>CM077286.1:10617151-10729651 GCA_039654925.1 Anguilla pacifica
AATTCATGTCTTGATGATGTGTTTGTAAAGGAAATAAGCCCCCTTTAGGAAAGCACTGATTTTCAGCCTTAGGCAAATTGCGGGCTCACTGATGTTAATTTTGCAGCTGCAAGCGTGGTGCTTTGCTACTCTGTCCTGATCACACATAATGAAAGAGAGTGTAATTATCCAGGCACAACAAACAATCAGTCTTGTTGGTCTGGCACCATTTCAGCTTCAGCTGGCTAAGCGTTGTTTTTGCTTGTTCTCATCTTGTTATCGAAGGATGCAAATCACAAAGCCACATCTCAAAGCTTTGCAAATTCATCCGTTTTCGTTTTCATTTTGTAAATTGCACATTAAATGTGCCCAAATCAACTTTGCTGATGAATTGCCACAATCGTAACAACAAGCCAGTGTCAACCTTGAAAATGTATCTTTTCAATTAGATTTTTTTTTGTTTGTTTCTTAAATCTGAGATGACTGTCCTTGCCTTTGTCCCTATGGCTCTTGGGTAAAGTAGAATCTGTGTGAAGACTTCTGCAGTGGACTTGTAACCAATACCTTGCTATAGTTAAGACTGTAAAGGGATAAACCTCTTGAATCTGCTGTTGTTGAACCCCGTGGAGCGCCTACCATCTGGACAGATCCAGATAGAGGTCACAGGAGGCATGCAGTGGGAGGCTATAAACCCCTGCGACTGCAAACAAATCAAGAGCATCTCCAGATTTGCTTATGAAAAATGTAAACGAGATGGGTTATCAAAAAAATCCAACAAAATGATGTCATCATGTGAATGTGAAATCTCCAGATCATCAACCCAATTTGTGTGTTGGGGGGGGGGGGGGGGGGCAAATAACAGCATCGAACAGCAGCAAATGTAGGTCTTTGAAACAGGGTGTGCAGACCGTTTAGACAATCGATCACTTAAATTAAGCGCTCTTTAGCAAACTGATGACTTACATTGAGTGCTTAAGTGCAGGAACACATCAGAAGCCAGCAGACAATGGTGGACATCCAGGATCTGAGTTTCAAATCTCTGCCCTCCAGAATAAAAATATGTTTTCCAAATGAATAAGTTTATACAGGAAGGTACATTTTTGGGGGTCAGGGGTAGGGGGAGGTGGTGGCTTTTCAAAACTATCCTAAGATCATAACATTGACTGGGAATAATTACTTATTTATTTTTGACAATATGATATCAGAGCCCTTTCAGAATGTTAGGGCAGCTTCGAGAGGAGAGAGAGAGAGAGAGTCACAGCGCTTCCGTTAGTGTGGATCTCTTTCGAGGGACCCTCTCTAAGTCTCAGCACGGGGCCACGGGGGCGACTCAACTCGCCCTGAGGTGAGTGCAATTATTTAGGTCACAGAGTGGAGAAACGTCAGGTGACAGTCACACTGCTGTTGCTCACCTCTGCCCCCTAGAGGATCAGCAGGGAACCTGGTCCACAGTCAGCACAGGAGAAAAATCATCATTGCACCACCATTTGCATGGGGTTCAACTATGCTATTATATTATTAATTTGCTTTTACCTTTATCCACGGTGTCCACAACCATGTACAGACATTTTTATATGAAAAATGGGGGTGGTGGTGAATTTTTTTTGTTGTAAATTCAACAAAAATTGCTGCAGCCAAAATGGCGTTTTTGCTGTCTGGGGGGCTTCAGCATATGTTGTGTCTATCTGTGCACCTGCCTGACAGTGACACAAATAGTTTAAATCTTACATATTTCTCATTTACGCAGTTTATTATGTAAATGATATGTGAAGTAATTCTTGGTTAAGAGTCTTGCTGTTTGGTGCAATGGCATTTAATTGGGAATCGAACCTGCAACCTTTTGGTTACAGACCCAGTTGCACAGCCACTGCCCTGCCTGTCATCAAAATTCAGGGTTAAAGCCCGATGGTTATACAGCAGCTGAAAAAAAAAAAACCTGACAGTTGCACAGTCTGGTTGTTTTGTAGAATGAGGTGATTTGTCTGTGACATGAAAAAAAAAAACAGTGTCTCCAAGTTTGATATATAAATTGAAAGCCTGTGCAGTGTGTTTTATGGCTCTGTGACAGTGTGCATCTCCCTCTGGACATTAGAACAGCTGAGGCAGTGTCATCTTTTAAGACCGAACTGAACACATTTTTCTGGATTAGCTTTTGTTGTGAGCCTTTTGTGACATCACCTTCCCTGATTATTTGTGACATCAGGGGAAAGCCATTGTTTTGTCACAGCAGGAAACTGTGATGCTGATTCTTTCAGAATGTTAAGGCAGCAACATTCCACAGTGCTCTCACCCACACAGACAGGAGAGTTGAGACTGCAAACATGATGTTTTTATCAAAGCCACACCTGTATGTGTGTCTGTTATCAGAGAACAAACAAGCGAAACAGAAATACACCCATTAAAAAAAGAAAGCAACATTAGAATTAAATCGGTTGCTGGTCTTAAGGAAAAAACCAAAACCAGCAGACTGCGTGGGTCTCCAGGACCAGAAATGAGTATCACTGCAGTAAAAAGAAAAATGCATCCATAGAAAGCAGGGGTGTCCAATCTTATACAGAAAGGGCTGGTGTGGCTGCAGGTTTTTGTTTTAGCCCAGCACTAAGACACCTGATTCTACTTAAAAGTTTTGATTGAAGACCATGATTAGTTATTTTTGGTTGAATCATGAATTAATAATTTTTTTTAAAATACAGACACTAGAAAGTACAGACTTTTTAGTTTATTTGTAAGTATGTGCTGCTTATACGTATAAGTATGCAGTACGCAAGTATTCAATATGAGAGAACCACAGTAATTGTTTGAGAAGGGGTTTGACAAAGAGGCTATTGCGACCTCTAGTGGGAAGACGACTGAAGTACCATGCGAGAAAACAAAATGAGGCAGACTGGTGTTCCTAATCGTGATTTATAATCCCCAAGATAATTGAGTGTGAACCATGATATGAGGTGTTTCTTGCAGTATATGTAGTCTTGATAGACAGCCTATGCTCTCTTCACCAATCTATGTTCTGTTAGCAAATGTTTGCTTAAAGAGGTTATTTTAAGAGAAGGTTTTTATTTTTTTTTTATCACCAGCTGTCTCAAACTCTTTTATTGTTTTAGTGCTGAGGCTAAAGTACCTCTCAAAAACACAGGAAAGTCCACTAGTTTTGATTCATTGAGGTTTCAACAGAATTTCAGTTTTGTCTGACAATTATATTGCTTTAATTATTCATTCATTCTGGTTGTTTACATGTTTTGATAGTGGCTTTTGCTAACAGAAAGGTAATGTGGTGCATCCAACATACTTGGTAATCACCTGCACCTTTTAATAAATTCTTTGAATAAATTCATCTGTCATTCTTTAGCTGTTCAATTAATATTCAAAGTCCGTTGACCAACAAATAACATTTTATAATACTGAATACCTGCCTTCAATACAAATAAATGACTTATCTAATTTATTAGTATTCATGTAACTCATGTATTCAATGTAATTCAGAAACCATGTGCTAGCACAGGCTATTTCTTGTAAAGAAAACTATTAAATGAAACCAAATTAATACAGAGAACGACTGGAATAAAAACTAGCAAACATGGCGTCGGTCCAGGACAGGGTGGGCAATACTGCGTTATTAGGGTGTTAAATTTGGCCTGAGGGCGATTGTAGCATGGCAGGCATCCGCCAAGGTCCTGTTTGCAATTACGCTGTACAGCCAGCAGATGGAAGCATTTTCAAAAAAAAAAATATTTTAACTTCATATTAGAGGCTAAATTCCTTATCCACACCAGGAGACTGGATCAAAAGGAGACTGCAAATAGCTACAACATTTATGTGAACAATGTGTAATATATGTGTTGTATAAATAACTGAACGATAATTCCCCACTTATCTGTGCGCATATACTACGCAAAATTTCATAGTGGCAAGGCACGGAGTAATTAAGAGCATCCGTTAATCTGTTGTGTTTGTTATATGTTTACGTCCAAAACGTAGCCTGCAAGGTAATATTGCTGTTGATTGCTTGTACAATTCTGTCAAACATGCGCTTGGTAGCCAAATTTACTTAGCCCTGTCATGTCACTGATTTACAGGGTGAAAGGGGTTACTGCGCAGACTCGCCTTTCACAGACGTTCAGGGGACTTTGTGGGAAGGGCACGGGGCGGTTCTTTAAAATAAGTGTAGGCTACTGTATGCAAAAGAGACAGCTCGCGGAAAGGTTCTCAACACCTCGAACATCAACAACATCATTAACCCTTACACAAGGAACCACGGCAAAGGTAGTGAACTTCCGTAAATCAAATAAATATGGATAAATTACGAATTATGAACATTTCTTGTGGAATGTACGACTAAATGTTTTACAACTAGCATGGCTGTTAATGAGTTTATTAGTGTTTATGGACAGCGTTTATTGCAGTCATTTCAGTGTGTTAACTAGTTGAACTTTTATCCGTTTTGTTGGTTGTATTTTTTCTACGAATGTATTCCTATGAACAAAGAACGGATACAGTTTTGCAAACTTGTAATGACGGGCATGTTACTTTGGGCATTGTGCTTCCGTAGTATGTATCTGAATAAGCAGCGTTTTCACGCAAGCTTTCCGCTTCAGGAAATACAAATATCCAGACATTGTGTGTCAGAACGCGTTTCAAAAGTTGAGAGCGCAAATCTCTTCGTGTTGCGACCTGCAAGATGAGATGTGTACCCTACTTGTAACTTCAAATGTGTGAGTTTGTAATCACCGCGTTGCAGTTGTGAGCCTGGAAATGGTCAGTTGTGCAAATATTGCTCTGCAATAGGCTACTTGAGACAAAGTGCACATTTCTGAATCTTTTATGTGGGTTCAAGTCGAGGGATACAGATGTACAACCCCCCTCCTCTCCCCTCCCAATTTCGAAGTACAAGACACAACTTCAAATATTTTCTACAGTTTCTCGGATGATTTGAAACGCATTTGCCTTGATAGGAAAACACATTTATCCTGCAATCTCACAGCTTGTCACCGAGACGTGTGACGTGAACATCAGCAGTGTAAGTGTCTAAGGACTCTTGGGATCGTTAAATACAGCGTGTGCGGAGTGTGGAAGTTGTTTAGTGAAACCTGAAACGAGAATTACTGCATGCGGGACTTGGCGCACGCGAGACCATTGTTAAAGGAGTCTATTGTTACTTCATTACTTAGCTGAGATACAAAAAAGCTTGTGAGACACAAATCGACAAGGAATTTCAAACAGTGTATATCGTATAGTCTAACACATAATTATTTAAAGCCTGTTATTATGGACATAACGTACATGGATGCCTATTGTATGCGTTTTCGTTTGGCTATTATATGAACTGCACTGATTATTTAACTGTCCAAGAAGATTCAAACGAGGCTTTATCTAAACACCGCAGATATAATATAGGCAGTCATTTTCTGACTACGTTCTTGACTAGATTGGTTGCCTTGACCACTGCTGTGGCCTATTCATTTCGGAGATGTACATTTCAGAAATTATGTGTGACCACCATATTTGCGTGACAATGAAAATCAAAATACCTGAAATGTCATTATGGTATGGTATGTTTACCCTGCCTACCTGCCATTTTGCAGACCGGTTTAAAACGGGGTGTGCAGTCTTATCCAAAAAAGGCCAGAGTGGGTGCTGGCTTTTGTTATAGCCCAGCACGACAACACCTGATCCTACTTATCAAGGTCTTGATTGAAGAACATGATTAGTTAATCAGTTGAATCAGGTGTGGTAGTGCCGGGCTAAAACGAAGACCTGCCCCTGCACTGGCCCTTTTTCGGATAAGATTGGTTACTCCTGCTTTAAAAGAATATTGGCAATATGAAGGTACCAGGTTTGAATCCTTTCTGTGTGGAGTTTGCATGTTTTCCCCGTGTCCGCATGGGTTTCTTCCAGGTACTCTGGTTTCCTCCCTCAGTCGAAACACATGCAGGTTAGACTGATTGGAGACTCTAAATTGCCCGTAGGCGTGAGTGTGTGAGTGAATGGTGTGTTTTCCCTGCGGTGTATTGGCAACCTGTCGACGGTGTAGGCCTATTCATGCCTCTAACCCAATGCATGCTGGGATAGGCTCCAGCCTCCACCCTGCAACCCTGAGCAGGGGAAATGGTGTTAGACAATGGATGCCCTAATGAATGACTGAGCCTTTAAATGTTACTGTGCTGTACACATGTCAATGGAAATTGGTGTCTCTCAAAGTCTTGTTTACGTTTCCATTGGACATTTAAGTGGCTGACAGCCATTAGCTATGTATAAAGCCGTAGCAGGGAGAACTGCTTCTGTCATGTGGAGCAATTAGGTTACTGCAAGGGGCACCATTATGAAGCGTTCTGCTAAGTACACACCACACACACACACACAGCCATACACACACACACACACATACACTCATGTTTGTATTGCTATACTTGTGAGGACTTCCCATTGACTTATATTCATTCCGTAACCTCTAACCCTAACCCTAACCCCAACCACTACATGCCTAACCTTAACCCTAACCTTAACCTAATTGTAACCCTAACCCTAACCCTAAGTCCTAACACTAAAACAGCCTCTTGAACTTGTGGGGACCAGCAAAAGGTCCCCACGTTGCGTAATTTTCCTCATCTTTCTATCCTTGTGGGGACATTTGGTTCTCACAAAGATAGTAAAACATGCCCACACAGAGACACACACACACACACACACACAGACAAACACATGCTCACCATCCTCTGATTTTACTGTCTCATTTCCCATTGGTCTCATACCAGCCTAGCAGTCTCTCTAATTCGATTTCTCTTCTCTGTAATTCAATTCAGTGTTATGTGACTCAGCTGAAAAATTTGTGAGGGCACGAATGCGTCGCAGTTAGTAGATGTCATCCTAAATTATTTTATTCCAGTTACACAACACATCAGTTTTCAATTTCAATTTTCCTAAAATAAATGGTAGCAGCACTGTAGAACCCTGCAAAAGGCAGGTGTTGTGCAGTTTCTTGCGTGATTTTTCCAGGTTTGCCACATGTAGCGTTCCAGGACACCCCATACCTCGCTAAAATATCGGAAAATTTGTCGGCGGTGTTCCTCTCACATCCCAGTGACTTCCGTTTGAACTGCTTGTGAACTGGTTTCTGGGTGGTCGGACTGGAAAAACAGCGCTGCCCAGTGCTGCTGCCACTGGTGCCCATATCATCAGTCCACTTCACAGATAGCCAAGCCCAGGAGTGCTTTGAGGGAATGTGTGGTTGTATGTGCTAAAGTTACCTGCGTGAATGTTACTTTTTTAGTGTCAGCGATAAGTCTGTCCAGGGAGTCTTGACTCCTGGGAGTGTAAAAAAAAAAAAAAAAAGCCAAACGTGCATCAGCCCAGTTATTGAAAAGAGGACTTTGAGGTTTTTCCAGTGTAGAGAAATCTTTGGCATGCACCAAGGCAACATTTACGTGTGCCACAGCGGGGGGGAAAGGAAAATGGTTGGGATGACCCTACGTGTGACCACAAACGCTCGCCCAGTGACTGGGAGCACCAAAGACCCATTTCATGTCAGGAAAAAACCCTGGACCTAAAAGGTACTTCAAGGCCAGGGTGGTGAAAAATTCATGAAGAAGGGCTTCTTACCCAGAAAACCTCCTTGGGGACTACCCTGCTTGAGCAATCGGAGCTTAGAGCTGGCTTCGAGTTGGCTGAGGAAGATGTCCCAGATTTTAACCCTATGAAGAGTAGATCTGTTTTTCTACAGAAAAAAAACCAAGTCAGTGTTCTAGAATTCCATTGCTTTCAGTCACCAGTAGTGATTGTGACATCAGCATAAGAATGTTCAGCTGAGAACATTCTGATCACATTATTTGTGATCTTCTCACCATAAAGGGTTAATGGTGCTGTTTTATGTGTCTGAGCGTTGAGTGCTGCCACTCTCCTCATTTCAGGCTAGTCCCTGTGAAGTAATCCAGGTAAGGATGCTTCTCTGTGCCCTGTCCCATGTACAGTACGTACAGTATGTAGATAGATAGATATGCAGTTTGCTAATCACAATTTTCAATGATCGTTTTCGATTGCAGGTGGACTGGGAGGGGCGAGTCCTTAAATGTAACCATACTGCATAAAACTGTCATCTGATAATAGCTGATAATACCTTTGATAACGGCGTGAAGGCGTGGCTGGAACTGACACCATCAAAGACCAAAACCAAACACACACTGAGTCATCTGCACCATAGGTTCAGTGTGTGTTTGGTTTTGGTCTTTGCTGGTGTCAGTTCCAGCCACGCCTTCACGCCATTATCAAAGGTATTATCAGGTATTCTCATTATGCTTCCCAGAATTCAGTTCAGTTTGGTGTATCCTAAATATAGGTGTGTATCATGATTTTATATGTGCGTGTTCATTCAGTATGTATCAAAAATATATGTATGCAGTTCAGCCGGTGTGTAAATATTATATTATCCTGTGGGCCCGAGAATATTATAATAATGTAATTTTTTCCTGGGCCTAGGAATTTCACCCAACAGCCTAGTGCCCTTTGTCATATTTTTTGCTGAATTACAATAGGAAAGGGAAGTGAGAAATTCCACAGAGACGTCATCGTGAGAATATGAAGTTACAAAATATCAAGTGTATCAGAACTGCTAAGTACGTAGATATTAATAGCCTCTGTTTTTGTATTGGTCGGACTCCAGCTGAAATGGTAATCATGGCATGATTGCACGACATCCAGTCTTAGCTAATTTGTATCTCTCTGTCTTCTGATTATTAGCTGTGCATGAAGGCTGTGTTAGTGTCCAACGCACGTTTTGGTTGTGGCTGCTTTTGTTACTTTAAACACGTTTTGTGTCGACGTTGCTACACTTGTGTTACAAATACACAATTCGTGTTTGGGCTCTTTAACACAGGCCGTGTTGAGGGTAACACAAAGTGTGTTGTCCTTAACTAGACATGGAGGTGTGCTACACAAAAATGCCGTTGCGTTGTGTTTGGTCTTTAACACAGCGGTTTTGAGAGTGTGATGTCGCTGCGTCTGCAGTTGATCTGCCCGCTGTCAGCAGCGTTTGTTCTCGCTCCGGTCCCGCACCGTATAACAGTGGCTTTTGTGCGGTGCGTCAGGACGTCGTCGTACCCTGCCGCTTCACACCTGTCTCCCACCTGCAGCGTGGCGGGTTCAAAAAGCCCCTGGCAACACGCGAGAAACACGGGTCATGAAATATTAATTTCGGTTTTTAGAATTGGCAATCTCGGCCGGAGAGAGATAGAGAGAGAGAGAGAGAGAGAGAGAGAGAGAGAGAGAGAGAGAGAGGTCGCACAGCCCGGTTGGACCGTACAGGCGGTTTTAATTTGTGTTCGCACGGGAACGGCACGTTACCACACCGCCCCACCAAACATTCAGCCCCACATCCTTTTCTACACTCCTACATGGCTCCTGTGACTTTTTGATGAGGGAGGCTTGATCGGTGCTCGTTGCCGCACCTAAAACTTCTTGGAATCATGACTAAGCATATCTTGTATGTTTTTCTCATTAATGCGGCTCACGTTCTCATCTTGTTTGTAAGTTGCTTAAGTCCTGGTCTCCTTAGCTATGTTGCACACTTCAAAAACATCAACAGTCTGCTGTAGGAAAACACGCCAATCCACTAACACACACGTACAGTGTATTGTATAACAAATTGCTGTTTTTCATTGTTTTTTTGCTATTACCCTTTTACATGTGGCTGTCTCTCTCTCTCTGGTCTTGCTCCGGTTGTAAATGGATATGGTCCAAGGGTTTTTTTTTGTCCAAAATACAGCGGTAGACATTTTAAATATTTCATAAATGGAACGTGGGTCTCTTTACGGGAGGCCCAGAACAAGGCTGAAAACTGCTGCAGTGGAGGGGTGGGGTGGCGGGGCGGGGCGGGGGGAAAGGGACTACGTCTTGCTGTTGTGAGCAGGGCCCAGCATGCATTTCGGTTTGGGGTGTGGCTCCAGTTGGGCTGCACAGCTGTAAGGCCTCGGAGCTCACAGTGGGCCAATCAGAGCCGGTCTGAACAGACGCTTATCGCCCCTGTCTTTGACTACGGGGAGAAACAGGAAGCAAGTTGCTCTGAGTTAGAGAGAGAGAGAGACGGAGCCAGAGAGAGAGAGAAAGGGAGTCTTTTTTAAACCTGAGAGAGAGAGAGAGAGAGAGAGAGAGAGAATGAAGGGAATTAACTTTTAAACGGAAGAGGCAAATCCAGAGCAGGAAAGTAAGGAAGACTGTGTAGTAGGGGGAAAAAAGCCAACAGCAACACAAGTGAATTCCAGGTGAAGGCACAAAATGAGTGGCTCATGCTGCGAGCTGTTAGAGGAAACTTTATTTCACCACCGCTGGGGTTGTGTGTGTGTGTGTTTGGCTCCGGTCCAACCCAGTTCTCCGCTCCACACCCTGCGTTTGTTTTCTGCACTCACCTCCACACAAACCCCCAGAGACCTGTTATATCGCCCGTGCTCGTCTTCAGTGGTCTAGCGACAGCGGCTGGGCTAGCTGCAGCACTGAGATGAACACGCTGTGTGGCTTCGCTAAATGAACAGCATCCGTGGTCCCTGTAAGAGGCTTGCTCGACCGTCGTGCACTTTCGGGCAGGGGGCGAAGTACACTCGGCTACTGGCCCGTATGAGTAATCCCTCCGCAATTTTCACAAGGCATGCGTGCATGTTTTAGGCTGAGAGTGGTGGCGTGGGTGGGGAGGAGGATAGAATTAATGAGGACAAATGCCATTGGAGGGAAGTCACTTGAGGTCAAAGAAGACAGTAATGAATTTGATGGAGAGAGGGAAAAAAGAGAGAGAAGGTGAAGAGAGTAAGGAAGAGAGTTGTGGTGGGAAGGAGAGTCTGAGATTTATATAGACCAAAAGAAAAAGAAAGATTGTAGAAGGTAGAGCTAGAGATCAAAGGTATTGTGGGTGACAGTGTAGTTTTATTCCTTTGAAGAGTTGATTTTTGTTTTTGCAAACTTCTTTCAAAATTCTAAATCAGTCTTCTAGAACTCCATTGCTTTCGATGACCAGTAGTGACTGTTACATCAGCATTAGAATGTTCAGTTAAGAACACTCTAATCGCATATTTGTGATATTACATCTTAAAGGGTTAATGGTTAGGGAAGTGGGCTGTATGTAGTGTATCCTGGAGGTTTCAGGTTCGATTTTCTGGTAGGACACTACTTAACCTGAATTGCTCCAGTCTATGCCCATGTCTGTAAATGGATATTGTGTATAAATGCAAAAGCTGTGAAAGCCACTCTGGATAAGAGTGTCAGTTTAATGCCTGTCATGTAATATAATGTATTGTTGTCTCATCAATCCACATAATCATACAGTATGAATAGGACTCTTGAGTCATTAGATTGAATTAGGATTTCAGGCATGTCAATGCTTTGTTGTAATGTTTTAATGTCCCACACTTGTTTATGCTTGTGAATTCTTCGAAAGGTGTGGGCGTGTTTTTTTCTCTTTCCAGTTTTTATTTATTTATTTCTTTTATTTTTTATGTCAATGTCGGAGGGAGGGACAATATAGCAATCATGTCCTAGAATGTGACTTGTAATTAGGCATAATTATATTGAATTATAGTTTTTTTATTTCTGTGTTGGGGGTAGGGACAGTATAATAATCATACCCCAGAGCAATTAGGACATAATTATATTGAACGATAGTCACACGGTTGTATAAACAGCTGTGCTAAATGGGATCAGTCATTTTGACATTTGGGCTGTGTGTGTATTTCCTGTTGGTGGCTGAGCGTGATGTACTGTCATTGGGACTACAGGCTTTCCCCCAGGGAACGCAGTCAGTGCAGGGGAAGTGACTCCGCAGCAGCGGCGGCGTGTAGCGAAGCGGCTAGCTGTGGTGTTCGCGTGCTGTAGCCGCCGCCTGACCCGGTGAAAACACGACTATACGACCCCAATTTTATTAGATTGCACACATTTACTTATAATGGCTCAACATAAGATTATGGAGACTGAGCGAGTCTTGAGGTTTTATTGATTTTTTTCCTCCAGTATTCGTGGACTTGCTTGCGAATTCAGTGGAGGCTCGAGGCCTATGCCATTTGCCTAATGCCCGGGAGAAACATCGGGATTAGCACTGGCTGTGAATCTACGCGACAGACGCAAAGCCTTCTCACCTGCTGCTGTTTCTCACAGTCACACCGAGAGCAGGGCTGTGGTGCACATCCAGTCCTGGAGGGGTGCCGATCCACATCCTGGTTTTTGTTCCAACCTTTACAATCACCTTAGTGTCAGTTTTATGACGGCTTCAATGAACTGCACTGGTTCACTCCTGTACTTGAGCACAGTAAAATCTTTATGATACACTTCCAGTCTGGTGTGGCTGCAGCTGGTGCTTATACAAATGTCAGATCAAGATACGATTGAGGTAATTAAACACTGTTTTACAGCAAACAACAATAAAGAACATAAAAATAGAATTTAATAAAAATAATAAACCAATACTGACATTAAAAATAGGCCTGCTAGTACCAATAGCATTACGAGTATTTTTCTTGGTGGCGTATTCTAGCTGCTATAATGCGAAAGATTCTTGGTCCTTGTGTGTAATGTTTCACTGTTCTGTTATCTGCTGTTTATCTACTGTTGAGCATTTGGGCCTACGCACTGTACCAGGCCTACCATGTGTGTGTGGGTGTGTCATGCTCTCACTTGGCTTGTTTCAGTGCCCGTGGAGTAGTGCTGCCCGTCTACTTTCTCTGAGTGAGTGGATGAGGGTGTTCAATGCACAGGTGTGAAATCCAGGTTCAGACAGTGGAAGTCCTCTCCAGTATTTTTGTTCCATTCACCTGGATTTGCTAATTAGCACAGTTCTTCAGCCAGGAAGTGAAACTGTTTAGTGAAACCAGCTGGGTTCATGGGTGGGAAAAAAAACACGGCAGGACGTTTATTCTCTTACACCTGGGCCTTCCACCTCTGGTTCCGTCAGGTTTTCACTCCGGTGGAGTTCTGTTGAGACCCGTATGATTTGAGGCTCAGTAGAAATGCACATTAAACGCTCAATTATGCTCCACCGTGCTTCATTTCCGAACATAGTCCTGTCTCCCTCCCCCAGGGACTGATTTTCATGTTCAATCCCTGCCCAGCCTCCTGATTGGTCGGACTCCAGCTTCTGCAGCCCAGCGATTGGCTGAAGCCCTGCCTGTGGCGACCTCCTCGACAGCTCCGCGCTTCGTGACTGGCCGGCCTCTCTCCCCATCTCCTCTGTGATTGGCTACCCCCCCCCCCCCCCCCCTTATCCGCTTCGCCGGTCGCCGGGCAGAAGAGGGGAAGATGGAGTGCATGTACGCGTCGGGCATGGCCGCCAAGCTGAGGAGCCAGTGGGACCGCGACGAGGGCCTGGGGCAGAACCACAACGCCGTCAAGTACCTGGGCCAGGACTTCGAGGCGCTGCAGGCCCAGTGCCTGCAGACGCGCCGGCTGTTCGAGGACAACGCCTTCCTCGCCCAGCCCTCCTCCCTGGGTTTCAAGGAGCTGGGCCCCCACTCCTCCAAGATACAAGGGGTCCGCTGGATGCGCCCCACGGTGAGAGAGAGGCGCCGGCAAGGGCTGGGCGTGTGTGTGTGTGTGAGAGAGAGAGAGTGTGTGTGTGTGTGTGTGTGTGAATGTGCGTGTGTGTGAACTTGTAATACTATCTTTGTGAGAACCAAATGTCCTCACAAGGATAGAAAGATGAGGAAAATTACGCAACATGGGGACCTTTTGCTGGTCCCCACAAGTTCAAGAGGCTGTTTTAGGGTTAGGACTTAGGGTTAGGGTTAGGGTTACAATTAGGTTAAGAATTGTTTAGTTTGGAATTGACTGAACTGAAACAGAATTGGCCCCAAACCCTGGCCTGAACCCCCCCCCCAGACCTCTCTGCCTAAGGTCTCCAAATATTCACACATAAACTTTGCATTTGATATGGATGAGCATTGACTATCGTTGACAGTACGTTAATACCAGTGATGCTTTCTCTGGTCAGACCAGTGCTTCCTGGCTTTGTGATTGGACAGAATTATTCCCCCTTAGTTGGCTGAGTGAAGCCAGTGACGTCACACTGAGGCTGTCAAATAGGCACATTCAGGCCTGTGGCCAGCTCTAGTCACTGCAATGAGAGGTGCCAGCGTTATTGGTGCTCATGTAAGTGTGTGTGCTTGGGCATGGTGACTGTAAGCCTTTTTAGTGTGCTCCAGTGTGGTCCAAATACTCTTTAAAATTTCCCTTAATGATTTATGGCCTTCTTCCCCAAATTGATATTACATAACACACCCAAGAGCGCCACTGCCAATAGGATTTCAAAATACAGGAACTGAGATTTCGGATGTCAAGATTCAAATTAATGAAATGAGTCAACGCATTAAATGGAATGGAAGGAGAACTTGCAGAATAAATGAAATCATCGTTTGTCTTTGAATGGCTTTAGCTCCGAAGATTTGTTTTCTGGAAATTTCTCAAACGCAGTTTCTGCCTTTTTTTTTTAAAGCATTTGTAACCCGGCCCCGAGGTTCCGAGCTAATTTGCTAGCCCCGCACCCGTCCCACATGTCATTTTCCTAATAGTATGTCAGCACACAAACGGGCAAAGAGATTTGCATGTGCAAATAACTGAAACGCGACACCAATAAGACGACATCTCTCAGCACGTTGCCTGCGTCTCTCCAGTTTGCTCGTCTGGTTGAATGGCCTCAGTATCCGTGTGAGCTGCTTGTCCAGTCTTTCCGCGTCATTCCTACGTTTGTTTGAACGCGCCCCAGGGTGTAGTGGGAGTTCCATCCCTGTCTGACCTCTGTCTGTGTTTGCGAATGCAAAGGTACGGCTGACCTGCATGTACGTGTGTGGGTGCTTGTGTGTTAGTGTTTTGTGGTGTGGGTGTGTTTGTGAGTGACCCTCTCTGACCTGTGTGTGTGTGTGTGTGTCTGTGTGTTTGTGTGTTTGTGTGTGTGCGTGTGTACGTGGGTGTTTGTGTGTGTGTTAGTGTTTTGTGGTGTGAGTGTGTTTGTGAGTGACCCTCTCTGACCTGTGCGTGTGTGTGTGTCTGTGTGTTTGTGTGTTTGTGTGTGTGCGTGTGTACGTGTGTGTTTGTGTGTGTGGGATACTCTCTGACATGTCTGTGTTTTCTTTAGGAGATATGCCACAACCCACAGTTCATTGTGGGCGGAGCCACTCGCACCGACATCTGCCAAGGATCTTTAGGTACGTCAGTTATGATTCTAAAAAAAAAAAAAAAAAACACCAAAAATGTCCTATGGAGATTTTTCCATTCATGAACTCAATCAAAATGGAGTCAACTTCAGCCTTGAATCACAGACATGCAAAACCTTTATTTGCATAACCTTCTGTCCAGTGGGGAAATCCCTGCATGTGCTGGGTTTGTTCGGACCTGCTGGTCAGGACTGTTAGCACTGGAAAGAGAGAGGGGCGGGCAGGGATAGTTTTGGGGGAGGGGCTATCACCAAAGCAACCGGAGATCAATGGAGCGGCCAGCAATTACTGTCATATTTAACTCTGTCCAGAGCACTCTGATTCATTCCCACTGTGCATTAATCCACTCCCTAGGGTTTGAACCGACCGCGCTCTTACCTGAACCACCCTGGACAGAGTCGGGTTATTTGACTCTCTAAGACGCTTGTCCCCTTCAGCGCGTCCACTGTCCACGTGTCTCACGTGTTGGGTTCAGAAGGAAAAATACACCTTTGTCTTGTAATAGAGAGCCAACCTAGTCAGGAAGACACTTCAAATTATAAGCGTCTTTATGTCTGTAGAAAGAGTACGCCTGCTGAGAAAGTCTAAAAACATTATTTACAGTGATCCTTCATATCCTCTGAGAGACTCTGCAGCTGTGTGTGTGTGTGTGTGTGTGTGTGTGTGTGTGTGTGTGTGTGTGTGCTTGTGTGTGTGTGTGTGTGTGTGCTTGTGTGTGTGTGTTTGTGTGCTTGTGTGTGTGTATGTGTGTGTGTGTGCTTGTGTGTGTGTGTGTGTGTGTGAGTGTCAGGGCCACCAGACACCTCATCAGCTGGACACACGTACGTCCAGCTGCATACTCATTTTTTTTTAAACTTTTTTGCTCAAGAGAACATTCCGGTCTGTGAAATGTCGGTCTCTTGACGCACACGGCTGCTCGGCCATCCGTTACCGGACAGAAGACTCCGAGCAGCGCCATTTTGTGAAACCCAGGAAGCAGAATATGGATGATAATAACACATTAAGTCCTTACACCCAAACCACACTGGTAAACGCCTGGCTGTAAACATGCAGATGAACACGAGTGCTGAAGTGAAAAACCAGAAACGACGTGCGATGAAACCGATGAAAACAGACAGAAGACTACAGGCGTAACATGGGGACGCTCGTGTCTGCATGAGAACGCAGGCGGAACCAGTGACCAGTTAAACTGAACATAAGTGGGGTAAATGAATGGAGAGGTGCTGATGGTGTCTGTGCGCCGTGTGGCAGGTGACTGCTGGCTGCTGGCGGCCATCGCGTCTCTGACGCTGAACGAGAACCTGCTGCACCGAGTGGTGCCCCACGGGCAGAGCTTCCAGAGTCACTACGCTGGCATCTTCCACTTCCAGGTGCTGTGCCCGCACGCACATACACACACATGCACACACACACACACACACACACTTACGCACGCACACACACGCACACACACGCGTGCACGCACGCACACACACACACACTTACGCACGCACGCACACACATACACACACAAACACACACATGCACACACGCACATGCACGCACACACACATGCACACACACACATGTACATCAACAAGACATCTCATAACTTTCAGAAAGACTGTAGAATGGTTTTGTCAATCAGGTGACATACGCTCGCTTTCTGATCTTTCTCACACACACCCTCTCTCTGCTCCTCTCTGCCAGGTTTCAGATGCTAACACCTCATTCACATTTTCCACGAATTTACGTGCAGAACCGGTTCTGCAGACTCCCACGTTATAGCCTTGCTCAATCCATGCAAACACTTCGATTTCCAAGAGCTGTTCCCATCGTTCTTGGAAACTGGCTCTCGTTTTTTTTTAACCTCCCCCTCATTTTATTACACTGATCAGTTTGGCCACCCTGGCTCATGTTAGTGCACCTTTTCCATTATTTCTCTTTCTTCTTCTTCTTCTTCTTCTTCTTTTATTTTGCTCTCCCCCCCCCCTCCCCCCCCCCGTCTGCCCAATCATATGTCAGAGATCATGGCTGGACCCCCGGCTATGTTACATTAGCCGGGGGTACAGTGTAATGTAATGTAATGTAATGGCTATCAGCCAGAAAGCCGCATGTAGCACCACTTCTTACCGCACCGCAGCTCGGAGGTCCGGCTCCCACAGACATGGGTCAGAGCAGGGCCGCACAACCAGGGCCTCTCCGTTTAAGGATTTTCCACCATCTTCTGGTGCTTAGTTATCCACTTTGCTCAGTCATGTCTTGAGCTGATATTTCAACACCAGCTACAACCACACAATGCAAGGGGTTTCCTGAAGATTCTACTGTGCTCAAGTCCAGGTGTGCACCAGCACAGTTTATAGAGCCTTCAGGATACTATAAACTGGTTGGAACGAAAACCAGGATGCAGGATCAGAGTTGTGCACTCCCTGAGTTAGAGGGAGAGACTTCATATGCAGCTTAACAGCAATATGCCCGGTCAACCAGTGGAAGTAGTCTCAGGTGCTGTAGTGCTGGGCTAAAACAAAAACCTGCACTCCCCGTCTCTCCCTCCCTCTCTCTATTCACATAGTATAAAAAAAACAAATAACATTAAGGTGTGAAGAACATAACAAATATGATATTATATTTTTTCTAATATATACAAATGTGTATAGTACAGGTTTAAAAAAAAGACTCTTTCTTCTGTCTCTCTCACTTCGTCTCTCTCTCTCTCTCTCTCTCTCTCTCTCTCTCTCCCTCTCTCCCTCCCCCCTTCATATTGCCGCTGAAACGTGCGTGCTTTCTGCCCCAGATTCCCTCGCTCCTGCCCCATTTCCCTGAGGTATACCCAAACCCCCCCCCCTTACCCCCACCCCCTCACCGCCCACCGCACCCGCAGCATTCTCTGCTATATTTACAAAGCGGTGCCAACAGCTGATCCTGCGCGCCGCGGAACCGCTAACAACACGAACATCGCTAGCACCGCTAGCACCGCGCGCACCAACGCCCTGCCAAGGGCCTCCTTTCGGGAGCTCCCGTCCAATAGCGTGAGCTCAGCCAGCTGGCCCGGTGCATTACCATCAGCCGACTGCCGGTGAGGGAGCGGGGGGGGGTGGGGGGGGTGGGGGTGGGGGCAGGGGGCCAGGAGGTGGGGCTGCAGCATGAGAGCACACACAGGCCAAAAAAAAGACAGGAATGGGGGGATTGCCTTTCACACAACAGCACGGTCCTGTTTGCCTTTCTCTTCTTCATCAGTGCACTGCCATGATGGGAACAGAAATGAAAAACAGGACCATACCAAAAAAGAAAACAAAACAAACAATTGCCCACAGCCTTCGGTTGTTATCGTACTGTACAGAAGCGGATAGGAGCCAGGATTATACACGAGAAGGCAGGAAGTGAATTCTGTCAGCAGAGCACATGTGACAGTGTGCGGCTGTGTGTGTGTTAGATTACACTCCTCAGCATGGCTTTCGCTCGGCGTGTGCGCCGATCCTCCGCGGCTCACAGCGCTGCAGGACACCGTGTGAACGAGGGGAAGGTCCAGGACGAGTGCCGGACTGCCTCTTCAGGCAGGGATCTCCATATTGTCGCTGCTTCACTGAGAGGGTGGTGGGTTTAGTTATTCTGGGGCGGAGCTCGTTCTCAGCCGAGTGCCAAGTTTGATCCCGCTTTCGCTGCCTTGTTCAGGCTGCTCAGGGCATGTAATCTGAATCACTCAGAAAATATCTGTTGTCCCATTTAAATGCGCATGTTAAGTTTCCCTCGATCAGGCTGATCTTTGAACGATGCGTATAATGATACTAATACAGATTTAACCGGGATATACATGTTCCAGTAAGTACCTGGGTTATCTGCCAGCCAAAGGTTTTTTTTCTTCTTCTCCACTGTACGGCTTACTGTCAGGATGGCTAGATACCGTTTCTCTACCATTCGATCGCTCTGATAGATTTTGCGGTGACCTCACTGTTATTGAAACCGGCTGGCCCAGTCGCAGGTATTTCTACGTTTGCAAAGCATGCAGGGAAATGTGGGCATGCTTTGATTTCCCATTTGGGTGTAGCTACATGTAGAGCTGATATCGCTCTCGACACTGTAAGATGATCCCAGAATGACTGGGATTTGAATAATTTAACCCTTTAAGGCACTACGCCCAGTTCGGACCATGGACTAGACAAGTTGAATCGCCAGCATCAGATGTTCTGAGCTGGGTAATGCATGCTGCCCATTAACGTTCTGAAACAGTTACGTCGCGTCGCTGATCTTTGGTCTGAACTGTGTGTGATTAGAATGTTTGTAACTGAACATTCTGATGATGCTGATGTAACAATCACTGCTGGGAACTGAAAGCAGTGGAGTTCCACAACACTGACTTAGAACTTTGATTTTTTTTTTTTTTTTTTTTTTAAATGAAAAGGGTTAAAGGAGATGATGTCATCGAATCGCTGTTTTGCAGGCTCTGTCAGGTTAGTGCAGATTTTTTTGGCCAGATCCGTGGGTACACCTCCTGTGGGGCCTCTGTGGCGGGGAAGAAGTAGACAGAGCTCGATTCCGATTGGCCGTGAAGTAGCTCTCTGGGCCATTGCCGCACAGTGTGGATGGTGTCAATGGGGGGGGGGGAGGGGGAGGGGGAGGGGGGGGCAGAGATTTGTGGTGATGTCATAGCCCTGGAATAAATGAAGAGGGCCTGTGTGTCCTGGACTGGGAGGCGTGGAGGTGTGAAACTTCCACTGGGCATGGCTTCTTTCTGCTTAGCTCGGCTGTGCTCAACCCCAGCGATCCGGAGTGACTCACACTTCACTCTGGGAAAAGCACGGAAAAGAAAACGGGGTGATCTCAGGATAGGGGTCATTGTACAAGACACATTAGAAATCTATTTTATTACATTACAGGCATTCAGCAGACAGTCTCATCCAGAGCGACTTACACAACTTTTGCATAGCATTTACATTGTGTCCATTTATACACCTGGATATGTACTGAAGCAATGCAGGTTAAGTCCCTTGCTCTGGGGTACAACGGCAGTGTGCTACCTGGGAATCAAACCTGTGACTTTTAAGACCAGTTCCTTACCCATAATACTACAGTTAGTCTGCTTTTTGGTTTGAAAAATATTCAGGATGAAGTAGAAAAAAAAATCGTAAATCATTTTTTATCATTGGCTGGTGAGATGGGTCACATGGGTGCATCAGTACATTTAGCCACTTTTACGCATGCGGTTTTATACTGTTTCGTGATTTTGTAATCCATTTCTTCAGCGGAAAAACCCGGGAGAGTTCAGATTTGGCCCCGCCTTGCCTTGGAGAAGTGGCGCGTAAGGCTTCGTAACAAAAGACCTCTCCGCAGTCACGAGCGTACAAATTCACCAGCCTTTTACGTGGACGTTCATAACAAACAGTCCTTGGCTGTTTTTTTGGCGCCGGAAACCGTAGGGAGAAGAGCTACGGGTGCGTCTGTGTACGGGCGTGTATGGTGCGGTGCCTTGTGTAGGTACCGGGGGGGGGGGGGGGGGGGGCGAGTTTTGGGGCGTTGTCTCGGCACTGCAGTGCGTGACATTGTCTTCGGCAGACGACGAGGTGGGCGGGTTCGTTTTTTTATGCCGATTTGCACGGCTCCACAGGCCATGCAAAATTAAAACCAGCCATCTCTCAATGTGCACCCAGCTGTAGTTTTTCTGCCCTGCCCCCCAATCCCCCGACTGTTTGTTGAATAGCGAGTAACCTGCTGGTTAAATTTAAATGCCTTGCCCCCTTTTTTCTCTCTCTCTCTCTTCTTTTCTTTCTTCCTTTTTTTTACGTTTTTGAAAAATGAACTGGTGAGTTTTCAAAAATCTGATGCAATAGCAATCTGTTCAGTTTCCTCCCTTTAGTATACATTAAATAAACATTTATGTAACCGTTATCTCAAATATTGTCATTTGGTATATATATACTAAATATTTTATTATTTAGTGTTTATAGGTGTAGATTATATAATTCAAGATAATTTACTGAACTAAATACAGATTAAATGGATGTGGGTTTGTGACATCATACACCCCAACAATATATTTAGGTGTTTTTAGTTGTATTAAATGAAATAAAATTGAAATTCACCGGCATTTACTGCAGCAAGGTAACATCCTTACAAAAATGTAGCAATATTTAAAGTTTTCTGATCGTTGGTTTCTTATTTGCGTTCACATACCAGGCCTGTGTACAATGATTCTGATGCGGGCAGTTGCGTGTAGAAGGCCTTGCACAGTCACGCTAGATTTGGCCATTGGGTTTTGCAAACCGTTTTCCCACATTGATGGTACATTACTTCCCCTCTTGGTTTCATTGAGAGCCCTGCCCTCTGGTGGCCGTCTTTGGTATATTCCGAAATGATGTCCTTGTGCTGTCCTGATGTGCTGTTGTCGCCCTCTTGCGGCCATGCGTGGTGATTGTCCGTGATTATATCCTTGCATTCTCCCGCCGCAGATTTGGCAGTTTGGGGAGTGGGTGGATGTGGTGATCGACGACAGGCTCCCGGTGAAGGACGGAAAGCTGCTGTTTGTCCACTCGGCCGAGGGCGGAGAGTTCTGGAGCGCCCTGCTGGAGAAAGCCTACGCAAAGTAAGGAGAGGGAGAAGAAGGCGAGGGGAACAGTGGAGAGGAATGTCAGTAATGTCCCCGAAAGACAGGAATGTTTACGTCTCATTTCTCTTTAAAAAGGCTGAATGGCTGTTATGAGGCCCTCTCCGGAGGCAGCACGTCGGAGGGCTTTGAGGACTTCACGGGCGGGGTGACGGAGATGTACGAGCTGAGGAAGGCTCCCTCAGACCTCTTCAGCATCATCGGCCGAGCCATAGAGCGAGGCTCTCTGCTGGGCTGCTCCATAGATGTCAGTACTGACAGCCACCTGCACACTAACCACACTAACCACGCACGTGCACACTAACCATACTAATACACACGTCATTTACACACTTACTCACCAACTGCTGCGGGTCATATACACACGTGCACACTGACCACACACATGCACACCAACACACTAACCACTGCCTAATAGAATGTATCACGGGGCTATTCTATGAGAAAAGTGGTGGCTGTTAAATAATAATAATAATAATAATAATAATAACAATAATGACATATATATGGTTCTGAAATCTGTGTACATGCGCCCTGCCTGTACCTCACCTGTAGAGAATGCTAGTGGATTCGTGATGGAATTATATTAGTTTCCTCACCTTTCCGACCGTACTCTGTGTGTGTGTGTGTGTGTGTGTGTGTGCGCGCGCGCATGTGCGTGTGTGTGTTTTTATTTGTAGATCACTGACACCCGTGACATGGAGGCGGTGACTTTTAAGAAGCTGGTGAAAGGTCACGCCTACTCCCTAACGGGAGTAGAGGAGGTGAGAGGGAGTCTGTCGGGCGGCCGAACCTGGAGCCCCTTGTGAGCCCACCGCCCCCCCCCCCCCAAAAGGAAGGGGGGGCCGTGTGTGATCTCCCCCATTCTCACTTACACCGCTGTGGTCCCTTCCTTCTTCCTCTGTCACCCTCTCTGCTTTCTACCAGTCTGAATGAAGCAAATATGAAAAACTAGATGAGGTGCATTTCACTGTATTTTTTTTTTTTCTTTACATAAGTAGTATTTTTTTATAATAAGAATATTGCAAAGTTCTGCAATGTTTTGATATTAATATCTGGTCGTTTTTCAATATTTTTTCATATTCCATTTCAGTAAAGGTTGTGCCTTTCTCTCTCTCCCTCCTTCCCTTGCCCCCCTCTCTATCCCTCTCGCTCTCTCTTTCTCTCACTCCCTCCCTCCTTTGCCCCCCCCTCTCTCTCCCTCCCTCCCTCCCTCCCTTGCCCCCTCTCGCTTTTTCTCTCTATCTCTCTCTCTCAGGTGACGTACAGAGGCACTCCCACTAAGTTGGTTCGGGTGCGGAACCCGTGGGGTGAGATGGAGTGGACTGGCGCCTGGAGCGATAAGTGAGTGAGCGTGTGTCTGTACCAGAAGGGTTGCGGGTTCGAGTCCCCGGGTTGGGTGTCTGACCTGTGCATAATTCAGTTTTCTTTATGGACAGAATAGAAATTTTATTTTGAGATTTTAATTGTGAAAATATGGGAAATCCACGAGAGAGAGAGAGAGAGAGAGAGAGAGAGAGAGAGAGAGAGAGAGAGCAATGCTTTGGCTCAGATGCAGTGTGACATGAACATTGATGTTTGTGGTTCTGTGGTTCTGTTCAGCTCTAGAGAATGGGAGGGTGTGGACAGTTCTGCCCGAGGCCGGCTATATAACCGCAGTGAGGATGGAGAATTCTGGTGAGTGTCATTCTGCGTAGGTTTCTGTGTGAGTGTGTGTGTCTGCGTCTGCGTGTGAGTGTGTGTGTGTGTGTGTGTCTGCGCCTGCGTGTGAGTGTGTGTGTATGTGTGTCTGCGCCTGCGTGTGAGTGTGTGTGTGTGTCTGCGCCTGCGTGTGAGTGTGTGTGTGTGTGTGTATGTGTGTGTGTGTGTGTCTGCGTCTGCGTGTGTGTGTGTGTGTGTGTGTCTGCGTCTACATGTGAGTGTGTGTGTGTGTATGTGTCTGCGTCTGCATGTGAGTGTGTGTGTGTGTGTGTGTCTGCGTCTGCATGTGTGTGTGTGCAAGCATTTCACTTTAGCCAGTTCAGTTTATGTTTATTTTTCAATCAGTGGGTTCATTGGGCCGCAGGTCATTTCCTGAATGGGCAAACTGAAATGGAATGGACTCCCAACTTGGAAGCAAATGCAAGCATGTGTCTGATACCCAGTTTTATACCCTTTTACAAATGTCTCTTTTTCTCTCCCCTCTCTTTTTTATCTCTCTCCCTCACTTCCTCCCCCTCTCTCCCTCTCTCTCCCTTTGTCCCTCTCCCCTGTACCCACTTCTCTCTCTCCTCCCGCCCTCTGTCCCTCCCCCCCCTCCCCCTTCACCTCTCCCCTCCCTCCCCTTCCCCCTCCCCTCCCCTCCCCTCCGCTCCGCTCTCCTCCCTCCCCCTCCCTCGCCCTCTCTCCCTTGCCCTCCCCTCCCTCTCCCCGTATTTCCTCCCTCTCCCCTCCCCCTCCCTTCTCCCCTCTCCTCCCTCCCCCCTGTCCCCCCCTCTCTCAGGATGTCGTTCAGTGACTTCCTGCGGGAGTTCAGCAGGCTGGAGATCTGTAACCTGACGGCAGACGCCCTGCAGGCCAGCCAGGTGAAGAAGTGGAGCACGGCCGTGTACCAGAGCGAGTGGAGGCGGGGCAGCACCGCCGGCGGCTGCAGGAACTTCCCCGGTAGGCCAGCAGGGGGAGTGTGGGCGTGGCTGGGGGTGGAGGGGGGTCGGGGGGGGGGGGGAGTGAATGGAAAAGATCAGGTATGCATACAACTAAATGTATTAGGTGCAATCCACAATCTCATTCTATATTGAAATTTTAATTCATATCCTCATAAGACCAGGCAATTTGTTTTTGTCCCCTGTAGGGGACATGAGTCTCTGGTCTTTAATCTGAAGAACCGTATATCCTACTATGCTGAAAGCTACGTTGCAAGGGGCGACAAGACCTCTGCCTTACCCATTGCACCGTGCCGCCGCCCCCTGTTCTTCTGCAGCGACGTTCTGGATCAACCCGCAGTTCAAGCTGGCCCTGCAGCACCCGGACACGGCGGGCGGGACCGACTGCAGCTTCCTGGTGGCGCTCATGCAGAAGGACCGTCGCCGCAAGCGCAAGGAGGGCCAGGACATGGAGACCATCGGATTCGCCGTCTACGAGGTGAGGGGGCGGGGCTTGACTGGGGCGGGGGCGGGGCTTGACTGTCTGGAGGAGTGGGAGGAGTCTGGACACACGGAGAAGAAAAAGGGGGTGTGTGTCTCAGGAACCAGGAAGTGGCAGGAGCCACTTTGAGATTGTTTACAGAATGAAAAGCGCGTAGTAAATCTTATTATATTATTGTGCTGTTTTATCTTCTGTGTGTTATACCTAACAGCTGAACTCAGTTTGATTTCTAAGGATATGAAAGGGTATAAAAATATACTGTTTATCAACATTAAGAGCCTCAGTTGTCTGTGGATGAAAATTATCAGGGAATTGTGGGTAACTGAAGCTGGTTGAGTAACAGTTGTTTTGTGTGTGGTGTGGGAAATGTGTGCTGTAGGTGTGTTTTGACTCACTCTGTTCTTTCTTCCCTGTCTCTCCATCTCTCTCTGTTTCCCAGGTTCCCCATCAGGTAAGCTCAGGGCTATTCAGAGTCCACAGGAAGTCCTGCTTTGGTGTGTTTGCGTCAGGAATCACAGAGAAAAGGCTCCCTGTTTAGAGAAACAGGAAGTCAAAAAAGTCTATCTGTATTATCATTCTATCTGTATTAGTCTATGTGAGACCAGGGGGGTATTTCAAGAAGCAGCATTACTGAATTAAATGCATAACTGCACTGAGGAAAAACCTAGAACAGTCGGTGTTCCACGTTTGGGAGGGCTCCGGGTTTTACTCAGCGCCATTATTTGGTGACTCAGTAATCCTGCTGAGTGAAAGTACCCCCCCCCCCCCCAGATTGGGGCCCCCCCAGCTGGACCCGTCTCACGGCACATCGGGCCGGGTCTCTCTCTCTCTCTCTCTCTCTCTCTCTCTCTCTCTCCCTCTCTCTCTCTCTCCTCAGTACGTGGGGCAGTCGGGCGTGCACCTGAAGCGGGACTTCTTCCTGACGCACGCGTCGAGCGCGCGCTCCGAGCTCTTCATCAACCTGCGGGAGGTCAGCACGCGCTGCCAGCTCCCCGCCGGCGAGTACATCATCGTCCCCTCCACCTTCGAGCCCCAGAAGGAGGCCGACTTCGTGCTCAGGGTCTTCTCCGAGAAGCCGGCCGACTCCGAGTAAGCCAACGGGGGCGGCCGGGGGGGGGGGGTGGAGGGGGGGGGGCTATAAACAAGAAAGGAGTGGCTGAACTTAGCGCTGACGGATTTTCTCTCCCCCTCAGGGAACTGGATGATGAAGTCACAGCTAATATTCCTGATGAGGTGAGGGGGCGGGGACTCTCGAACTGACCAATGAATGACCAGCACACGGACACACATTGACTGACACTGACTGGCCGTTTTCAGAGAAGGCTCAAAAACACTGAAACGTAAACCTGCTGATTGTTTTAGTATAGCTGTATATGTCTGTCTGTGTTCCTCTTTCAGCCCCAGCTGGATGTGAGCCAGATTGACGCTGGCTTCAAGAGCCTGTTCAGACAGCTGGCTGGAGAGGTGAGAGAAAAGGAGGAAGTGAATGATAAAAGGAAAAGGGAGAAGGCCTTGCTGGGACTTGTAGTCCTCTCTCTGACTGCGTCTGTGTGTGCTTTCAGGACATGGAGATCAGTGCAACCGAACTGGAGGTTATTCTTAACAGGATCATCAAAAAGCGTGAGTCTGATGCTTAGGGAGATGCGCCTGTCCTTCTACTTGAATTATATTGAGCACATCTGTGGGAAAATCACACACACTTTCTCTGTCCTTCTTCCTCTCTTCTTCCTCCCTTCATCTCCCTCTCCCTTCCTTCCCTTTCTGCGACAGATAAGGACCTGAAGACGGATGGATTTGGACCAGATGCCTGTCGCAGTATGATCAACCTGATGGACGTATCCTTGATTCGCAAATGTTGGTTGGATGATGGATGGATGGATGGATGGATGGACTTCCTGTCTTTTTTCGTAGCGCTGTCTGTGGTAGTTTGTTTTTCTGCGAGATTCGCTCGGTCTCGATCTCCTTGACGCTGCGGTACAGACGGACGGCAGTGGGAAGCTGGGCTTGACCGAGTTTCACGTTCTCTGGGAGAAAATTAAACGATACCTGGTGAGCGCTCTTTTCTCAACGCTCACATACAGCAGTATACAAATTTATAATCAGCTCTCAGATTGTCAAAGTATATCTAAAGAAATTCCCATACATACTTCATGCGTTTTCATTGCACTTTCACTGCATTTGTATTTCTGTTTGTTTATTTGAATTTTTGTTGTATGTCACGTCAGGTTGCTGCGTGTATTGTGTCTCAACTGTTTCTGATGTTGGTTGATGACATGCCCAGCAATGAATTGCCCCGTCGGGGATAAATAAAGTTTATTCAAATGAATTGAATATACTGAGTGGCTAGTAGAGCTGTGGAGCCCTTCTACTGTGACTGGCATTTTAAAAGATTTTCTGTGTCAGCCATGTTTGAGAATAATTCTAACCAAAGTAGATCTCCACCTCTCTGTGATTGGTGCAAAAACTAGGTTTGGCAGCCTCTTTGTTTTGTTTTTCTTTTTTTGTAAATCAAAAATCACCTCATGAAAATCAAATGAATCAAAATCATCTCTCTCCCCATGTCTTTCTCCCCCCACCTCTCTCTCTCTCATTCTCTCTCTCTCTCCCCATCTCTCTCTCGCTCTCTCTTCCCACCTGCCTCTCTCTCTCTCTGTCTCTCTCTAGAAAGTGTTTAGGGACTTTGACCTGGATAAGTCTGGCACTATGAGCTCCTATGAGATGCGCTTGGCTCTTGAATCAGCAGGTATCAGTTATATTTTTTATACTACTCACAAACCTGTGACAATACAGCGCCTGGAAATTAAATATAGAAAAAAACATGAGGTTGGCATCACAGAAGGGGAAACACAAACGCCAAAAGCTGGAACACAAAGCTGATATCCTGCCTATATATATATATATATATATATGTTTGTATCTGTTTCTGTCTGTCTGTCTGTCTGTCAGGGTTCAAGCTGACCAATCACCTGTTCCAGCTAATCATCCTCCGTTATACGGAGGCTGACATGACTGTGGACTTTGACAACTTTGTCACCTGTCTGGTGCGCCTGGAGACCATGTTCAGTAAGTTGCTCACCTTACCTCACCTGTCTGCTTCTGTGGGGAATATTTACCTGGGGCCTGCATCACAGAGCTGGTTTACCAAGTCAGCCGATCAACATGGACTGAAGTAATTAAAAGAGCTGTTCCGGGTTTTGCTCAGTGTAGTTACCCAGCTCAACTCAATAATCCTGTGTCACAATTCAGGTCCCTGGCTGTAAGGGTCAAATAAGAACACAAGACCATTGCTCGTTATTGCACTGTGCTTTTGTGTTTTCTTGGAACAACTGTTTCTTTGTATCTCTGATATTTTTTGTGAAGCACTTTAGGCTATGGATAATTTTCATGAAAGGTGCTATACATATAACATTATTATTATTATTATTATTATTATTATTATTATTATTATTATTATTATTATATGGTTGCCTGTTCTGATTAAATGCAATGTTGTTTTACAGAGGCATTTAAGACAATGGACACAGATGGCGATGGTGTAATATCACTGAACTTCTTCCAGGTCGGTCTCTCAAATCAACACATCTCATAGTTATGCATAATTATTTCACTGATATATATATATATATACATATACATATACATATATATATATATATATATATACATATATACATGATGATGGATGGATGGATGGATGGATAGATGGATATATATATACATATATGTGTGTGTAGGGGAAAACAATGAAAGTGCCCTTCTTAGGTAAATTTTTTTTTGCAGTAATTTAGATTGTTACTGTCTTCTTGATGGTGAATTTTTGAAGGGAATGAAAAGCATAGGTGGCTTCGTCACTCAGTCTCTTGGTTTTTGAATGTTCACTCTTCAAAATAAATGCCGTTGATACGCAATTTAACGCATTTAGTTCACGCGGTTAGACGTGATTGTTAATGTTCCCTTTGCTGCAGCGCTGTGGTGTAAAGTGTGCTGTTTCTCTCCGCCTCTGTCTCTGCAGTGGATCTCCATGACCATGTTTGCCTAGAAGGACAGTCGTACGCACCGTGGCTCGTACCCGGGTCTGCCGCCGTCTCCAGACTTTCACAAGTGCCTTCCTTTTTAACTTTCGCTTCCTCGGGTGGCGGGGCCTTGACGTCCTGTTTTTAATGCCCCTTTGTTTACACCGCCTCTCCCTTGTGACCGGTGTGCCAAAATGTTTTTTTTTTTAATTTTTAATTTTTTAAGTGTCACGTTAAACAAAAAAAAAAGGGACAGCTTTGCCCCGTCGTCTCTGTTTTTAAGAAACAGTCGCAAACAGCGAGGGCACGAGAGCTGAATTCAAATACTGCCTCGCAGTTGGTTTGGCGGGACCTTCTCTGTTTCTTTGTGCCAAACGGAGTGCCGTTGTCTCTTTCAGTCGTTGGTCAGCGAAGGAGTCTTTCTTTCCGAAGGTGCTGCCGATAATCGCGGCAAGATAGGGTGTTCAGAATCATCGCAGGACTTGCATGTAGTGTTTACTGCCTCATACTCAGCATTACAGGGGATAAAGACACCAGCCAAGTTTACAGGCTGCAGAACAGCCAGACCCAATCAAGGTGGTGGGGGCGGGGAGTGCGGTGTTTGGAGGTGGGGAAGGGGGGGCGGGGTAATACTGAGACACTCACCATAAATACTTTTCTACATCAACAGAAGGGTTAAAAAAACATACGTGTTCTCCACAGTATCTTTAAACATAGCTCCACAGAGGACTAAGAGAGGGAGATAGAGAGAGTGCCAAGAACCATCTCACCTTCCCACAACCCCATTGTAATCAATAAAAGAGCTTTTCTGCAATGTTTTCATATGGTGTGTCTGTTTACGTTTTAAAAAACCTATAAATAGGCCTGCCTGGGGTATGACTGCAGTTCTATGATGTCAAATTGTTTTTTTTCCTTCTGTCTTTTTTCCACATTTTTAAAATATGAAAATGAAATAAATACATGTGAAGGCCCTTTTATTGTTGTTCTTTATTTGCTATTATGTAAACTTAAAAGTAAGGTTAATGTCAATTAATACTGAACAGCACAATCAGGCAATCATGTATGAGTATGAATTGTCGGCCAATGAGAAAAAAGACTGACAGTATCCATCCAGGTCATGAGTCACAGCCTGGGCTGGTCACACAGGGCAGCCCTGTCCCCTTTTAAAAGACTTGACATTGGCATTTCTGTTTATTCGCTGACCCTGTATACAGACACAGAACACACACGAGTCCCGTGCCGTGCGTTAATCATTTTCAAACCAAAGTTTTGTTATTCTAGATTCGTGGTTCAGGATCCGCATTCGTGGTAATCAGCCACTAGAGGGTGCTGAAGATGCTTGAGATCACATTTCCTTCAAAGATGAGCCAGTCTCAGGTCGCTGAATTAGGAGGGCGTAACAGGCATGTATGAAGAACTGTGCATTTTAGCCCCGTCCGAATGCAATGACTTCACACTTATCGACTGATAAACAGGCCGTTTTGGTGACTTTGCACTTTTGCATTTCTGAGTCTAACACTTTTTTTTCTCCACTTCTGTAAGTTGTTCTGGCTAAGAGGGTATGCTAAGTGATTTGTAATGTAATGTAATGCCGTGCAACTCCCAGACTTTTTCTAAAAGTGCCGTGCGATCTTTTAATAACCACAGTGAGTCAGGTTCTCGATTTAATGTCTGATCTGAAGGATGGCTCTTTCTACAGCACAGGGCCCCTTTCACTATGCTGGGGCATTGGGGTGCTATTGATCCAGAGGGCAGTGCGCCCCCTACTGGCCAACCCACAGATTTTCCATCAGCAACATAATTAATTAAATATTGCACAATAATAATAATAATAATAATAACAACAACAACAACAATTTGCATATAGGGGTTGTAAGAAAAGAACATACAAATATATAAGAGACATGTGGCAAATCAGAAATAGCCAAATAATAAATAATAATAGTGATGATGATAATATAAACAGGAGTATTTATAAAAGGGAATTTAAAACAGACATAAAAATACCAAAATACCTCTAAGACAAGAATGTGGATTCTTTTTATGGGTTTTGTCAGTATTCTGACAGCTGCATTTTGTACAAATTGCAGTTGATTGCTAGTGTACTTGTGAATACCACAGAGTAGTGCATTATGATAATCTAACCGATTGGAACTGAAGAATGCACTAATCCCTCAGCATCTGCCTTTGATGAAAAAAGACCTTACTTCAGAAATATTTCTTTATATGAAAGAAGGCCTTCTTGGGTTACATTATTAACATGAACTTGAAAGTTCAATTCAGAATCAAGAATAAATAACACCCAAAGTTTTTGACATGCTGAGTACATTGTCCTTTTGTATTTTTGACCCAATGACCAAAACCTCTGTTTTTTTTCCTTTGTTCAATTGAAGAAAACTGTTCAAGACATACAAAGCTTAAAGTCTGCAAGGCACATTTCTCTATGGGAGCTGGCAACACTGTTTTCACCGGGTCGGTCAGAGATACACAACTGGGTATCAGTGTGACTATGGAAGTTGACACCATGTTGTCTAATTAGATGACCCAGGGGTAACATGTATAGTGCAAAGAGCAGAGGTCCCAAAATGGATTTCTGTGGAATTTGGCATGTTATGTCAAACTTTGTAGACGCAGTGTCGCCCCAGAAGAATCACAGACGAATCGAGTTTATTCCTCTTAAGTAAAGGATTCACAATGGCTGTTCTCAGAGCTGTGGGGGGGGGGGAACTATCAGTTGATAATGAGTAGTTTACGGTGTTTAAGACACATCTGAAATGCAGAGGAAGACGTCCTTTAAAAAATGTAGTGGGGGGGGGAGGGGGGAGCAAGTGAACGTGTGAAAGGTTTCAGCTGTGAGATGGTTTTACTTCATATCTGTGCATCAGTCAGGTCTAAGGGTGCACTGGTTGCCTTACATGGAGAGCTGGTTAAATCTAATGCTAAGCATGGCACCGTTTTGGCTATATTAAGCCTGTTAGCCGCTATCTTGTCTTGGGAAAAATGTGCAAATTCGTCACAGTTAAAAAAAAAAAAAAAGATAGGTAGAATCTTTACCAGAGGATAGATTCGGGAGCTTGTTGATTGTGGAGAAACAAAATCCTCGGGTTATCCTTGTGACCGGTAACGAGTCCTGATCAGTAAACAGTCCTTCAAAGAAGCAAATAGTAATGTTATGTGTTCCAGGTCCTCTGTAAGACTGGATGGGAAAAAGGTGCTGGGATTGGGGTTTAGTGAGTTGTTGGAGATAAGACCCCCTTTGTTCAAAACTGATAAACTGATATGAAGCATGTTTGTTTGTCCATTTGCTGTTTTTTTTTTTTTTTGTAATGCAGGGGAACTAAACTATCTAGGCAACGAAGAGCAGATAAATTATTTTAAATGGCCTACGATTGCACAACTGTGCCATAACCATAGGGCTATAATGAAGTGAGATTAAAAAACAATATTCATAATATTGCATTACAAAACAATACTGATAGTGTGTGTGTGTGTGTGTAACATTGTATGAAGGCAAACTATTTATTGACGTATGGACTAACTAAGCCGTCAGACGAGCAGTCACAACCCTGAACTGGAGTAGTGCGCGTCGGTTTTTACCGTTTTTGTACGGCAGTGCTCGGATTGGAGCAGTGGCATGACAAGTTTACGGTGGTTTACTCTGCATAGGCGATTTCATTGAAAGACACTGAAATAAGCTATTGGCTACGCTACGCTGCTTGAAATAATTCCGCCGCGTGCGCTGGCACGTGGACGACGCCTTCAACGAAGTCCGAACACAGCTGCCAGCGTAACCATCAGCACTGCGTGCGCTCGGGACCAGCTGCCCCGGACACGGCCCAACCTCCGCGTTCATTTCTCACTTTTTCAAGTGTAGGAATTTCACCGAGGTCCCACTCTGCTTGTGCCTGCCACGCAGCAAGGCACGGCACCAGCTCTGGGACGCACCTTTATCTACGCTCTGGTTCCATCTTTACCACTTTTCAATTGACGCGAACCACCACTCCTCTCCCAATCCCCAACAGGTGAGTTTTCCTGAGCCGAGGGGCATGGATGGTAATTGCGGTTAAGTGTTTGGTTTATTTGTTTAACGAAATTAAGAATTTTTAGATTTTGGTATACTTGCAGACTTGCTACAATATTCTTAAAACTATTTTAATTGAGCGTATGCATTTAAGTGAGTAGACTATTTTCCAGTGAAACAAATGATAATATTGTGGACCTACCGGCCAACTGTGTATCGGGTTTGCATATATTTTATTAGTAAACGCATTGCATTCCTTTCTTTCTGTCAGGTCTGTTTGGTGCTAGACCTGTGGTACTAACTATAAACTAACTATAAACTAGGCTATTGGAGTGTCTCTCAGGTGACGAGAATCTACCGCACATAATGTTTAATATTGTAATTAAGTACAGCGATGCAAATATGTGGATTCGCGTTTCAAATCCGGACCATTAACGCCGTCGGATACGCATTTCAAATTTTAATAGTCCTAAATCTTCGGGTACACCGACGAGCAATCTATGTCTTTTGGGAAATTATTTCTGTTTGAAGCCGAATATTTGGATATGGATGCGTGGTAGTCCTATACGCACATTCTGCGCCAAACAAAACCACTTAACGTACTTCTGTGTATGAAAGGTAACAGTACTTTTTCAAGAAACTAACAATTGAATAGTTCATTAATTAATCTGCACAGATAAAACGGGATTTAAGAACGTTCTATACTTTTTGAAATTCACATGTGTCCGATGCTTCAACACATGTATTGGACTACTGTTTTTTGAAGTTACTTTTTACGAATGTCATGTGTTCAGAATGCTAAGACCATCAGCACCAGTATTTCAAAACCCCAGAAACTGCCTCATTTAATAAGTCTGGGTCAAATGTGGCAAACGAGGCATCGGCCTAGCTTTACTCTGATTAGAGAGAATTCAGGTCCACATCACACCTTATGTTATGGCTGGGGGTTGTAGAATAGCATTTTAAAAATCAAACATTTTTCCTCATTGTAGTGGCGCGAATTATTAAGTTCTCGTGCGTGTCTGAAAATGCAGCTCTTGGAAACTAATCGACCATGACAAACGTGGAGTCATCCGTACGGTTCTGGTCATGAGTAATTCCGTCGCCTCTATGGTACATTTCATAATACTGTAAAATAAACTGAAGAAGAAGCATATGCCCATTTTACTCTTCTGTTGGGGACACAGCGATAAAATGATACCAAGCCTTTATTTGTTGTTCATAAAAGAAGGAAAAACTTGAATGTTCAGCAGATATTTAGTGAGGAGTAAAATACATAAGCTATACAGTTTTTTTTAAATGGGAAGGATGAGGAGAAATACTGTCTGTATTTTATCTAGCCTGAAGCTAATTTATGAAGTGTGCCAAACTGTCGGCCCTGTACTCAGCTGTATGCGGGAGTATTTAACTTGTAGAATATTCAGGCTGACTTCAATGTGAAATTGAGTGCTATGTAAGTAGTGGATCACGTTTAATGTGCCGATTCAGTTTTGTTGGGGGTGGAGGCAAACCCAATAACTTTGTAATATGAAATTAATACTCAATCCTTCAGTCACTATATATTGATTTCACATTGCTGAAGTTATTTGGTTTTACTTGCTATTCAGGGAGTAGCCTGATCAAAATGCACATTGAAAATTGGCTGCACTGGACATGAATAAATAGCCTACCAGAGAAATACCGTTGGTCTGTTCTTTTGAATGTAGATTCAAATTTTTCCCCATTCTCATTGTTACTAGCCCTCAGGCCCCTCTGCAGAACACAGGATGAAGACTCTGGCAGGCACGCCGGTGGATCGGTAAGTCCTGGCTGTTGGGGAGATTGCAGTTCATTTCCTGAACAGACTGAATTGTGGGAACTTGACCCCTGCCCTGCTCATGACCCCCCCCCTGCTCATGACCCCCCCCCCCCCCCCCCAGTACTGCAGCTGACACGGTTGTATGGGTTTGCCCCCCAAGCAAACATTCCTACAATGTAATTATTGTTCCTGTGCGATTCTCGTACTTGTTGCGCACCGGTGCATAGTTATGCACCCTAGAGTTTATTTCAAGTGTTGGCTATGCTTCTGCTTTTACTCGAGTGTAGTAGTCTTGGTTTTGAAATTCACTGTATCTTTGAAAAATGTACCCCTACCAACTCTAGTTAATAACTGGCTAACTTCTATGTTTTTTTTGTTGTTTGTTTTTGTTTTGAGAAAACAAACAAGCTCTTTGTTGATCGTTCACATGCAACAAGTAGCCTCGTTGTTCGCCAAGTTCATTTTTAATCCTGTTTGTATATTTTGGAGATTTATTTTCAGATACCAGCATTTACTGATTCATACATTTTAACCCTCTACTCCTTCCTCTTTTCTTTTTCAAACCTTTCTCTCCTTCTCCTCCCTTCCTCCTCCTCCTTCCTTTGTGAGTATGTGTAGTGATTATTGATTATATTGTCTTAATTTGTATATGTCAATGTATTTGAAATGACTGCAATTAGCACTTAATTTTGAATTCATAAAATTAAATAAAGTATATATATTTTTTAAATTAATTTTGAATATTGTCTGCCTCTCTCTCTGGCAGTGGGTTATTAGTAGGGGTGATATTCTTCATCCTGGGTCTGGGAACTCTCCTGCCATGGAACTTCTTCATGACCGCTATAACGGTAAGCCACTCCCACACCTGCACAGCTTCCCCAGCGTGGCATAGTACATAATTACAACCAGTCGGGGTTGCAGGTTCAAATCCCATGGTGGGCCCTTGTGTTCTTAGCATGAATTTCTTCAACAGCCATTTAGTTCTTGAATCCTGAAAATGTATCAAATTGATTGTAGACACATTTAAACATATTCAGATATAATGCGTTTAAAATAAATTAGTTTCATTGTTTTAAAATCCACACATTGATTTAGGAGTTTGTGTTAAGCTCAAGGCGCTCGCTTTAAGACCTCTTCCCTCGCTGTTCCAAGTTACGTTTTGTTTGAAGCCCTCGTGATGTGGCTAAGATTCCTGATTTGATCAGCGCTGGACAATGGCTCCAAAGTGTTTGAGTGTGTAATTGCGTAGTCATGTATGTAAGTGAGTTAACTGTGCGCCTCAACTGGGCTGATGTGTTTGACTGTGTCAAAGTATGTTAAACGAGACTCTCTTTAACACTGTGTTTGTGAAGAGTGGAGCCGTGGAGAGACTTGGTTTGATTCAGTCGGTTTTTATTGGTCTGTTAAGGTTTGCCGTCTTGGTGTGAGCTTGGGACAGTGTGTCTAAGCGCGCACTTTCCGTATTTTGATTAAAATAAATTTGATTTAGCAGGAATTCTAATCCAGAGAGACTTACATGGGCTGTATTTATCAGAAGGCCATTCATGCTGCTGGATGTTTCCTGAAGCAGTTGAGATTTTGTGTTTTGAAATTGTGTTGAAGGAATAACAGCAAAGTACATAAACGTCTGGATAATGGAGAATATCTCCCAGGCCCTGTCACTCTCTTAGACCTGCCTGTCCTGTTCTGTTTGTATCTCTCTCCCTCTTACTTTCTCTTCCTCTCCCTCTTTCACGTTCTGTCTGTCTCTCTCATTGTCTCCAACTCTTTCTCTCTCCCCCCTGGTCCCAATTCACCTCCTAATTACTCCCCCTCTGTTTGGAGTTCCGCTTAATTATGTGTCACTTACGTGCTCTGACGAATCGGAATTTACAAAGAATTATCTATCCATAATAAATCATCACCGCTTAAGAGAATATCTCTTAACAGTTGGGCACAGTGAGCTTGATCTTGAACTGCCACATTTGCATTACAAATAATGTTTATTGCAATTTGTTGGCATTCGACGAACTTTGCATCATTTGAGGCAACACTTATTTGCAAAGAACACAATACTGCGAGGACCATGATAATCATGATAATCGTCTTTAGAAAAGGTATGACACGGCTGTCAAATTGGATTTAAATGTCGTTAGCCCTGCCATGTTTTAACAACTCTGGTAACGGCACTATGCAACGCAGTGCATGCTGGGTCAGCACTCGATTTTAAGCCAGCACCTCATTATTGAGGGAGCGTTGGAGCGCTGAACAGCCACTTTCCCTGGCGAATTTGGCTCACTCAGTTCTGGGACGACCCTTATACAAGATGGTGACTCTCGTCAGTGTTTACTCACAGTAATGCCAGCAAACATTCCTCCTTTATTCTCTCTGTCTTTCTCACTTTGGCTCTCTCTTATTTTCTCTGTCTCTCTCTCTTTCTCTCTCTCTCCCTCCCTCTCCCCCCCCCTCTCTCTCTCTCTAAATGTACGCATTCTGTTTTTTGTTGTTGCAGTACTTCCAGGCTCGTCTCAACACCACAGAGTGGTCCAACGGCACGGCCCTCCCGCACAGAGAGTACCACTTCGGGAACTGGCTGACCCTGCTGTCCCAGCTGCCTTTGCTCCTCTTCACCCTGCTCAACTCCTTCCTCTACCAGCAGTGAGGACACGCGTCCACACACCAGCCCCCCCTCCCCGGCTCTGATCTCAGCTGACACACCCACCCCCCCCCCCACCTCAGCGACCCGCTCAGCTCAGCTTTCTCCCGTAGTGGCTGTGCTTGGGGGGTGGGACCGGGGTTGGGGTCGGGCAGCCTGATTCTGAATCGCTTGTCGTGCGCGCTTTGTGAACGTGGAGTTTGCGCGTGTAATCGGACTCTAAAACGCGTGATGCCGTGTCACAACCGTGCGTAAAATCCACGCGTGGGTCACGCATTATTTGGTACTGGATTGGGCGATTAGTCACTCCGATTTTGTGCTTCATCGTGACACCCCGGAAAATCGACCTCTGCGCCTGATTTTTTTAACGGAATTTACCCTTGACTTCAGGTCTTGATCACTGCTGGGTTCCACAATCTCGAGCTGGTTATTGCAGCCAGTCAGTAGAAGCGTGAAACCTACAGGAGAGTCAGCCCTGATCCTTGAGTGTCCGAGACTTTTCCTCATTACATAACTGCTGCAAACATCTTTGTGAAATTGATGTAGATATTTCAGAACCTTAAATATGAAATGCTGACTACCTGTAGCATCCTGCCTCTTGCCCAGTGCATGCTGGGATAGCCTCATCCCCCTGCCCAGGAACTAGTGGGTTAGATGATTTTTGAATTGGTATAACAATTTTTCTGCATCGCTTTCCAAATTGCAAACTGCTGACTTTGATCTCTTCAGATTTTCTTGCTGTTCTGGCTATCCAACACCAGCTTTTTTTAAATCATGCTACTTGTGTAATCTAGATAGTGGCTTCATTTTTTTATCAATGGAAAGTGTGATTCCTGGATGATGCTACTGGTACTCTGCATTTTTTTCATCTGTAATGAGCTTGATGAGGCTTGATTGCTTTTTACCTCTTTTGGTTTAATACCCTGTTTGGCTGAACGATCCATAGCACTTCATGTCTCCATGAGTTTCCACTGTAAATGATCCAATTTGAATCAAAATCAAAGGTTTTAATCAAAAACCTTCTTGAAATCAGAGTGAGTTGTGGGAGCAGGACTCTGTCCTTAAACCCCTGTGTGTCCCTCATCATTAGGATCTCGGAGAAGATGAGGATCGCTGGCAGCCTGGTCTGCATCCTCATCCTCTTCATGCTCAACGCGTCGCTGGTCAGGGTCCCCATGGAAAACGATTGCTTCTTCTCCGTCACCATGGCAACCATCTGGTTCATCAACTGTGAGTCACACCTGTCATGTCAGTGTGTGCAATGTATGTCTGTGAACTAACAAATTTAAAAGGTGTGACTGTTTCTGCAGCTTCACTGTGTGAGTGTAGTACAGACACATTTCACATTTATTTCTGCAGTGTCAGTGTGTATGATTGCAGCGTTTGAGTGCAGCTCTCTACAGACTTGCAGTGGTGTACTTGATTGCAGTACTGACCTGTTTCTCTCTGTAGTGGAGTGTGTAACGCGAGTTTGTGTGAGTGCAGTACTGACCTGTGTATGCTGTGCGTGTGATTATGGGCGCAGTACTGACCATAGCGTGTGTCTCTCTCGCGCCAGCGTTCGGGGCAGTAATGCAGGGCAGTTTGTTCGGGCTGGTGGGGCAGTTCCCCCAGAAGTACAGCGTCTTCTTCATGAGTGGTCAGGGGGTGGCGGGCACCTTCGCTACCATCGCTATGCTAATAGCCATCTCCAGTGAGTACTGTGGCTCTGTCTGTGTTCTACTCTCTGTTTTCTCCTGTTTGGACAGCGATGCCTGAATCTTAGCTGTCCTGCTGCAGAATTTGTTACTCTGAGTTACAGACGAACACCCTGTTTCTCAGATTTGTGTACCACAGGAAATGAGACAAAAATGCAGATCACAAAATTAATATCTCGAGTAATCAACCTGTAGATTGTAGCTGAAATGCCTACATAAGAATGCCCTGCTATTTCTATTATTTATTTAACCTTTATTTTACCAGGCAGGTCAATTCATGTCGGAATCTTACTTGCAGTTACAATGCTATGTGTAAGCATGATGTTTTGAGCCATTTCACATGGACCTATTTGTGTGTTTTAAAAAATGTGTGCGCATATTTGTGTGTGCGCGTGCATACAATTGTGTGTGTCCGTGTGCGTGTCTGTGCGTGCGTGCGTGTGTGTGTGTGTGTTTAGGTGGGACGGACCCAGACACTGCTGCTCTGGGGTACTTCATTACCCCTTGTGGGGGAACCATCGTCACCTTATCGTGTTACCTGCTGCTGCCACACCTGGTGAGGGTTTTCATTATTTTTAAACAAATAGCAAGCTGGAAGTGTGGGCATTACAACACACACGCGCGCACACACACACACACACACACACACACACATATATATAATGTGGCCTTTCATCTATATGAGTTATACCCCAATCGACTTAGCAATACTGGTGCATTGTTGCTACAATCAGCATCAAACCCTGAATTATTTTCAGCAGCAGCTCTCATTTTCCTAAGATTTTATCATTAGCTGTTGACACAACAGCCCTTTGATCTGCACCATTTCTAGCGTCTGTGCTCTGGAAGTGATGTCACGCAGCCGATTGCTCCAGTTAAAAACAGCGTCGATAAAATCAGTGCGGTGTTGATAGTGTCTCTTATCTCTTGCAGCCATTTGCGCGTTATTATTTCAACAAAGGCAAAGGAATGGACGTGGACTGCAACGCCCCACCTTCTCCTGAAGGTGGGTTCGGTGACACACCTGGGGCTGCGGCCTGCTCGTCCACGGCTGTCCCACCCGCAGGGCCCAATGTGACGCGCTTTTGATGTCAGAATAAAAGCCCGCTCGCCCACGGGTATCCACCCACAGGCCACTTTGATGTCAGAATAAAAGCTTCTGTTTTTTTTGCATGTACAGGAAGATAGAGATGATTTCCCATAATGCATAGAAGGGCTGTCTCTTTGCAGTAACAGGCATGATTAGTCCATTCTGTAATCAGGTGTGGAGAGTTGGGGTTATGCGTACTGTGGGCTTAGACTGGGCGATAGAACATAACGAGAAATATAAGCTTTGTAAAGCTTTTAAAAGGCAGTGTTTCCCCTAACCCCCCCCGCCCCCCAAATTTTGGACTCACGCGCCCTCCTGTCCCCTGACAGAGAAGCCGCTCCTGAAGGGCGCTAAGCTCAATGGCTACAGCGGCTACTCCTCGGCTAACGGGCCCGGGACAGAGGAGCAGCTGACCCCCGGGGGCGCTGACAGCGACACACGGGCCCTGCTCCCCCAGGACCGCCCCGACACCGAGCGCCAGGTCCCCGCCAAAAAGTCCTCCGTCGTGCAAGTGTTCAAGAAGGTAATGACCCCGTTCCCCTTCGTCACAAACACGTTCAAGAAGGTAATGACCCTGTTCCATTCCCACAGGCCTCGTTTAGCCCACTTTTGGCCTGGCTGGCCCCCCCCGCACCCCCCCTCTGTTTTGTGAATGGAACCAGATAGGGCCACATGAGTACAGTCAGGCATTATCTCCGGCTGGTTGAAGCCAGATCCTATTGGCCAGTTTCACATGTCGCTCAAATGCATACATGGCGGTAACCGTGACAATTGGATGCCGATTCAGCGACATCAGTGGAATAGGGTGAACGGGTTCTTGGCATCCGTCCTCATCATGTGATGCCTCTCTCCTTATCTTTTTTTTTTTTGTCTCTCAATCTCTCGCTTTATCTTCCTCTCCTCTCTCCCTTTTTGTTTCAGTTCAGATGGAGCTTCATGGGTCACAAGTCGAATTGTGTTGCCATAGCGGCAGGACACTGTGTTCACATACGCAGAAATAATAACAGTGCAGACAACAGTTGCATACAGTAAATAATTATGTGGTTATGTGGTTATACTCTCTCTCTCTCTCTCTCGCTCGCAGATTTGGGTCATGGCTTTCTGCATTACGTTTGTGTTCATCGTCACGCTCTCCGTCTTCCCCGCGGTCACGGTGGACGTGAAGTCTGAGTTCAGCGGGAGGTGGGGTAGGTCGGTCCGCTATGACGCCCATTTTAATGACAGTTGGTGTCCGAGCAGCTCCCCTTATAAATGGCCGCCATTTTGGATCGTGATGGGGCCTGGCGTAGAGGCCCCGCCCATCAGCCCAAAACCTCATATTTTCTTCTACTGAGGGGAAAAACTGCCAACCAGAGGATTTTTCTGTTTTTTCTCCCCCTTTTATTTTGGAGATTGCACTCTCAGATTGCGGCTTATTTTCTGCTTCCGCCATTTTAATTACAGTGGTCCTTGAGCAGCCCCCATTGCAAATGGCTGCTCCTGGATTAGTGATGCCTGCCCTGTAGAGGTGCAACTGAATGGTGCTGATGGGATTTGTTTTCTCCTGTCCGTCTGTCTGTCTGTCCTCTACTGTTCTCTTTCCCTCTCTCTGCCTGACTATTTCTCCTACCCCCCTCTCCAGAGATCTACTTCGTCCCAGTGTGCTGTTTCCTGAACTTCAACATAATGGACTGGCTGAGCAGGACGGCCACGTCGGTGGTTCAGTGGGTGAGTGTGTGTGCTGTGCTGTGTGGTGACGACGACGCGTTTCTTATGGCTGTCCGTCTGGGGGAAGCACTGCTCCTTCACAGGAACAGAACCTTAACAGGTACCCCACCTACTAATCTGCTTTATGACACCTACCTTTGTCTGCAGTACACATCAGTCAAACTCAAGGACTGTGTTCTGAATTTGTCCTTCTTTTTGATGGATTATTGTGTGGGCTGTAGAACTTCCATCTTAGAATTCCACCGATACGGAATTCTCTGCAAATCCACCTCTCTGGAAGAGGACTGCATTTGCTCGTGCTAATATTTCTACTGACCCCCCCATCTAATTCTCTTACTCCCTCTACCCCTCTCCCCCTCTCCTCCTCCCCAGCCCGCTAAGGAGAGTGTCCTGTTCCCGATCCTGGTGGTGGCGCGTTTGGTCTTCATCCCGCTGATCATGCTGTGCAACGTGCAGTACCGCTCCCACCTGCCTGTGGTCTTCCCCCACGACGCCGCCTTCGCCGTCATCATGATGCTCTTCTCCTTCTCCAGCGGATACTTCGTCTGTCTGACCATGTCCTACGCTCCCATGTGAGAGTCCCCAAGTGCCCTGCGCCCTGTCCCCCCAAAGGCCCTGCGCCCTGTCCCCCCAAAGGCCCTGCGCCCTGTCCCCCCAAAGGCCCCGCGTCCCATCTCCCCCACAGCGACATCGGCCCGCTTCCTCACTCGCACAAAAGACTCCCTTAACCAGGATGTTGAGTAATTTCACTCCCCCACTCCTTAAATCCAATGGTATACCATATAAGTAAATCCATAAATATTGTGTCGAGCAAGGGTTTTATTACCTCATTACTTCATCAGCAAAAGGCCAGGGCCAATGAGGAGGCAGCATGTCCTGGTTGACGAGCATGGCCACTACAAAACTCCAGTCACTCGACTTGTACCCTGAATGTCATAGCCATTCACACACTCACTCTCTCATACTCTTTCCCAACTCTCTCTCTCTCTTGCTCTTTCCCTCTCTCCCTCCCTCTCTCTCTCTCTCCTCTCTCTCTGTCTCTCTCTCCCTCTCCCTCCCTCTTTCTCTCTCTTGCTCTCTCCCTCTCTCTCTCTCTCCCCCCCAGGCTGGTGGAGCCCAAAGACGCGGAGACGGCCGGCGCCCTCATGACCTTCTTCCTGGCGCTGGGGCTGTCCCTGGGAGCCGGCCTGTCCTTCCCCCTGCGGGCCCTGGTGTAGGGGCCCCGCCCCTCAGCCCAAAAACAGCACGCTCCCCTCCACAGAGGAAGGAAACTCTCTGACTGCCATCCAAAAACGATTCCCCCCTCCGCCCCCCCCCCAATTTTTGGCTGGACCGCAACAGCGGGGCCAGCCCTATAAATGCGAATGTCTGTGACTGAGTCACTGAGTGATCTGGCTGAGTGATGAAGTTACACCATTGGTCGGCCGAGTTATGAAGTTACACCATTGGCCGGCCGGATCACGTGTGTTAGGTCCAGCCATGTACTAGGTTTTGACCTGGTCTTCAACAGAGATGCTGTTTATTTCCAGCTTCGGTCAGAAGGGAGTGTGTACTCACAGAAAAGTCACCCATACAGAGGAGCAGCTCTGTGGAGAGGTCTGTCATTGGTGGATTGCACAGGGACATACAGGTCTGCTCCACAGCCGCCAGGTCACCGTGGAAATTGTATTTATTTTGTGTGTCTGTCACTAATTCTGAGCCCAGGGACATCTGTATGTACTGTTCCTCTCAGCCTATGGTGTAGTTTTTAAAAAATTATAATCGAGTAATATTTATCATAATTGGACCCGTCACTAATCGAAAATGGCCGTTGCCTCAGTTGGATCCGTTTGACGCACAGTTCTGGTGTTTTATGTCTTTGTAAACCGCGGAATGCAGAAAGAATCTGTTCCTTCACACAGAATACCGCTCGTAGAAAAAAAAAAAAAAACGAAAATGGTTAGTTTGTGTCTGGTAGAGACCCCTTTAGCATGAATGAGCTCTCGAGGCGACTTTGACACGCGGCGGATCGGAAACGGGAGGTTTTTTTTTTTTCCTGGGAAGCGTGTTCCGGAGAGTTCTCCTGGGGTCCCTGGAAATCATTGGTCACACATTGGTCTCGGAAGGTTCTGGGTAGGATTTCGGTTTGGAGACGGCGATGGGGTAACTCATCACAACGCTTAATTCCCCTCTCAAACCGAGCCGTCACACTGGCAGCGCTGCGATAAGCTTGTCATCCTGTTATCGCGTGCCTTCACGTCCCCCCCCCCCCCCCCCCAAACTAATCTCAGAAGGGCTCTGGGCAGTGGAAGTACTGCTCAGTATAGCCATGTAGGGGTTTGAGGGGTATGATTTTGGGCAGATCCGCAGAGATATTCACGTCACCTCTGTGACTCCCGCTTTCTTGCTCCAAACCAGGGGTGTCCAGTCTTACCCGAAAAGGGCCGGTGGGGGTGCAGAGACCCCCCCGATTCTACTCATCGAGGTCTTGATTGAAGGCCGTGATTAGCTAATTGGTTGAATCTGGCGTTGTAGTGCTGGGCAAAAGCAAAAAACCTGCACCCACACCCTGGCCCTTTTCGGATAAGATAATACACCCCTGCTCACCTGTCTCTGCCGTTCTGTGGTGAAGAAAAGGTCCTCTTGTCTCAGACTTGTTTTTAGAGCTTGTGCAGAATTTGTGCTACTTTGATGTGTACCCCCCCCCCCCCCCCCCCACTCCACTACAAAATGCATTTCAGTACAGGGCCAGCTGTTTGTTTTGCCAGTCTAGAACAGAACAGATAGTTCGCAGGAAAGCACACCATGGTTTTTCAGCGGTGTAGATTTATGACTTGTGGTAAATGTGAGACGGTTTCACGTTTTAAAAAATAATTTGCTGCTTAGTGTTTTAGAGATTTCATATCTTAATATAACTAATGCAACAGGAATTTGTTTTGAACAGTGGAGGCACATTTGGCAGTGAAGCTCTTGGCCAAATTTACCGTGTTCAGTCCCACATCGGGTTAGAAGTGTTGTGAGAACGTTATGTCAAAGATGAGGACAATTTGGGAAAAACTGGCCAGACTTTATATAGTTACACTATAAACCACACAAGGTTCGAATGGTGAATTCTTTTATCTATTGCATTAAACCCCTGCAGTGTTAATGGAAAACAGGCAGACCGTAAGCTAGGCTAAGGTGCCTCGGTACGGCTGTCGGCAAACCAGAAAACGCAGTGCAGCTTACAGTGAAGCCAGGATCCTGTTTCCTGAAAGACCGTCAATCTGTGAGATTTCTTTTTTTGATGCGGTAGATTAAACGGGTATCGCGTAAATGGGACAAGTTCACTAACCGTCTCATTTTCCAGAGATGCAAGCGATGGGGAATTAGCCAGGTCTGACTTTCTAGAATTCAGTGCCGTTTAAGACCACAGTGTGCGTGCGTTTGTGTGTGTGTGTGTGAGTGGTACAGAAAGCCGGTGTCCCAGTATCTGAGGCTTTCTGAATGATGCATCTGCACAAACTGTGGAGTTGATCAGTTGTAATAATGGCACAGACCCAGGACTTGTAATCTTCAGCCGCCTAATGCGTGACTTTTGAACGAGGTTGTATCCTTGCCCATTGCAATGAGTTTTGTGATGCAACCTAGGGCAAGGGATATGTGCTGCTGGTACGTATGCAACGTTCTGCAGAACATTTAGTGTAGTAAATTTTGTTAAAATGATGGTCAACAGCATTACTTGAATGTGTTTTTTTTTTTTTTGTAAGGAAGGTTGTTTACCATTTGATCTACATAAACAATGAATTCACAGTTTCTGTTACAGCACAATCGCAGTAATTGTGGTGTAAATGGGAAAAGTAAATGTCTCCCTTCATTTGACTGTTTTCCTTCAGTTTTTGCCTTGGGTCAGATTCTCTTATTACCAGACAGGTTGCAACACTGTACATGTGAGACTAGCCTTTATGTGTGTCAGAGGGGCCAAACTTACAGCCAGTGTATGACTTGGAGACCTGACATATCCAGTTGTAATTATAATTGTACTGTTATTACTGTACAAAAAAAATCCTACACAGTTTATTCCCCAAGTTATTTATTGACTTTTATTGAAAACCCAGCATTCTGTCTTTGTTACCTGTTCTTTTGTACAGATGGGGTGGGGGGGGTAATGTAACTGAACACTGAACAGGTACTAGTAACTGGGGTGTACACATCCTGTCTTGAGGAAAAAAGCTTTACCCAGAAACACACTCTGGTGTGAAAACGGAAAGATGGCTCGGAGCAATTACACACTTCCTGTTTAAATGGGGCGTGGTCACTCGCAGGCGAGGGTGGAACGGGGATGGGGGGGGGGGGAAGGTTTGGCAGTGTGGTAAAAAGCAGTGAGCGATGGACAGGGGGTCAGGGCTGGAGAGGGGGGCGGGGGAGGGAGGGGGGTGGGGTGTTTCCTCAAAAAAATCACAAGTTGCTTCAGGTCTTGTGTTGTCCTGCGGCATGGACTGCAGAAGTCTCACTCATCCACACGTCTCTCTAGCTCTCTCTATCTCTCTCTCTCGCACTCCCTCTCACTCTTGCTCTTCACCGCTTCTTCGGAGGGGTGGCTGTGCGGGGTGGGGTGACGGGCCGCCCAGAATTCATGCCCCCGTATTGGTACTTGGCCTTCTTCTCCGAGGGCTTCAGGATCTAGGAGACAGAGGTGTACAGGGTGGATTTTGAAGGAGGGAAAAAAAAAAAAAAAAACATTCCAAAAAAACGTACTCATCAAAAGGGTTAATCTCGTGTGCGCGTACACGCGTGTGCGCGTTACCTGGAAGGAGCACATGAGCGTCTCGTCCACGCTCATCATGCCCCCCGCGTTGTCAAACTCCCCGCAGTAGTTGGGGGCGGAGAATAAGGTGACCAGCTGCCTCTTGGCGAAAAACTCGTAGCCGTCCTCCACCACCTGGGTGAGCGGGAGATTGTACATTCAGTGTGTTTACAGCGTAGAGTGTGTACTTGGCGTGTCAGTGCGTTTCAGTGCACAGCAAGTACCTATAATTCACTGTGTTTACAGAGTGTGTACCCGTAGTGTCAGTGCGTTTCACTGTAGAGCAAGTACCTGTAATTCAGTGTTTACAGATTGTGTACCTGTAGTTTCAGTGTGTTTAAAGTGTAGTGTAAGTATGTTTAAAATGTAATGTGTACCCATAGTACCAGCGTGTTTCAGGTGTAGTGTGTGTACCAGTAATTCAGTCTATTTACAGCATCGAGCATGTACCTGTAGTGTCAGTGTGTTTAGAGTAGCGGGTGTACCCACAGTGTCAAGTGTGTTTACAGTGTAAACTGTGTAGTTGCACAGCGTGTATGGAGTAGACACACGCGGTTGCAGTGTGCACAGCTGTAGTGTGTTCAGGGCGTCCAGACGCAGGGCGTGCAGAGCGGCCGCACCTGGTGCGCTCTGCAGATGAGGTCCAGGTCGTGGCGGTTGAGGAACTTGCTGACCACGTCGGCGCCGAAAGTGAAGGAGACGCCACGGTCGTTCTCCCCCCAGCCCTGGACGTCCTTATCTGGGTCTGACCACAGCAGGTCGCACAGTAACCCTGGGGGAGGGGAGGGGAGAGGGGGAGGGGTGGGGTGGAAGGGTTCATCATCAGTATAATTACATTGCAGGCATTTAGCAGATGCTCTTATCCAGAGCAACTTACACAACTTTTTACACTGCATTTACATTGCAGCCATTTGTACACCTGGATATGTACTGAAGCAATGCAGGTTACGTACCTTGCTCAAGGGTACGATGGCAGTGTCCTACCTGGGACCTTTCGTGCTACAAGACCAGTTCCTTACCCATTATACTACGCTACCGGCCCTATCAATACGAACTACTGCAACATAAAAATGTGTGTGTGTACAAATGCAGATCATTTTACTAGCAGGCACATTTAACCAATGTGGCCATTGGTTACTGGTTTTTTTTGTTGTTGTAAAGGAATGCTGCCCTCTGTTGGTCACGGCAGGTATGTGTTCAGCGCAGATGGCGTCAGTGAACTGTGGAGGCGGAGCTTGAGAACAGTGGCGTGGTTGTCCTATGGAAGACTGCTTTGTTTGTAAACTAGTGAAATCCCGTAGTTTAAGCCGTGATGCATTCAGACGTTGATGTCCAGCGCGCAGATGTGTTTGTGTGTGTGTGTGAGTGTGTGTGTGCGCGCGTGCAGATGTGTGTTTGTGTGTGTGTGAGTATGTGTGTGTGCGCGTGCAGATGTGTGTGTGTTTTTGTGTGTTTGTGTGTGTGTGTGCACATGCAGATGTGTTTGTGTGTGTTTGTGAGTGTGTGTGTGAGTATGTGTGTTTGTGAGTGTGTGTGTGTGTGTGTGTGTGTGAGAGAGAGTGGGTGTGTGTGTGTGTGTGTGTTTGTGCGTGCGAGTGTGTGTGTGTGTGTGTTTTTGTGAGTGTGTGTGAGTATGTGTGTGCGCGCGTGCAGATGTGTGTTTGTGTGTGTGTGTGTGTGTGTGTGTGTTTTTGTGTGTTTGTGGGGACCCACCGGTGTCAGGCACGTCTGTGGGCCTCATGATGCGGCGGATCTGCTCCATGGACTGCAGGTCGGGGGAGAGGCCTGCGCGGGAAAGACATGATTGACAGCTGAGCCTCAGGCCAAAGGGTCGCTCTCATTACATCACGGAAAGCGGCACTCGGACAAACGGCTTAGAAACCAGACCGGACAGACACACAGATGGCCAATACAGACAGACACACAGACTTTTAAGGACATGTACAAAGACGGACAAGGACTACAGGCTGCCATCCAGAACATGTATACACGGAGAGATTCAAACGTATACAGACAGGTGTTACAGACAGACCATACACAAACATGGAGAGATTCAGACATTTACAGTCAGCCAGTACACACACACACATTCATACATGTACATACAGGTATAACTGACAGCTAGTGTACACGCACAGATAGATTTAGACATGTACAGACAGCTAGTGTACACACACAAGGAGAGATTCAGATGTGTACAGACAGGCTGATCGTACAGACAGGCTGATCATACAGACAGACAGACAGCAGGCTACCGTACCTCCATGGCAGCAGAAGATCTTCTCGTCCACGATGGCGGCGATGGGCAGGCAGTTGAAGCAGTCTGTGAAGGTCTTCCACAGCTTGATGTTGAACCGTCGCTTGCCTGAAGTGGAGAACACGTAAATACATGAGGCGTGTTTGTGTATCTCGTGTGGACGCTTTTGGGTTGTGTGTGTGTCTCGCTCTCATCATAGAAGCCATAGAGGTGGTTGATGTGTGTGTGTGTCATACACTAATCATAAATTTAGTTTTTTGCGAGCATGTGCAATGTATATAACAGTCGACGTGGAAACCATACGTGTGTGTGTGTGTGTCACTTCACAGATGAGGCTCGTGTGTGTTCATTATACTCTTCAAAGATAAGCTTGGTGTGTGTGCGCGCGCACGCAGTTTCACACTTGTCGTAGAAGCCGTAGATGCAGTGTGTGTGTGTGTGTGTGTGTGTGTGCATTAGCGAGCGCTCTTACACTTGTCGTAGAAGCCGTAGATGCAGTTGGGCGTGTGTGTGTGCGTGCGTGTGTATGTGCGCGCAGTCTCACACACGTCGTAGATGCGGTTGGGTGTGTGGGTGTGTGTGTGTGCGTGTGTGTACGTGCGCGCAGGCTCACACTCCTCGTAGAAGCCGTAGATGCGGTTGGGTGTGTGTGTGTGTGTACGTGCGCGCAGGCTCACACTCCTCGTAGAAGCCGTAGATGCGGTTGGGTGTGTGTGTGTGTGTCCGTGCGCTCGCTCTCACACTTGTCGTAGAAGCCGTAGATGCGGTTGGGTGTGTGGGTGTGTGTGCGTGCGTATGTGTGTACGTGCGCGCAGGCTCACACTCGTCGTAGAAGCCGTAGATGCGGTTGATGGAGGCGCACTCGTGGTTGCCCCTCAGCAGGAAGAAGTTCTCGGGGTATTTGATCTTGTAGGCCAGCAGCAGGCAGATGGTCTCCAGGCTCTGCTTGCCTCGGTCCACGTAGTCCCCCAGGAACAGGTAGTTTGCCTCCGGGGGGAAGCCGCCGTACTCAAAGAGCCGCAGCAGGTCTGTGTACTGCCCGTGGATGTCACCTGGAGGAGGAGTCAACAGACGCATTACAGACAGAGAGTTGGGGCCCACGGTCTCGTGTCAAATTCGAGAATTTGGACAGCGCTTATGCACAGTTGTCTGTAATGTTGTCCCGGGGCTGGGAGCGCATTGGTTTTCCTCTGACTCATGTCTGTGTGAGCGCGATCTGTGAGCTGCAGCGTGATAAGAAATGGCAGTTCCAGGCGTTCCTGAATAAACAACAGAGGCCTTGATGTGCGCTGTCGTGTAAGCATGACTGGACGTTCCGAACTGGGAGTAAAGGGGAGCAGATGCTTTTTTTTTTTTTATACAACATAAAACAGGGTCTTAAACGAGATTCCAAACCGCCCAAAATTTAAAAAAATTACGCTAGCGGACTAATCGAAAAGTACGCACGAATCCACACGGACCGTGCTTCTCAGTTTTTATCGCTTCGTTCACCAGCGGTGCTGTTCAGTACACACGCCCCTCACGCCCCCCCGCTTGAGGCTGGTACGAGGGACTCCATCGTCTCACTCGCCTCTCCTCAGAGACACAAGCCCCCTTTCAGACGCGTCGGCGGGCGGCGTGCCGCTGACGTCTCTCTCTCTCTTCTGTGGAAGTCTCCGGCTGCAAGCGGCACGGAAGCACCCGGAAACAAACGCCTCCGCAAAGGTCAACCCTGTTTACTCGTCCAGCAGGGAACTGAACACTTAGATCGCTCACTTTGATTGTCTTGTTTTCTTTGTGACCCACACCCAAGTGAATTAGTCCGTACACGCCACACTTTTTTTCGGAGTTGGTGTTTTTCCACTGCTGTGTAATAACCTTCTAGTCACACAGACACACATTTACACACGCATATTATGTTTGATATTTGCTGTCTTCCCTGGATTTAATGGATTTTTTTTTTATTACGCTGAAGACCAGGCTTGTTACAGTACAGAAGAGCTGACGCGAGGGTTTGCTTTCTGCTGAGCCCGACTGTTCAGTCCAGGTGGACCGCCTTCATAAGGCCATAAATTACAATCCCGCCCACACGCTACGCTAACGACCAGAGCTTCATCACAAGGAGAACTAATTAAAACAAGAGCAACTGGTTGAAACTAGAATCTGCATATTAAAGACGTCCAGATTTCCCCCTGAACAAGCCGTCCTGTGGCCAAGGCCTGGGGTGGGGTGGGGGGGGGTTGGGGGGGTAAGTGGAGTTAGGCAAGGAGGTTGGGGTTATTCAATGATGGGAGAAAATGGGTGGAGCTAATACATGGTATCAGTGACTCACTAATTTGTACACCAATCAATGCACTCCACTGTGGAGAGAAAAACTTTTTGATTAGTCAACAATTGCCAGGTCATTCTACCCAATCCCACTGGCGTCATAAAGTTAGCGAGATTAGCCAGGAAGGTTGGAGGTGGAGTTAGGCAGGGAGGCTGGGGGTGGAGCTAGACAGAGGATCAGACTCACCGCAGATTTTGAGTGGCGCCTCCAGCTCCAGCAGGATTGGCTGGCTGAGGAAGATCTCTCTGGATTTGATGCACAGCCCCCGCACCTCTGCTTCTGTCATCTGCACAATCTTCCCGGGACGGCATCCCCGCACTAAGAGAGAGAGAGAGACAGACAGATAGATGGACATACAGACACAGAGAAACAGACAGACAGACGGGCATACAGACATACATACAGACAGACAGACAGAGAGATAGAGTTAGTAGTACCATGCTTACCATCCTGATAAGCTGGGAGAAGACAAACATTGGATAGAGCAGGTGAACATGCCTACAAGTCAAAATAGTTCAATCAATGCATTTACTTTAATATACCGAATAAAAAAAGTGGCAGCAAAAAGTTTTCTGCCTCTAGTTTTAGTCTTGCAGCAAACTTGTAATGCACATTCCCAAGTTCCTCAAATTCGTTCTGACCTGCTTCAAAATTTTATGCCCCGCAAACTCTAAATGTGTTACATAAGGAACTGAAACTTGACAATGTTTTAACTCATTTTATGTCTCTGATCTCAGCCTTAGTTACAACGCGGTGTAACTGTTTTTAGAACTTTGCTTTTAATAATTATCCTTCTTTGTATATGTATATATTAAAGAGAGGGTGAATCCAAAAATGTTCAGCACAGTTACACACGTTTATTACACCACGGTGGCGCAAACCCTGAAATTGGAGAAACGCTTCCCATAAATCACCCACGTTTCAGGCAACCAAAGCTGGATACCCTTTCAATACAATTACCATCAGTCTTTTCTGAATCACTGGCCTGTCAGTGTCCCGACCAAGCTAAAACCCTAACGATTTCTCTCTCATATTGAACACTTGTCCATGACAGTCAAGTCACAGCAGAAAATAATTGCGTGGTGTATGGCTGGCGTAAGAGATTTTTTACACAAGTCTGTACGGAGGGGTTCTTCTGACGGGGCGGGCAGAACCCCTGAGTGTGTGCCAAATGGGGGGGCTGTTTGGGCTCCAGGTGGGCGGAACATTTTTGGAGGGAGCCCTTTTTCCGATTTTAAACATCGCCAGGAATCCGTCCGTGTTTGCAATGACAACAAAAAAAACGGGTGGAACGCCAGGACCAGAGGTCTTCTTCTTCTTCTTCCGTTTAGACAGGCGAATATCAGGGCTTAGTTTTATCAACAGGACGCACCCAGTACGCGGCAGACCAAATAAATCAGGGGTGCACGACAAGGGCCAATCCGTTTCAGGGTTCCGTGCCAACTTTCCGCTCTTAATTATTTAGGGAGCACAATCATACCTTGATCCGACATTTGCATAGGCACCAGCTTATACAACCACAGACTGAAAATGTATCCTAAAGATTTTACTCTGCAAAAGTACAGGAGTGAACCAGCAGAGTTTATAGAGCCGTCAGAAAACGAAAACTAAGGTAACTGGTTGGAACAAAAACCAGCGCACAGACCGACCCTCCAGGACAGGAGTCGCGCACCCCTGAAATGAATGCTGCGATAACAAAAACAGTTCCTTACATAAATGGGTAACAGTGGCACACTGTGAGGCCGTTCTGTGCCCCTCTCTCCCAGCGCGGGACAGGTAAACAGTTCACTCTCCGCGATTTAGCTTAAATTAACCTTCACACGCCTCACCGCACTTCAGCGAACTGGATGAAATTCACATGCTATATTTAGCCACCGACTCCCTTCTGTTAGCGCGACGAAAACAACGTCAAGTCCACACACAGCCAAACCTGTTCGAGTCAGGCAAACAAACCCAAACCTCGCCAGACCTTTAAAAAAGGACTCCGCACTGACCGAGCGCTGTGTAAAAAAAACAGACACGCGCTCCCCGAGCGGGCCTCGGCAAGGTCCGCAGAGCCACTTCCTGAGCAGGACCTCAGGGGAACGATTACGGCCAATCACGGTCAGGATGTGCGTCCCGCCAAATCGGGAAAGACCTTCTGCGTTCAGAGGGCTTCATATGGCGTGTGAACCAATCATGACTCACTGACCCGTGGAAAGGTAAACAGTACATGGCAAAATGTGGAATCATAATTAAATAAATACTAGGGAAATAATATATTTTCGTATCTACGCCTGCTTACTTTTAGTAACTAAATGACCAAAGAAATGGTTCGTATAATGTGCTTGTGTTGTGTAGTGTATGGTTAAAAAAAATATATGCATTAAGATGAAATATGAAAATGAAAATGCTGTACGCTCTTCACGAGAGCAGCGGAGAAGATTGGTGGAGTTAGAGGTAGAGATGCGTTTGCACCTGAAACAGGGCGGGGTGTGGGGGGGGGGGGCGGCTCACCCTGCCTTGGAGGTGTTGCCGTGTGAACCACAGTCGACCTCTCCCATGTGCTCTTGCCTGAGCCAATCAAAGAAGACTGTTGCAAAGAGAAATTGTATGATTCTGGCTGTTCGATTCCTGCCTTTAACAAAAAAACGTTCATACTGAACAGAGCTCTCCATGTTCGGACACGGGTGCCTCAGCCCACAGACACGGCAGGCACGGACAGGAACCGGCAGCGAAGATCCTGCGGTCTGTCTGTGAGACAGAAGCCAAAAAACCGAGGAGAATATGTTCCTGCAGAACCTGAGTGTGTCCACAGGTGGTGGAGGACATAGCTCAGGGGGCGACATAGCTCAGGAGGTAAGAGCGATTGTCTGGCAGTCGGAGGGTTGCCGGTTCAAACCCCGTCCTGGGTGTGTCGAAGTGTCCTTGAGCAAGACACCTAACCCCTAACCTGCTCTGGCGAATGAGAGGCATCAATTGTAAAGCGCTTTGGATAAAAGCGCTATATAACTGCAGTCCATTTACCATTTATGGAGGAAGCCAAACTCGAGAGGTCTTCCTGCTCCGTATAGAGATACTGTGTATATCAGCACAAGGTCTCGAGCAGTGGCAAGATTTCTTCCCATCTGGGAGTTTTTTCTCACCACTATTTATGTGTTTTTCTTCCCACTGGAAAGTTATTTCTTTTTCACCTCTTTTTGCGAGTTCAGGCCTTGGTTTTTGCCCAATTTCCCTTCTGTTACTCTGCAAAGCGCCTTTGTGTGACAGTTCTCCGTAAAAAAAAAAAAAAAAAAAGCGCCACACAAATAAAAATTTGAATTTAACTGAATCGTCTCTCGCCTACAAGCTCGGCGCTGAGCTACTCACTGAAGCAGGAACACCGCCTAACGGCGGAGCAGCGCCAGCGCTGTGATGCGTGGAAAGACCGACCGGGCGCTGTCGCCACCCTCCCGGCCTTCCAGCGGACGTCACGGCAGGAAACACGAGCAGGCCCGACCGTGGAATTTCACCCCAGCTGTGACATGTATACAGGGCTGGGCCGGTCACCTGACCAGGAAGGACCAATGAGGGAGCGTGTCTGCCCGGCAGCTGAGAGCAGCGCTCCCCCAGGCTCGACCAGATTGTGTTACAGTTTGGTAAACAGGGAGCCCCCCCCCCCCCCACCTCACCCCCCCCAAAGCACAGCACGGCAACGCAAAAATACACACAGGGCATACACAGGTGTACACAAACACGCACAAACACACAAACACACAAACACTCACGCCCACACCTGCCCGATCCACAGCACAGCGCGTGGCTGAAAGACATTTACATTTACATCTCATTTATTTGGCAGACGCTTTTATCCAAAGCGACGTACAAAAAGTGACACAGGTTCTGTGACCTTGGCTACGGCAAGGGGACGAGCGCACTGCTGGAAGAGAGACCGGCTCCCTCCTTTTTCACCGTGCAGCACAGTGGAGCGGGGGGGGGGGGGGGGGGGCGTCGCCATGGAAACACGTGAGCCCGCCGCCTCATAGGCGGGTGCTCCCCGCATCGCTAAATCCCGGCAGGGGGGACCGATTGGCATTCAGGGCGGAGGGGAGCGCGCCGCCGCGTCATCGGCCTCCGCGTCCAGACACGCCCCGTCAGAAAACCGAAAGGGAAAAGGACCGTTATCACACGGACCATCGGGTCTGCCACACCGCTCCTCCAGATAAGCCGTGAGGGCAATGAGAACGCCGAAACCCGGGGCGAGGGTTTTTCAGAGCCGTGATCGATTTTAAGAGCGCTCCGCGGCACGTTGCCTCTCATACCCGAACACGAGCGCCCAAATATCGAGTTGGTCTGTTCCCCAAAATTACAACCAGGACACACAGGCCTCAAGACTCTCATGGTTGACGCCCCAATGTGGTCACGTGACCTGTGATGCAATCTGTACAATCTTCCACAGCATCCTGACTGTCAATCAAATGTCCCTTCCAATAAACGCTACCGTTTTCCTGGTATGTGAAAACCATTTAATGGCCTGTATCCTAAACGCAGCAGAATGATGTATTCTGTACCATAGAAAAAGTCTGCGTTTTTGTCTTTACCTTGGAGTATAAGACCAGGTGTGTGGGTCCAATGGGATCAAACAAGTAGGAAAATGTGGAAAACCCGTCCACTGGTGTATAAAAATGGATAAAATCCGAAGAGGATGATTCAGAAAAAATATTAATTTATTTTCAAGTGCAAAAATGCTCAAAATTCAGGGCAAACAAACATATGATAAACATAAATGAAAATATACTCTGAAATGAGCTACATTATTATTGCCATAAAACATTTATGTTAGACTTCAAAATGTCATGGCATCACATTTCACGATTGTCTTTGAATGACTATCTCAGGTGATAATGATCATAAAATGTTCAGTCACTGCCTTCAGCTACAATGTTTCTGGACAGCAGCTGTTCTTACAAAAAGAGAAAGGGAGAGAAATAAGAAGAGAGATATGTATGAGGTTGCTACTCTTCCCCTTTCTTGGTTGAAGGGGTCTGTCTGTCATTTGTCTATCTCATTTCTGTTACGACACAAGTATACTTGTCATGCAAATAAAGCACATTTGAACTGGACTTTGAGATGGATAGACAGAGAGAGAGAGAGAGAGAGAGAGAGAGAGAGAGCAAGAGAGAGAGAGATGACAGACAGAGAGAGATAGAGACAGAGTGTGTGAGAGAGATAAAGAGACAGCGAGAGCAAGAGAGATAGACGGAGACAGAGAGAGATAGAGAGGGAGAGAGAGCGAGAGAGACAGGGAGAGAGAGAGATACACAGAGACAGAGAGACAGAGAGAGACAGGGAGAGAGAGAGAGAGAGAGATAGAGGGAGAGAGAGACTCATTGTTTCCTCACTGATGCAGTGCTCGGGCCATAACTGCAGTGGTGTTTAGCAGCCCCCTCACGCCCTCCCAGCCTCCCGCTCTCTCTCTCTCTCTCTCTCTCATTCCCTCCAACTCCCACTCACTCCCCCACAGTTCCTCTCTCTCTTCCTCCTGACCTCTCCCTCTCAGTCCTTCCTTCTCACTCTGCTTTCCTTCTGACCCCCCTCCCTCCCTCCCTCCCTCTATCGCTCTTTCCCTCTGTCATTTCCTCCTGACCTCTCTCTCTCTCATTCATTTTTTTGGGGGGTGGATAGGGAAAGGTTTTGGGTTTGTAAATGGGGGTAGGGATAGGTTTTAAGGTAACCGTGGAAATTTTTTGCGTTTCAATAAAGGAACGTCAAATGTCAAAGTCTCTCTCTCCCCCCCCCCTTCTCTCTCTCACTTCCTCCTGACCTCTTTTTGCCCGTCATTCTCTCCAGCCCCCTCTCTCCGTCCCTCTCCCAAACCGGATGAGTCTACGAGAGGCTCTTGCCATCCTGGTGTTTGCACAAGGTTTACAGGCGGCCCTCTCAGTCACCCCCTTCTTGTGTGACCCTCAACGGTCCCATGGTCAGAAGCACCGTGTGCGAAATGAATCGCGGCTCTGTTCGACATCCCCCCGGTCCTCACGGCACTGGCAAAATCCCGCCACAAATCTTCCACGTTCATAAATTATTACTGGCATTAAGCAGGCACCCTTATCCATAGTGACTCAGACAACTTTTGCGTTTTTGAATAGTATCCATTTTTACAGCTGGATACATACTGAAGCATTACAGGCTAGGAACCTTAACCTCAAGGGTACAACCTGTAACCTTTAGGTTCCAAGCCCACTTCCCTACCCATTATGCCGCACTGCCACCCACAGCAGCAAATTTCAAAGCCTCGATGGGATCAATTGCTCCACGCACCTTACAAATGATGTGACAAAAGGTGAGAACAGTTTTCCCTGTTTTGCCAAAACATACTGTCACGTGAGAATTCTGGACCAGGGTGCCATTTTACTGGTCTTCCTGTGGTGTTCTGGAATTTTCCATGCCATAACGTTCCCTCAGTGTTGCCGTTGGCTTTTGAAAAATGAGGCCGTTGATTTCAGAGATGGCTGCAGGGAAGCAGAAGTGGGAGCGGGGGTGGGGGTGGGGGGGTGGATGGTGAGGTCACTATTATGGAAAGTCTGTTCGAGCAATGACCGTATATGGCCATTGTTTGGGAATCTCAGAGGAAGAGTTAGGGAGTCTTAACTGCCCGAGGATAACTGCCAAGACAGAGGCGAGAGCAGCACCAGCCGTGGGAGTGTAGCCCGTCCCTGCCCCCACCCTCAGGACCGTGACAGCCACCCACCACAGCTCGGGTTGCCAGATTTCGGAATTTGTAATTGAGATGCGAATTCAATACAAACTATCGGAAAATTTCTTCCATCAATTACTCAGACCGGACAGGACCGTAAATACAAATAATTTGACAGCCGGATATTTCGGTCGCAAACCGGACGCCTGGCAACCCAGAGCTGCCACAGAAATGTCCCGGCACAATTCCCAAACTGACTCTCTCAACCGGGCCACCCAAATGGCTCTGTTAATTTCCTCTCTCCACCTACGCCAATGTGTGGGGACTGCAACATCCAGCTACATGCTACATCTCTGTGATCAGCAAAAGCGCTATCTGAATAAAATACATTATTATTATTATTATTATTATTATTAGTAGTAGTAGTAGTAGTAGTGGGTGTAATTAATTGGGTGATTCGGTATCTTTGTGTGATTAGGTGTCTGTGAGAGAGTGCCACAGGGCGTGGTTGTAAAACAGCCGATGTGCTCAGTCAACTTACCCAGTGTAAATACAGGCAAAATAAAAATGACATAAAAATTTATAACCTACTTGTTGTGCCCACATCTCTCAAAACCAGAGGCATCCTCAGTGGAGTGTCCTCAGTTGCCACTCTGGGACCATATCAGACTCAGTCATAGATTAAGCACATTCTAAACAGCAAGAAACGACCCGACACAATTTATTGGAACTGTTACAGCTCTCCCGGGTGTGTTTTTTAACGAATCAAGCCCTTCTACAAACAGTCTACACGACGCTAAAGCTAACCTTCAGAGGTACTGTTCCGAAAAGGCTACTCATCGACAAGGTAACGGAATGGCAGTTGGAATTTGGCGGGTGGGGGGGGGGGGGGTTTCCCAGGCAACCGTCGGAGATCCTACAGGTTTACTGGGACGTTCTGTACAGACGCAGAGCAGACGGACTCCGTCCACATAACTCCTCCTGACCACATTTGCATCTCCTCTCTCGTTCTCCAGCTGAAACGCAACACCAGCAAACAGCTAACAAACCTTCCCAAAAAGTGCTCCAACGAGGTTCACCAGAACCCTGTGTTGACTACAGGGGCACCTGTCTGGCAGGTAAGCCAAGGACAGGTCCACGGAAACAGTGGCCACACACCTGGATGGTACGTAGCTAAAACCGAGCGTTCTAAGCAATGTTAAACTAGCTTCTTTTTTTTTTGCACACTGATTGTTGAAGAGCACTCAAATAAAATTTCAATGTTGGTGCCAAGCATTTCCTAAACAAGCCTTGCAAAAGCAGAATACTTTGTTGTTTATGTGAAATCCAATTTCCTCTGGGTTTGTTTTCATACATTTTTCCCCATATAACCAAAAGTTCTATTTTAAATCACACACACACACACACACACACACACACACAAAGCCTTGTGTTGATAACCATGATAACCATTGAGAAATACTGTGCACCAGAGAGCTTATTTTCTACTTTTTTTAAGCAGGGCATTACGAATCTGGCATGCCCCCCCACCCCTCCACCCGCCCTGACCTACAGGCACAATGCCAGTACGTAGTTCAGCAACACCCCCCCCCCCCCCCCCCCAACACAAACACACAAACACAGTGGAAAACTATGACCCTGAAGAGTTCCCAAAAGAGGATTGTGTGTGTGTGTGTGTGTGTGTGTGTGTGCGCGTACGTGTGTGTATGCATGCGTGCGTGCGTGTGTGTGTGTGTGTGCGTGCGTGCGTACATGTGTGTATGCGTGCGTGTGTGTGTGTGTGTGGGTGTGTTTTTTTTGTGTGTGTCCTGTGTGTCGTTTGTTAGGATCAGCAGTAGATGACATACGAAGCTTTCTTCCATACAGGCCGAGGAGGAGAATTCCCCTCATTGTACAGGCAGCGCGTTTCACTGGAAAAGCAGCTCAGGCTTTTAAAAAAAGCCCCCCGCGCTCTCCTCTCCGCATCAGCGCCGGTGCCAGGCGGAGTCGCCCCCCCCCCCACCGCGCACAGGCGTGGCCCATTGTGTTTCACCCAAAACGGCACGGCCGGCCGGCCGGCTCGCACGGGACCCCGCACGCGTCAACAACGCCCTCGCGTCCCGTTTGTTGTGAGAAAACATTTCGGCGCTCGACGGCGGGACGGACAGCGCATCGAGCGCCGGGTAAAAACAAGCGTGATGGAAGGGTGGCGTGTTATTTATAACGGGGTGGGGGGGGTGGGGGTGGGGTGGGGATGGTAAGAACCACGGGACCGCCGCACACTCCAATCTATATAAAGTACGGTCAAAAAAACCCTGCGCACCAGAGAGGGGGGTAGTGCGTTAAAGGGAGATGAACCTGGACAAACTGGGTAAACTGCCAATCAGAATACTATATTTAAAAGTTTTTGTATTACGATTCATGGACTCATTCATTCAGCATCAAATTCGACTTAATGATGCTACATTTTTTGAAGGCCTATTATTTGAACAGAAAGTGATAACGCATGAACGTGACTCAAGTCAAAGTTTCCAGGCCGTAGGTTGGGGACATGGGCTTGAGTCGCAATAAAAGAGAAAAGAGTCAAGGGCAATATTTCACTTCAAGAGGCTCAAGTCAAGAGACTCCATTTTGCAGCTGCACAATGGATCCATTCACAGACCTGGTAAACTTTTGAATGACATAATGTAAATATTCAGTTACCTCATTCTCTGTGGAGCCACAAAGTGGTGTAGTCGATGCAATGTGATACTGTTCACGCGACACCAGAACTTGAGAAAGCTCCAAAAAACAGGTGGGCCTAGCCAATGAATAGACCACAGCACTTTCATTTAATCTAAAAATACCAATAGGTATTCAGCTTTCATGTGGCCTTACCGCTGTCGCAATTCGCTGTTTCAATTCGGTAATGTTAATATCTGAGCAAAGCCTCAGCCATCCGTTCACGGGGCTTCAAAAAGTTATTTCGACCAGGATTTCCGATAAAGTAAATTAAAATTCCATTACAGACCTTTGTGTCTCCTACACTTCCCCCAACAGTCATTGTTTGCTTATAACAAAGTTCAGACTCAAGCTACAGATGTCTAGACTAGTTAGGCTAAGAGTGCCGGGGGGGACTGAGGGTTGGCAGTCCACTTTACTGCTACTGAAAATACAGTAGAGCTCAGATAGGCCTCTTTCTATCAGTCATAGTTACATATTTCATAGACCAAAAAAAGCTTGACATGTATATTATAGTTAACCTGTTTACTGGATATAAGGCACACAAACCCAAGCAGAAGACTGGACGTTTTTTGAAAGAACACGGGAATAGGAATCACTGGAATGCAAGAAATCTTGATTAATTCAACGAAATCTAGAGCTGCGGAGGAAAAATAAACATGAGAGAATGGACTTGAGCACACTAGAATTGCAAAAGCCCAGTATGCCAGGAAGAACATCACAAACCAGTGGGGAGGACAGCACCATTAGCACAAAAATGTAGTGGGTGGCCGAACAGAAAGAGCCGACGACCGCACACGTACGCACGTAGCCTATACACACATTCATATATATGCACGCGCACACACATTTCGAAAGGCGGTTGCAAAGGCGTAATCGCGAAAGCGTTCTCCTCTCCGACATGCGATATCCTCCCCTTTAAAATAGAAAAGCCGAGCGTATCGGTTTTGTTTCAAGGTGCTGCCGCTGCCCGCTGCTGCCATTTCGGCTGTATGAGTGTCACTCAGCAGGGGGTGGGGGAAAAAAAAGAAGACAAGTAATTGCTACTAGAGACAGCTGTGGCTGTTGACATTTAATGAGTGACTGCAGACGAAGAGTTATGCGAGGGCGAAGAAGTTCCGACAAGACCTTGAGGAGGACGTTTAACCGTGAGCTACCAGTCGCCCACCTAACCCTCTCTCTCCGGCACCCGCTTGAAAAACCAGTACCCGTTTAAGGATTGAAGTCGGAGAGGATACAGTCTGGTAATTTACACAGGCCCGTGTGAACATCAATCCACGTTTCGTAGTGAAACTAAAATGTCAAAAGCTACTTAACTTCTGAATGTGTTTTTGGAACACATTCGTTTTTCCATTTTCATATTTAAGGCAGGAAGGATGACTCTCTCCTCCACCAGCTAATAGCATCACTAATTAAGTAATCAATATTACTATATTTTGTTCCAGTGGTATAGTGCAGACTTATACCATGATGCTACATAACTGCAGAGAGGAAAATGGTACATTTTGAAGTATAAATAAAAGCACGGCAAGCCCATATCAATAAATCGATTATGCGTCATGCGTCACAAGTCACACTGACAGCACCTGAATCCAACGTGAGTTTTGTTTATGCCCTTGGATTAAAAATAGAGACAGAGAATTCACACCCTGACGCTATGTTCAGAATCCAAAGACAGTCGTGAATTTTGTAAACTTGAACCAGCCCAAAGAGAAGGTTTCACAATTGGGGTTTTTATTTCCTCTGGTTAAAAACTGTGATAATACAGTATATACAGTAAATAGCCCAGGCTACACTGCTGAGCACCTGGCAGCTCTCCAATTAATAAACAATTGAGAGACAAGAGTTCTTTTTTTGTAGTCTGTACGCTTTTTTCCCCCAGAGGATTTCCATTTTCAAAGTTCCCACAGGACTGCATATACAAACCGAACAATACAGGCCTAAAAAACAGCAATTATCGCATCCCTCCCGAGCGCTCTCAATCCTAATCTGGTTCCGCTGGAAAAAATGGTGAACACGGCACCCTTTTTTTGGGTACAGTACATCTGGAAGCCCTTAGAACAAGGGCCAGCCACATCCAAGATGTCCTCAGTTCCATGGAATGCATGGCCAAAAATGCACCACTGGCCTGGGCACGGCCCGGTAGACACTGAAGTTCTGTTGGACGGGTTGCATAACCCTGCGTTAGACCCAAAGAAGGCTCCTATCTGCGGCTCAGGGATCTTACTGCTCTGTGTGTGTGTATGTGTGTGTGTGTGCGAGTGTCCTTCTGTGTGTGTGTGTGTGAGACACTGGCTACTGCATGTGGGTAACCTGGACTATCCACATACCTAAGACATTGCCCATAAATAAACATGCTATACAAAACACAGACAGGAAAAAGAAAAAAGACTGGCTTTTTGTATTCACAGGAAAATGGCCTCATCTATATAAGTGATCCCCCATTCAGCCAGGCTGTTCTTCTTACGGTGCGTTACAGACAACTGGTGCTTTGCACATAATAATGGTTAGGATGTGTCGAAACGGCAGAAACAGAAAGCCAATGGAGTTTCTTCGAAAGCTGTAAGGGAAATTACACAGGTTGAAATGTTTCATCGATAGCACAATGATCGTGTTGCATAATGGTTTAGGGAACTGGGCTTGCAACTTCAAAGTTGCAGGTTTTGATTCCAGGGTGGAGCACTGTCGTTGCAACCTAGAGCAAGGTGCTTGACCTGAATTTCTTCAGTAATCCAGTCTTATAAATGACTTATATGTACAAGAATGCAAGCTGTTTAAATTACTCTGGATAAGAGCGTCTACTAAATGCCTTAAATGTAAATGCTTGTGCCAGGTAAGGGGTTTATAATATTTTTTTTAACCTGGAATTGCTCTTCAAAAAGTAAACTAGTACTATTGGGGACGAGGTTGAATGGCTTGCATTACTTTAAAACCACTCAATCCACAGTCTAAATCATTAATATTTATTTGTTTTCACTTATTTTGTGCTATTCACTCACAGATAGCCTATACTACATAGATCACCAGTGGTTTAAAACATGCTGCATTTGTGCTTACAAAGTTTTTGCAATCTGTTACAAAGTACTAGTCAAGCATCACAGTGCATGAAGGCGGCCATATTATGGCTTACACAAGGACAAATTTCCACAACTTAACTTATGTTTTACTTTGCAGCAGTTATTTATCTAACGTCGTTAAGTTTAAGATGCCTACTTAACAAGAAAGAGATCTTAAACATTCATTGGGAACCTAGCAAATACCGTATTACACGTTTAAAGCAAAAAGATCACAAGTCTTACATCAGTCACTCCCAGAGCAGGCAATTCTGTAAAGCAATGTTTAGAACCGTTAAACCCAAAAAATAGCCTAAAAAATAATAGTATTTGTACATGAACACATAAAAAGCTATGTGACAAGGGATCGTACCTAAAGTAGTTCAATACCGAGTCCTCTAGATGTCTTTTTAAGAATACGGATAGATTATAGGAAATCATGATGCAATGTCCTAGCGACGTTTACACGGATTCAAACCTTGGCTTGTCAGTGTTGTTTGGAATCGTTAGCCTAACATCTGATTTGCATCGACACATTTGGCCTTGAACAATAGCAATTCAATTATAGCGTTATAATTACTGCCAAGAACAGTAACTTTCCGCATTAGTTAGTGTAATTCGTTCATTCAAAAATAGTTAGGTATTCTGGTGCCACGTCCAGCAGGGACAGTGCCTTCACATTACTGGTAAAGAGTCAAGACAGCTAAATGCAGCAGAATTGAAAAAATGAAACATTTTGCAATATCAGGGAGCGCCGGAGACATGGTGGTGTGGTCCATATAGCCCATAGGCTATGTTTTCAGTATACAAGTGATTAGCTATGGATAGCTTGTCCTGTTTTTCAGTATCAACTAGACTAACTTACTGATTACATTTAAAACTTAAAAATTAGGTAAGTTACCAAACAATGTTATCCAGTTAGCTAGTTTTCTAACGCTGGCTTAATCACATAAGATCTATTGTATCTAGCTACGTATCAGACTTAATAGAGGCAGGCTAGGCTTTGCTGACATATACCCAGTAGTAACTAATTAGCGAATGTGAGACAAAACCGAACTAGTTACAAGTCTCACAAAGTATCTAACGTTACATCGATAAAGTAGTTTAAATTATTAAAATAGCTGGATGCTTTGAATAAGACTCAAAATAACTCTGAGGTTAAGGGGGAAGACATCTCCAAAGCATCCAAGATCGCCGACTGGCTGCCAGCATAACCTAACGATAGCTAGCTAGCCAGTAAGCAGTAAGAGTTCAGGAACTTTGCCAGCATCCATTTAGCAAACTGGCTAGCAGGCTAGCCTTACAGTTTGAACAGAAAGAGAATTATTTTCTCGTTAATCCCAGTGGAAACTATGAATTTGACCAGGGACTTCCATCTTTCCGGGTTCTGATATGTTCGAAGTGGAATGGGTTACTAGACACTGATGAAGGCGAAAGCGAACTGCCAAAGCGAATCTAACCATGTAAGCCTACAGAACCTGGGGTCAGATATCAGACTAATGTAACTCTAATTCAGGGCTTTGCTTCCCTTAAATCGGGCCTCTTGTTAATCCATCGCTCCTGCAGAGCGCTAGCAACGTAGATAGACGCGGCAGCCACGATTTGTGTTCCTCGGTTAGTAACTAACCCTTGCAAACACTTTGAGAGAAATCGGAATAAGTACAAATCAAATACTAACCTTCCAAGAGCCTGGAGATCAACGAGTCAACGTCCAACTCCCCCTCCGCCATTTCTGTGTATAACTAGGTGCTGTCAAAGCTGTTTCGCTCAGTGCAGCCGCACACACACAGGCACTGCCAGGCTGCAACAGCCACACAGCTACCCGCAGCAACGGAATGCAATCCCCCCTGGGTCTCGCTGCCCGAACAACCTTTTCTGTTCAGCCTATGGCCAACATCGTTCTAGTGTGTGTCGTTAATTTTTTTGTCTAACCAGCTGATTTGGTATTCATTCAAGCATTACAGAACACGAATTTACATTGAATAATTCTAATAATCAAAGTTCCGTCCAGTAACCAGAATTATCATAGCCTACATTTGGTTACGGATAATAAACAATCAGCCTACTGTCGACTAATTGGGATGATGGTCGTCACTTTTTTCTATTATGACAAGCGTTGTGTTTTTTTGTATTAACTCGTATTCTCAAAGATTGTTTAAAATAAGAATGGAACAATCTGTAGGTTATGATATAGCCTATTTGTAAAGTCATAACAGCCTAACTTAGCGGTGTGTCCGAGGGAGTATTATTATTATTATTATTATTATTATTATTATTATTATTACTTAGTGTCAGTCACGGTGAATGGCAAAAATATAATTAATTCAACCACTGACAAGATGCCCATTTTAAACAAATTCTAAAATCCGTGTAAGTCATTTCAAATGCTTCTTCATACCTAGGTCTCTCACTATCGTTGAAGGGTTGGTATTTACTACACCGAGAACTGAGGTAACTAGTTTAACAGCAGTCCATATCTGAAGGTTTTTTGCTTATGAGGGTTAGATTTAGGCTTGTACAAATAATTGCAAAATAGTCGACCCATTAAACTATGCATGCAACAGGTCCAGACAGGCTCATGCCCATGGTAAAGTACTAGGATGCACAAAATGCGAACCCCGTGATAAAGACGTATTCTGCAGGTCCCTTTCCTTATTAGGCGACTGAAATCAGATATTAATATTGGTCGAGCTACCACCTCTCCAAATGTTTGCATTAGGCTACCAATAAAAAAATGTAAAAAATAAAAAAATACGTTTCACAAATTATGTCTCCAGTGGGTGGCGACATTGTACATATCATACTCACGTGTCATGTTTCACCTCGAAAGATACAGTACAAGGCCTACATTTTGATCCGGCTGGCCTATCCGTTGTCTTGACTCCAGACGCCGCAGAGCACAAAAACCAACTTTGTAGTGTCTCAGAGATGTCTATGCCAAAATAGAAGCCAACAGTATGTCAATGAATTTACTGTGGTCACATTTAAAAAATAAAATTGCTGAGAAATGGCATTAATTGGTATTCGCATTTGAGTGATAGTTCCCTTTCTGAGGATTTTGATATTGTTTCAGTTTTTGTGTAACTGATGTTGTCAATTGTCTGAGACCTTTTTTTAAAATATAAAAATGGAAGGATATTTAGATATCACCACAAGTTTCTGAGGACCTGCTGGCTTTACGAGGACTGTGATCGGGGCAGTCAGGTTTGTGGCCTAAAGCAAAAAAAAAAAAGTTTTCAGTAAATCCAGGTAGTAGTTTGTACAGTGACATCATGTTACCAGAGGTTTGGTTAGGCTTGGGCTTAGTAAAAGGCATGTGACCGTGGACTGGGCCGGGCTGAGCTTCAGCTTCAACTCACTCTGGCCCGGTCGGGCCTGGTCAGGTCAGGCTTGAATTTTCAGGCCGATTGAGAACTGTAATTAGCAGGTTCCCCGCTTCTCCCCTGAGGCCAGGGCTAAAACTGCTTTTTGCACTAGTGGGGGGGGGCTCTGGCAGTTTAGTATCCACAGCTTTGGCCTCTGCAATGCCCCCGAAACGCCCCATTTGAGAGGCTAACGCACAGGGTGCTGACTGGCATCCCCTTGCCAGGAGCGTGCTGTGCGCCTGGACGATGTCCTCGTTTCACGGTTGGTCTTTGGACTTTCCTGGCAGCAATGGGAGCGCTGACATGCACTGGAGGGAGTGTTGCTCACGTTTGCAGGTTCTGCCCTGTCACTCAAAGCTCCTGTCTACCAACCACTGGAATGCATTCATGTACAGCAAGGAACACTACAATACGTTCACTGTCGCAAGCGATAGCTTCCTGGTTAGGAATATGAAGCTTTCCGTGATTTCGATACGTGAAAGAATTCCAAGAAGACCATTCCACTTGTCTGCATGATCCGCCTGATCTTTTGTTTTGATTGCACAGTAAATATTGCACCGCAGCGAGCGTCCACCGTGGAAACAGTTCATGAGCACTACGCTCTCCCTGTTTCTTTAAATTACGTCAATTGGGTATTTCCGCACTTTTTGCAGGGGTGGAACCAGAGCTCTTTGGGTGAAACTGTGCTGTCGTCACAATCGCAGACTCGGGTCTGCGAAGAGGGGCGGGGGAGCCGAAAGCGAGAGTAGCCTACAAACTTCTTCACGCTGGAGGAAGACACGAAAACAAACTGCCGCAAACCGAGAACGAAGAGTAAACTAATTTATACAGAACACACGGAAGAGAGTTGCTCCGGTCAATCGTGACTCGAGGTCGAATTTGGAGTTGAAAAAAGATGGCTAGTAGTGGTAAGTTATTCCAGCTAGAACTGCTCAAGCTAACTTGCTAAATTGAAGTGGCTGATTTCATTTTGTTTTAGCTTGATAGCTAGCAGGCTACTTGTTTTCGCCAGAGGGAAATCCCCCACGTTTTCATGGAACGAGTACACCCACAGCAGAGCTGCACAATTAACGGAGACCTCGATTTATGGTCGGAAGTAGTATTATACAGCTCGGCTATGTTAGCTAGTTTGCTTAGTTATCTGCTTATTAACGTTAGCTGTGAAGTATTGCGCAGATAATTATTGTTCTTCACGCCATCATAGCTGGCGCCGATTCCCGAGATGCAACTCGGGAACACATACATCGAAAAACTGCAACACTGTACTCAGAGGCCTTGTTAATTTCCTAAGCACGAACTGCAACTTGGTGTCTATCGTCTAGTTAAATGACTAGCTACAAAGTAAAACGCTCGAAGTCACTAGCCCGTACATTCCTCACGCTGTTCTCCGTCTTTAAATGCATTAGCCGTGATCCTTGCCAAATAACTTGCTTTTGTCGACACATGATTTTTATCCTATGTCTGATGACATCAGATTAATGGTATGCCTTTTCAGATATTCATGTTTCAATTCAATTCATACAATGTTACATGTGACGAGTCACTAAGTACAGAACAATCATTGTCCTGCAAACCAGGTTAAACACGTTTAATATCGGCCTTGTGTACTGTTTACGACTTCGATGGCAATTTGGCATGTGGCACGTGAGTCCAACTGCGACGCGAGCACTCTTCTGACAACTAAGATCAGCCTGTTCATGTAGGTTATTATCGCTCTGTTTGATGCTGGGTCACACTGAGGTCACTGATTGGACTGACGTCCCAGTTTCACTGTTTCATTGAATAAAATGATTCGAATCGCTTCTTATTAGTCACCTCGAGGTGCAACCAGCAGTGTATGCCCCGCATTTAATGGGCAAAGTACGCTTGCATCTTGTTATAAATGTGCTTCTACAGCTTTCCAGTGTGCACCAGCGTCATTGTTGGATTACTATTGCATTTGCCTCTGGCGGCTGAAGCTATTTCCTGATTGGCACTGTATACAGTTCAGTGGATTTGTATGCATATGTCACAAAGATGAGCTAATATGTGGCAAATGAAAACCCCAAACTGAAAGTAAAATGCGTAGTAAAATGTGTGGGTGTGTCTTTGTAGCGTGGGCTGATTTCCCTCACTCTGTTCTTGCACTGTTTGGCTATCGTCGACATGGTAAATGGACTGCATTTATATAGCGCTTTTATCCAAAGCGCTTTAAAATTGATGCCTCTCATTCGCCCATTCACACACACTCACACACCAACGGTGAAAGGCTGCCACGCAAGGTACCAATCAGCTCGTTGGGAGCAATTAGGGACTAGGTGTCTTGCTCAAGGACACTTTGACACGCCCAAGGCGAGGGATCGAACCGGCAACCGTCCGACTGCCAGACAACTGCTCTTACCTCCTGAGCTATGTTGCCCCGTGGGTCCATTTGCCGACATGATTGGTATGCGCCGCAGAATGTGAACTTGAGTTCTTTCTGTACACAGCGACCGTTGGGCATGCGTAGTCTATGTGAATGTGTAATCAAGGTTATTCTTGAGGCAGGTTAGTGCGTTGTGTGGAGACCACCAGCTTGTGGAATGGTACCCATCTTGTGGTAAAATCACAAATTGCTCAAATCCCTGAGGAGTGTTACATCCATGTCTGTTTGTTACATTTGTTGGGTTTAGCGACCAGTGTGTTTGTCATTACATTGAGGGGAAATTATCTTATTCCCTCCCACAAAATGGGGAGTTGTTTTGAAACTGAAAGGAACAAATCAATTCTTCTCTTTTGTGGCTGTGAGAGAATAATTTCGGGATGATTCATACAAATATTCACATGTGCAAATGTCCACAAAGGGCATGTTGTGATTGGTGTTGGATGCTGGAGGCGCAGCGCAGTCACTGAGTGCTTGTTTTGGAAGGAGCAGTTTGTTTGCTGGTCACGTCTCTTAACTAACTCGCAGGCTGTAATTGAACAGTTTTACCACTAGTGGCACCAGTGGGTGAAAAGGTGGTTTCGAAGTTACAGCCAATAAGGGAGTGCTGTTGTGCGGAACTTTCTTCTGCCGTGGGTTCCCTCAGCAGATTTCCGATGATCTTTTCCCACAGGGATTTAGATTTCTGCCGAAAATAAGATCCGTGGTTAACATAAGCTTAGGAGAGTTTCACGTTTTATCTTGTGCCATAAATTACACACCACACCAATCTCTCAACCGGGAATTTCGAAGCTGGTATGTGCTTTGCTAAGAGTTGCTAAGTCGTTGCAAGAATGCAACCTTTGTTGTGGTTTCCACAGAGCGACGTGTTAGTGACGTATAGCTAGCTTGAAACACACAACTCCTTTAAAAATTCATGGTTTAGACATTAATGGGTGTATACGTTAACCTTGTGTCAACTACAGGCCTTATTTTCTGCAGAAATCAAAATCTCTGTGGGGGGGATAAAGCATTGGAAATCTGCCGAGGGAACCCATGGCTCAAAAATACTAACACTTCCCGGTTTTAGGACTACAAACTGTGGCACTTTATACGAGCACTACCTGTTTGATTTTAATTGTTATTATTATTATTTTTGTTTTCACTGTTCTTCCCTTTTTCTTTCAAGTAACTAGTTATTTTTAACCATTTAGTAATAACCTTCAGTTTGGGTGGTAAATCATTTCAAATTACTGGCAGATTGATCATAAGGTTCTTTAACATATATAATTTTAGATTTTAGAGGAAAACGGTGAGGTTCAGAGTAAGTAGAGCCTTTTAGGGTTGCACCACTTTTGGGGGAGCAGAGCATGGTCATGGCAGCAGTTGTTGTGTTCCAAAAGGATGGAGGAAACATCTGGGCTGGGAGTGCAGAACTGTGGCTGCTCTCCTGAACCCCCCCCCCAATCCCATTTCCCAACCAGCAGCCAATAGCCAGTGTTCCCAGCAATGTCCTGAGCTCTTATCAAAGCCTGGTGATTGGTGCAATCAAGAGAGGGATTGGGGAGCTGGAAGCCAGTCGCGCCTGCCGGTCGAGCGGGTGACACACCCGCAGCTTAAGTTTGACCGGGTCATCGCGCCTGCATTGTCTCGGTCTAGGAAATGGTGGCTGGCAGACGTGCTTTTTGGGCCAGGTCTGTGTGCATAGCTGCGGTGGCGTCCCTGCAGCCCGCCTGTGAATCAGATCAATAGAAGCTCATTCAGGTCTCTCCTGGACCCATCCCATCCGACCCTTTTTAGGGATGATATGCAAGGGATTTTTCGCCGGGCTCTATGTGTTGCGCGGCATCAGCGTTTGTGGCTTTAGCAGGACAGAGGCCTGGTTCTCGCCATCGTGGCTGGCTCAGGATCTCCATTTCCCGTCTGCGACCTGGGTGCAAGTTTGGTCATGACTCAGCAACCGAAGAGGAGCTGTTTTGAAACTGAAATGAAAAAGAGAGGGGGAGAGAAGCTGGAGCAGAGTGAGAGCGAGGTGACCTAATAATATGATGATAAATGTGCATTTTTTGCATTTTTTCCCTTTTAAAAAATGCTTTACCCCCTTTGCACGCATTTGGAAGGCCCAGTCATATTTTTTCGGCTCGCTGGCACAAGCTGTGCCCATTCGGGAGGGTGCAGACGAGCATGGGCTCTGTCCACAGCCACCCCTCCCCGTCACTGCACAGTTTGCGAGTCGGGCTCGCACTGACCACGAGTGGGAGGAGCTTAACAGGAGGACCTGGGGACAACCAATCAAACGGCAGGAGTCAACGATGCGTGATGAGACGCTATCGTCCCTGCTGACGGAAGTCGTCCCTGGGTGGCACGAGAGCTAATTGGGCATCGCTCTAAAGGACTGTGGGCTGCATAACAATCCGTGGGGCGGGGGCAAGCGGGCGAGTGTGGGCGGTGCTTCCTTGCACCAGAATGGCGCCTTTACCCAGGGCTGCTGAGTGAAATTCGTGGGCCTGGGACAAACTCTCCTCAGTGTGTTTTACTCAGTAATATTTGCCACAATTTCACAGGCCATCAGGGCCCCCCTCCTGCAGGCTCTGGGACAATGTACCCATTTGTCCCACCCCGATGGCAGCCCTGCCTTTTCCAGTTAAATATGTGTAACCATTTTTTTTGTTTTACCTGAGAAGAAATCTGAGCTATGGTTGTTGTTTTGTTTTTTTTGTTTTTTTGTTTGTTTTAAAAATATTTGTGGGAATTGTGGCCCAACTGGAAAACCTAGTAATGTGACTCCGCCCCTGAGGGATTGGCTTGGCAGTGCGGCTGATTTGAGATAATTTGACACTCACCCACCGCAGCGTGGGCCTCCGGGCGCTCATTCCCTCTGCGCGGTGCTCTGAATTGGCCTGGCCTGACGTGACGAGGAGGGCCGCTCCTGGCAAACGGACGCTGCGACGGCGTCCTGTTAGCTCGGCGGCGTTAGCTCCAGCGTCTCCCGGCCTGCATGCGGTACGTGCTGCGCAGGATCTTTTTTTTGGAAGCCGACCGCCGGGCCCTGGCTCATTGTGCTCGTTATCAAGCCCACTCTGTTCCCGATAAGAAAGTTTGTTTAACTTGGGTTTGCAGTTTGCAGGAATTCCACTTGGCCAAACCCCTTAGGTAACGTAGGGTTTTTTTTTTTTTTTTCTTTCTTTTTTTCCTCTCGGTTTCTACCACAGGTCTGTGTTTATATTGCGCAAGTGCTTGACCTGGGAAGCTTTATATCCGCAAGTTGGATGGCGGTTGTGAACGCTTTCGGCCGCTGGGACTTCCCCTATGTCTGGCGAAATGCTTACCATTAATAGAAGCACAACTGTAACGGACAAGGAAAGCACGCCAATGCATCTTGGGTTAAAGACAAAGCTATGGGTGTGATATGATTTCAGTCGATCAAACAGACTTTTGTCGGGTCAACTTTTTGATGATATCTGATGCTGAAGGTCGTAGTTCATCTTCTTGAAAGCTCAGTTATAAAGGTTCTGGTCTATTGTCTGTTCTACATGAAACATACAGGTGATGGCAAGTGTTTTGTGCATTAAGAAAGTTAGCCACGGGACCATTAGCATTGGTATTGACCGATTCACCAATAGAAGCCTGCTAGTGATTTTTGTTCATTTTGCATTTTGAATGTTGGGCTATCCTGAGGGTTTTCTCTCACTGCATTTCTGAAATACTGTCTTTGCTCTCTGTGCCTGTAGGTATATTTGGATGGGGTCAACCTATGAACCAAGGTAAGAAGAATTCCATGTTCTCTGAAAGGCAGTGACAGCATGACAAAAATAGATGTTTAAATTGTGTACATTTTTTAATGAGCTTGACAGATCAGGTGATGAAGAGGGTTTGTTAAGCCTTTGTAATTCTGAGATCTCTAACGTTAATGTGGAGCGAGGAGGCTCTTGGCCGATACTTGGTTGGGTCTACCGAGAGCAGACCACTTGCGTTTGAGTGTCCAGGCAGATGCTATCCCTGGGTTTTTGTGTCAGAAATCAGCTCAAGGGCCGTGTCCAAAAAAAAACTACTTACTTGCCTACTGTTGAGTATATGAGCTGAGTACACTGGATGAGAAGGTTAAGCAGATTAAAATTTCTCTAAATGTAGTGTCCTTAAAATCCCCGGATGATACGATTATATCCGGGGTTTCACTGAGTGTATTTGGGAGCACACTTTTCAGGAAGTAAACCATACTTTTTAGGAGGTCCCATAAATCTGAGGGTTAGAGGCGGGGCCTTTTTACTACAGGGGTGGCACGCCTTAGGACGCTTCCGCAGTACAGTTGGAAAATAGTATGGAGGATATATTTTTTTTGCATACTGCCCATCACATACTAAATAGTGTGCACTAAACCGTTGGCATTATGTTTAGTGGAGAGTGGACAAGTATGTACTTTGAGGACGCAGCGGTTAGGAGGCTGTTTCGGACTCGGCCTCGGCCTCGGCCCCGTTCCTTTGGCGGGGTTGACGGTAGGACAGGTGAGTGAGCCGGGCTGTAATGTCCCCACAGGGAACCCTTACCTGGAGATCATAGAGCAGCCCAAGCAGAGGGGCATGCGCTTCAGGTACAAGTGTGAGGGCCGGTCAGCGGGTAGCATCCCGGGCGAGAAGAGCAACGACACGACCAAGACGCACCCCGCCATCAAGGTGAGAGCGCGGACGGCGGCTTTTACGCTGGGACAAACACAGACTTCACACCGTGCTGCAAAGCAATAGATGCTCACATCACACACAACACTCTACACTGTGAGGACAGTGATCCTCCGATCACACACCACACTCTACACTGAGGACAGTTATCCTCCAATCGCACACCACAGTCTACACTGAGGACAGTTATCCTCCAGTCACACACTACAGTCTACACTGTGAGAACACTGATCCTCCAATCACATACCACACTGTTCACTGTGAGGACAGTGATCCTCCAATCACACACCACACTCTACACTGAGGACAGTTATCCTCCAATCACACAACACACTCTACACTGAGTACAGTGATCTGCCAATCAAAAACCACACTATACACTGTGATTACAGTAATCCATCAAAACGCAAAATACGATGTATTTTGCTCTGTACAGTGATCCTCCAATCGCAAACCACACTCTACACTGTGAGGACAGTTATCCTCTAATCACACACCGCACTGTACACTGTGAGGACACTGATCCTCCAGTCACAACGCACTGCACAATGAGGCCAGTAATTCTTCAATCGCACACACCACCCTGAATATGCACTCTGATCTTCGGCTGCAGTGTGGCGTTAATGCTGGTAGTTCCAGTTCATTACCCTCTCCTCTCCCGTAAACAGGTCCACAACTACAGTGGCCCACTCCGCGTGCGCATTTCCCTGGTTACCAAAACTCCTCCCTACAAGCCACACCCCCACGAACTTGTTGGCAAGGACTGTAAGCATGGTTACTACGAGGCCGATCTGCAGGACAGACGCGTGCACAGGTACGCTAGAACTGTGTGTATGTGTGCGTGAAAACAAACGTGAGAAAGTGCCTTGTGTGTTTATGTGTGTGCGCGATTCTGTCAATCCGACACTGACACAAACATACAAGGACATACATAATCAAATGAAACCACAAAGGTGTAGAGGAGAGTCTGTATATATGGCATTTCCTCCAGAAGGCATTTGGCCACTGGAGGGGTCAGTGTTTACGTAGATTGCTTTGAGGCTGTGCTCTTCAAAATCACAATTGTTGAAGCTGTGTGATTACAGGATTAGAACATTCAAAAAATTCACCATCAGATGCAAAAATTAATGATTTGAATATGGGCATGGGCAGCCTATGATGATTCGTGTATGACTGAAGAGTCAGGAGAGTGTGAAACGTGAACATCAAGTGTGAACTGCGAGTCTGTTTCTTGGGGAAATGAACAAGGTGGGATGTGCTTACAGCATTATGGAGGAAAGCTATGGTGCTCAAAGTCTGGGTTTGCTTATGAGAACATAATATCGCAAGAGTTTGAACATGGCAATGGCATCGCTACCATTTATTTAGTCTCAAGACAAGGTACAAACATGCTGGTATGTGCGCTGGGCCAAAAAAAAACAAAAAAAATGAGTTTAGTTTATTTGACAAAATTAAAACACATGTATCAAAAGACTTGCATGTGAGAAATTGTCAGGGATAACACAAAAAAGTCCTGGACTTATTTCCATCGTGGTCCTTGATGTTCCATCAAATGAGGAAATATTTGAAAGAAATGGTGGCAATTGGTGTGAACAGCTATGCAGAAAAGCTGCACATTCATGCATACAAATAAATGTTAAACATTTATGGCTTTTTTCTGGCAAAATAATTTTATATTTGATTTAATTACCTCTACCCTCCCAGTCGGTCAATAAAACTTTATTTAATGTAACACCATTAACAAGGGTGCATTGCAGAGAAGCCCAGAGCAGATGGACATCTTGACCGGATTGAACCCCTTAAAGTTATAAGCTCTGTCTCCGGTGAGAACACAAGTGGTGTGAATGAAGAGGGCTGTGAAAAGCACTGCTGCATTGTGGGGGCTCCAAGACAGCGGCTAACACTGAGCGCTGCGTCGCAGCTTCCTGTGTTTTGACTGAAGCGCCCTCTGCTGGCCGTTTCGCTCTCTGCACTCAGCTTTCAGAATCTGGGCATTCAGTGCGTGAAGAAGAAAGATGTCGCCGAGGCCATTTCCTGCAGGTTGCAGACGCACAACAATCCCTACAACAGTGAGTACTGCACGCCCTTCTGGCTGGGGCAAACGGACTGTGTCATGTTTTCACGCTTTAGTCAATACGCTGTATTTTTCTATGTTCAGCTTTTATGTCTGTTGACCTGTGTGTGTGTGTGTCTCTGTGTGCGTGTGTGTCCCTCTGTGTGTGTGTGCGCGTGTGTGTGTGTCGCTGTGTGCGTGTGTGCGCCCTTGTGTGTGTGTGTGTGTGTGTGTGTGCGCGTGTGTGTGCGCGTGTGTGTGTGTCCCTGCGTGCGTGTGTGTCCTTGTGTGTGTGTGTGTGTGTGTGTGTGCGCCCTTGTGTGTGTGTGCGCGCGTGTGTGTGTGTCCCTGTGTGCGTCCTTGTGTGTGTGTACGTGTGTGTGTGCGTGCGCGTTTCTCCCTGCAGTTTCTGAGGCGGAGGTGTGGGCGGAGGAGTACGACCTGAACGCGGTGCGGCTCTGCTTCCAGGCCTCCATCTCCCTGCCCACGGGGGAGCTCTGCCCCCTGGAGCCTGTGGTGTCCCAGCCCATATACGACAACCGTGAGTCTGCAGCACACACACTCACACGCACGCACGCACGCACGCACGCACACTCACACTCACACTTTCACTCCCAGCCCATATACGACAACCGTGAGTCTGCAGCACACACACTCACACACATACACAAACATGCACACGCACATACATACACACTCACACGCGCACGCACGCACGCACGCACGCACGCACACTCACACTCACACTTTCACTCCCAGCCCATATACGACAACCGTGAGTCTGCAGCACACACACACTCACACACATACACACACATGCACACGCACATACATACACACTCACACACGCACACACACTCACGCACACGCACGCACACTCACACACATACGCACACACACACACACGCACACGCACGCACTCACTCACACGCACACTCACACTCACACTTTCACTCCCAGCCCATATACGACAACCGTGAGTCTGCAGCACACACATACACACACACACATAATACACACACTCACTCACACTTTCACACATGCACACGCACATACATACACACTCACACACACACACATACATAATACACACACTCACTCACAATTTCACACATACACACACACAAACACACACACACACACATACACACACACACACACACACACACACACACACACACACACACACACACACAGCCATGATAAAACCGAACGTGTACAGCAGTAGGTTCAGTCCCCAGTTGGCCTCATGCTGACTCTGGACTGCTGCGGTGCTCCTGAGGGACTGTGCACCTCATGGTGGGGGGGGGGGGTCATGCTGGGGGTAAACCCTTCCCTCTGTTCCTCTTCTCCCCTCAGGTGCTCCCAACACCGCCGAACTGAAGATCTGTCGGGTGAACAAGAACTCCGGGAGCTGCAGGGGCGGCGATGAAATCTTCCTTCTGTGTGACAAAGTGCAGAAAGGTCTGTCGCTACCCTCTGCCAGTCTATCTCACTGTATATCTGTCCGTCTCTCCCCTCAGTCTCTGTCTCTCTCTCCCTCTCCCCCCTTTCTCTTTCTCTCCCTCTCTCTTACTGTTTCTCTGTCTCACTCTGTCTCTGTCTATCTCTCTCTTTCTCTCTCTCTCTCTCTCTCTCCCCCCCCCCCCCCCGTCTTTCACTCAGTCCTTTTTACTGGGAGTTTTAAAGAAACAAAGTCAAGCCAGCTGCAGATGCACTCCTGGGTGTGAAACTGCCATACTTGTCAGAAGGCAAAGGGGATGGTTCCTCTGTACAGATAATGGCTTGTCTCTGGTACACTGACTGCTACCCCCCCCCCCCCCCCCCCCCTCCAGAGGACATTGAGGTGCGCTTCTACCTGGACTCCTGGGAGGGGAAGGGGTCCTTCTCCCAGGCGGACGTCCACCGGCAGGTGGCCATCGTCTTCCGCACGCCCCCCTACAGTGACCTCCACCTCACGGAGCCCGTGCGGGTGAAGATGCAGCTGCGCAGGCCATCCGATCGCGAGGTCAGCGAGCCCGTGGACTTCCAGTACCTGCCTGCCGACCAAGGTGTGTGCCCGTCCTCGCGTCCAATTGGCTGGTTTAACCCCCTCTGAGGCGTGAGGTCACATATATGTGATTAGAATGTTCCAGATGGTCAACTTGAGCATTCCTCTGTTCCTCCCCAATTAGGACGTTTTGGTTGGGTTAGGAACAGGTGGTTTTGGTTGGGTTACGAACAGGAGGTTTTGGTTGGGTTAGGAACCAGAGGTTTTGATTGGGTTACGAACAGGAGGTTTTGGTTGGGTTAGGAACAGGAGGTTTGCAGTGTTTCTGGTTTGTGTTGCTTCACTAAATGTTTGCCTTCAACCACAACCCTTCATGCATACTTTTTTTTTTTTTTAATTTAAAAATAATATAAAAGCTGGCAGATGGTAAAATGCCGAACCTCAGCTGCAGGGGAACTAACGATACTTAAAAATAAGGAACGCAAGGAAGCCGGTCACGCGGCAGCTGTGCAGCGTCTGGTCTGCGGTGTGACTGTGTGCGCTGATCTCGCCGCTGTCTCCGCACAGATGAGTACAGACTGATGGAGAAGAGGAAGCGCACTGAGGGAATGTTCCAGAACCTGAAGCTGGGAAACAGCATGCCAGGTGAGCGTCTCCTTAGCTTGGCTGTTTTGTTTTGTTTTGTTTTGTTGTTTGTGTGGGTAGTTTGCTAGTCTAGGTGTTCTGCTTCAGCAGATGATGAGTGATTCAGGTGATGATTACCTGACCGTTGTTCTGTGGACAAACCTGATGTAATTAAGCGAAGTAATGGTGTTAATACTCAACTAAAACAATGTATGGAAAGTTTTAATGTTATATCGATGAAGGTTGATTAGAGTTAAATGCGTTGGTAATGTAGTGTGTAAATGATCATAGCGAGTACAGATAAATCTGAAAAACAACAGTAGTCCTTGCAGATGAAACCCCTTTTGGGTCTCCTGCCGAATCTCTACTTTTCAGTAAAAATGGGAAACTGGAGCAGCAGGAATGGTTCATTCAGTGCAGTGGTAACCAACCCTGTTTCTGGAGATCTGTCGTCCTGCAGGTTTTCACTCCAACCCTAACAAAGTCACACCTCATTCAACAGCTAGAGATCTCGTTGAGCTCCCAATTAATAGAAGAGTCAGGTGTGCCAAATTAGTGTTGAAATGAAAAGCTTCCGGGTGGTAGATTCCTAGGAACAAGGTTGGTTGCCACTGCTTCAGTGGGTCTGGTCTAATGGTTAGCCGGGGAATTTCAGGGCCTGTGCCTGGAGAGAGGAGACCGTTCCCCGCGGCCAGGAGAACAGTGCCTGCTTCCAAACCCCCAGCCGCTCGGGTGCAGCCTGGTAAGCCAGTGATCCACAAGTAGATTTATCTTTTTTTTTTTTTTTTTTTTTTTTTTGTAAGTTCAGGCTAAAACGCACATGCAGAAGTCGAACTAACACTTATTGTCTCCCTTGTGCAGTTGCTAAAGCATTTCTCAGCCCTGGTATGAGCTTGGACAGTCAAAACACAAATATGAAGAGTTTTTCGTTTCATTTTGCTGCAAGAAGTGACACGTGAAGGGCATTTTGTAACGTCAGTGTTGAATGCAAAGTGCCCTATGTTTGTACTGGGCACTCAGTGGGTGCCCTACGTTTGTACTGGGCACTCAGTGGGTGCCCTACGTTTGTACTGGGCACTCAGTGGGTGCCCTACGTTTGTACTGGGCACTCAGGGGGTGCCCTGCATTTGTACTGGGCACTCAGTGGGTGCCCTACGTTTGTACTGGGCACTCAGGGGGTGCCCTGCATTTGTACTGGGCACTCAGGGGGTGCCCTGAATTTGTACTGGGCACTCAGGGGGTGCCCTGCATTTGTACTGGGCACTCAGTGGGTGCCCTACGTTTGTACTGGGCACTCAGTAGGTGCCCTACGTTTGTACTGGGCACTCAGTGGGTGCCCTACGTTTGTACTGGGCACTCAGGGGGTGCCCTGCATTTGTACTGGGCACTCAGTGGGTGCCCTACGTTTGTACTGGGCACTCAGTAGGTGCCCTACGTTTGTACTGGGCACTCAGTAGGTGCCCTACGTTTGTACTGGGCACTCAGTGGGTGCCCTGCATTTGTACTGGGCACTCAGTGGGTGCCCTGCGTTTGTACTGGGCACTGAGCGGATGCCCTGCGTTTGCACTGGGCACTGAGCGGGTGCCCTGCGTTTGCACTGGGCACTGAGCGGGCTCTGTTTGCTTTGTCCCTTGCAGTGGTACACCCTGTGGCTCCAGTGGCTCCAGTCAAAGCCTCGCCGTTTTTTGGCCAGCAGCCGGGCCAGTTGTTCTCCGCCCCGCCCAAGTCGGAGGCGGTCCCCGTCTCGGAACCCTGGCAGTTCCGCGGCGGCCTCACTCTGGACTCCCAGGCGACGGCCTCCACGGTGACCAGCCTCTCCGCCCCCGGCCCCGCCCCTTCCGCGGCCCCCTCCCAAGACTTCCGCACCGTGAACCTGTCCGACCTGTTCGGGTTCAACTTCCCCTACTCCAGCAGCCAGGAAACGGGGTCCAAGCTGGGCGCTGCAGACGGAGCAGGAGGAGGTGCAGGAGGAGGTGGAGGAGGTGGAGTCGGGGCGGGAGTTCCTGAGGTCGCCGTCCACTCGGAGCCCGGGTCCGCCTTCGGGGCGATTGGGTCGGGGGCGCGGTTCAGGACAGACCACGCGCTGGGCGACGAAGAGCTGGCCGAGTTCCCCTGCCTGAGGGACACCCACGTGTCCGGCAATCTGGACAGCATCGACACCGAGGCCTTCCAGGCCCTCCTGGGCCAGGGCGGGATGGTGGGGGATGGTCTGGGCAACGCCGGGGGGTCCTGCCCCCTGGCCCAGCCCTCTTCAGCCTCCGACAGTTCCGCTCACGACCCCCCCGACCTGTCCGCCAGCAACCACGTCTGCGGGGGCACGTGGATGAATTACCCCAACAGCATCATGAGCCTGCTGCAGAACGAGAGCATGATGGAGGTCCCCAGCACCACGGCGAGCAACCCCCCGGTCCTTGACGACCTGGACGACCTGGACGAGGACCGCCTCATGTCCCTCCTGAACTGCGGCGCCTCGCCCAGCTTCATGCCCGGACACCCCACTTAACCCCTCCTACTCCCTGCTTCTTCATTGGCCAAACTGAGCTGCCCCAATGTATTCCCCCTCCCCCTCTGTCCTCCCCCCAGCAATTCTGGTCATGCTGTCGTTGCCATGGTGCTGGAGGGGCTCAGGCAACAAACAGTCAAAATGGGGAAGGTTTGAGACTTTTCAGACGAGGGGTTTGTTTCTCCTTGTTATAGGTGCGGGTTTGCTCAGGACCTCCCAAGCTATGCTGGGGCATATTAGACAGGAATTTGTATATAGTGGGGGGGGGGGGGGGGGGGGGGTCTGCTGAAAGCCAGAGAGGTCACGTCCACGTAAGTGTTTTTATAAATACTGTCAAATATGAATATGCAATGCACACCGCCCAGGAGAAAAAGAAAAAAGTGGGCGGGGCTAGACTGAAGGAAGTACTTTTTATTCAAAGCAACTGGACAATTGTAAACTTGCTTTTGTTGTATCATGACCGTACATTGCTGTCCAGGACCCCACTGTATTTCAGTGTGTCTACAGAAGAAGATTCTCCACAGCACACATCCTGTTAAATGTCTCCACTGGAAAATCCTGACCGCTGTAAAGCATCCGTACCAAGAAGTTTCTTCAGGGTCACAGGATGAAGTTGCAACTGTTCAGTCCGTACCGTGGGTTCGAGAACCTTGTGAACATGTTGGAAGGAAACCGTGAAGAAAATCCACAGCAAAATACAGTTTTGGTCTCATTATTGCTGATCTGATTCCTTGTTCCCTTTTGGACATACTGCGGTAACTCAAGAGAAGCTTGCTGTATTGCAGACAGCCTCACAAGTCCTGCCTGCAGAAGTGTGGTGGAATAATTCCCTCATTTTGGGGCGAGGTGTGGATCCCAGTCCAATCTACTGGTGCTGTTCCATTCAGCAGCGGGGAGTGTTTGGATTTCCTGTTCCTCCCAGAACGGCAGGGGGGAGTAGGGCAGTTGAATAGCTAGTAGAGAGAGGGCCAGCAGTTTCTCTCCAGGGGAAAGACTAGTGTGCCTTACTTACCGGCTAAAGTTGTAGCAGTGAAAAAAGAGGGATGGCTCACCTCCAGCCCTGGAGCGGTTCCACCAGTTCCCCACCTCTCTTCCAGTCTCCAATCTTCCAGGCTGGGTAGGAAAGTCAAGCAGGCTCGGTAGAGCCCGTTGTTTGGTTAGTCAAAGTGCCTGGTGGGAACCAAAACTCTGTGGGCACTGTTTCCCTCCAGGACTAGAGATGAGCAACCCCAGTGTACAGTTTACTGAGCGGAACTTGTTTCAGACTGCTTGCATGGCGGAAAATTGGTTCCCTGAAAGGGAAACGAAGAGAAACGTGACATCCCCAATCTTCTCTTGTGCAGTAGGTGGTTATTTCCTGACACTGCATGTAATGCTGTGTCTCGTTTCCCTGAACGGCTATGAGCTGGAGTTCAGGGCAGGAAGCTAACTTTTTTTGTCCACTGGCCACAGTGGATGACGCATCCCAATATTCACCAGCCAAGTTAACTGTTTTAATGGACAACTAGGCATTTAAAACAGAGCAGGTCCTCCAAGTGATGGGTGGTTACCTGACTAAGGAGCTGGCAGAGTAGTCCCTTACCAGCCAGACAAATGTTACCAGAATTTTGCTGGTGGCTGCTGTTGAGTTCCCACCCAGTGTACATTTGTACAGTATCTTTGTTTTTACTTGTGTGTCCGTCTCTGTACTTTGTCTCATTTCTTTGAGGATTTTAATTTCAAAAACACCCGCTTGTTAGCTGATTAACAAGACCAGATCAAAACCTAGCATATGGCTGGACCTAACACACTTCATCCGGCCGACCAATGATGTAACTTCGTCACTCACTCAGTCACAGACATTCGTGTTTGTAGGGCTGGCCCCGCTGTTGCGGTCCAGACAAAAAAACAAAACGGGATTAGTTCTGCAAGTGGCATTACTCCAGATGAAATGAGCAGATGTAGCCAGTTTCTAAAAACTTGTCAGATAGTTGTGTATACCACAAGTTCTCAAGTGGCTCAAGTTTGATGCCTTCATGTCTTTTATTGTGTCCTTATTGTCACTTACCATACGGCAGCACAGAAACATTGTAAATGACTTCGCTATGATGTGCCTTTATTCTCAGTAACGGTTGCATAATCTGTACGCAAGCACACACTTTATATTTTCACAAATACATTCACATCTGAAGACAACCCCGAAGTAAATAAAAATCCAGTACGAACATCATGGTAGTAAACACACTGACGTTGCATTGACTTGAGACTGTTCAATACGCATACTGAAAATAAACAGAAACTTCTGCCTGGATATTATTTTTATTACTGTTTGGGACTGTATGTCACAGTTATTTATTTGCTAATCGGCTCCTACCCATCTCACGGTCAATTTATGGGTCTGCAGCTTTGAAAATTGCAGAACTTGTTTCTACCGTTGTTGCCACAGGAAATATATTTTTGGGGATTGTGCAGTAACCATGGTAACATCTGCTAAAACAAAAATCTGCGTCTGCTTCCTCCTTCAGATGTTTATAAACACATTTGGCCCCCCATTATCTTTTCTGGGAAACAAATCTGTGTGGATATTTTGTGCAAAATGGCTATGCATATATACATATTAAACCTAAATATATAGACCAAACAAGTACTGATTCCATTTGAATTGTTCATTGTAAACTTATTTTGTGTTGTTGATCTGGGGGGGGGGAGGAGGAGGGAGGGGAATCAACAACTGGATGACCACACCTGAGAATAAGATTTTTATTTCAGATGCCAAAAAAATGCCGAAATGCTTTTGTTGAATGTTCATACCACACCGTATGTTATATTGCTAAGTTCTATTGACAAATGAGAACAATCGGGAGCATCGGAGTACATTCCTTTTGTTCTCCAGCAAATGTTCCTTAATTAGACCGTAGCCTTGTGTTCACAGTTTGCACCCCCCCCCCCCCCCCCAATCTCTTAATCCTGGTCCCTTTCAGCTTGAGTTAACAGCCCTAGCTGTGGCTGCAGGAGAGGCACTTCCAGGTCTGGTGGGTATTTTAGAGGATTTGTGTGTCATTTACTGCTAATTCTGTTTGAAAAACAGATTTAATATGTCATTTGTTTTTAGCGATGTGATCTCTGCTTGTATAGACATTCTTTTAATCCAGGTGCCCCATGCAGACCATCTGGTGTAAGCATGTGTTGTGTGTGGAGAAAGAAAAAGTCCTGTAGGATACTCGGCTGGCTCCAGGTACTTCCCACAGTGTTAAATAATTTGTAACATGAAACTTTTTCCATTCTGAATCCAGGCATGGATGTCTACACCCTCTACCTCTTTGGCTTTTTTGTGTGGAAATCCCCAGTCCCTTCCCCTGTTTTGGGGTGGAAATCCCCAAGTCCCTTCCCAAAATAACATTTTCCTTGAATGTGAACACACCTCTCTGTCTGCATGGGTTATTGGTCCTGATAAAAACATGCACACACACCTATGTGCAGAATGATGTAAAAATTGAGCAATTTATTCAAGAGCTGGTTTCCAAATTTGCTTTTATTTGGCAAACGTATAGGACAGGTGTATAGAATATAACACAGAAAACAAAATTATGTTTGCGTATAAAATAACAAAAACGTCAGCTCATTTTTGAGCAAAGGAAACCATTGTTACAGCCCTTAAATGTCTGTTTCTGCTGTATGTGTGGTTTTTTTTTTTTTTTTGTACACTGATTATTTGCCGGGCTGTAGCTCAAGATGGATGTGTGGAAATAAAATGGCTGTCCTTGTCTCCACACTGAAACCTTGTGACCGGGGGCGAAACCCAGCCTCTCCTCATTTCCGGCTGTCCCAGCTCACACAGCTGAAGTCTTTCAACTTGGTTAGTGCCGTGATTTTTCCAGTGACAAGTGTGAACAAAATGACCATGAACAAAATCTCAACCCCGGCAATATCCTAAAGGCCAGAGCCAAGCGAGGGCAGCTGACAGTTTGACTATTTTCCATTCAGTTTTTTTTTTTTTGTTGTTTATGCACCAGGTCCCTCACTAAGCAGGTATAAGGCTGGCTTGTGCAGCGGAAGCTAGGATCCAGTGTAATTCCCGGTAGTGAAATCGGAAGCACGCAGGTTTCCGTACTACTTTTTTTTTTTTTTTTTTGTAGTGGCACAGACGGAACAAATATGAGAAAGAAAAAACACGTCCGCACGAGTGAACGTTCACAAACAGTGCCGTTATTCAGCGTCCGTCCGATCCCACGACGACGCCGCCGCCGCTCACGTCGTCGCCCCCGACGCCATCTTATGTCACCTCCGCGCCGGTGACTTTGTTGACGATGTGGGAGCGGCGAGGCACGCACTCCAGGTCGAACTTGCTCTCGTAGATGGTGGGGCAGAGCTTCCAGCGGTTGTTGCGGTAGATGCCCAGGTAGGTGTAGACGTCGGGCTTGTAGGAGAGCGGGCACTTGACGCCGGCTGCGCGGATGGCCGCGTCCAGCCGCATGACCTGGTCCTCCTCGGTGAAGGCCTGGTTGTAGACGCAGATGACGTGCCTGCTGTTCGGCTTGGGGTCGCGGGGGCTGACCTTGGCTGACTGGATCTTCCCGTCCAGGACGGCGCGGGCGATGCACTCCCAGGCGTGGTCCACCTTGAAGCCGGTGTCCAGGTGCATGAGCCACTTGCCCGTTAGCACGCCGTGGTCGAGCGCCAGCTCCTTCACCGTCTGGAAGCTGACGGGCCTCCCGCTGGCCTGGAGCCGCTCCCAGCTCTCCTGCAGGCCCGCCACGTTCCCCGTGCTGGGGCAGTCGTCCGGGCCCAGCACGGCGATCCACCCCACGGGGCCCGTCCCCCCCTCCTTGTCCCCGTACCGGCTCACCTGGGAGGGCCGGTTGGACTCCAGCCAGCCCTCGAACTCGGCCCTGGGGGTCTTGCACGAGTCAAACACGATCCACGGGTCCATGTCGGCCGCCAGCGCCTCGGCGGCGTACTTCTCGGCCGAAAGGGGCTCCGCGTTCTCCATCTCTCCCTCTGCACCAACCTCCTCCTCCATCTTGTCTGCACGTGGACTTCTATCAGACTGTGAAAATAAACTGTTTATAGTAGCTAGAGGGAGCTCAGCTTAACTCCACCGACAGGAGAAGCCGAGACATGCACACACCAAGGTCTACAATCAGGCAGATTAGAAGCTTGCATTTTACATAGAGTGGTTAACTACGTGACCTTTGGACCTACATAACCATGGTTGGGACATCAATAATAATAAAAAATGGTTATTAAAAAAAGTGATTAAATACAGTAAGTTTTTTTTTTTCCCCCCCTTTTCAATAACGAGCATTAAGGTGCACAGGCCAGAATGACTCCTTCCTTTACTTCAGGGACAACAAAGCTTAATTTCAATGGCACAATTATTTGTACGTGACACCTATGGAGTGAGAAAAAACTAACGTTTTTTTTGCCAATAAAACTCAACTGGTAACTCATTTCATTACAGTACTTCATCGTGTTCGATTGATACAATGTAACGTAAATCATTACTCCTTCGAGTACTGATTACGAGTTTGGCATTTACTTGCTGCGAACTTGTGTAGACTATCGAGTGCCTTCCTTCAATGTCCTATTTATTTGAACATGATAAAGAAAAATTGGAGAGAATATACTTTTTAAAATACAGCAAGAATCAAAACGATTTTTTCTCAATTGTTTAGTGTACTGATAAGTAGTTTGGGTCAATCAATTGTTAAACGTATAAAATTTGTTGCTAAATTTTCTGATCACGATTGGACGGCCTAACGTGAAGAGAGGAAAAGTACCAACTGCCCACGTCCAATTTTTGTTACCGTTTTCCATGACAACATGGAAAGCTTATTTTCATAAGATGACAGTTTTTCATTTTGGGTCTAGTCTGACGTTACTTACGCACTACCTGGCTATAGAGGCTAAACAGATTAGATAAACCACATGTTACATTTAAAATAGCAGAAAATGTCTTGCGAACGTTAACAACGAACTAGCTAACCACTCGTTTCTGGCCCATCTCCCACAGCCCGCAGTTGCCTACATTTTAACTTAAAGATTTTGCTCGCTAGATATTCAGTATAGTTAGCTAGACTAGATAGCCAATAGCCAAATGTTAACTAGCATACGTTCGATTTCTCACAACAACGTCCTAACTTACATTAGCTATGTTTGCGAAGTGTTGGGCAAACTACGAAGTCGGCAAGTTAGCTAGGAATTAGCTCACTGTTACATTTCTCTAGTAAATACAAACAATCTAAGATAATGTTATCACCAAAACCCAAGGCCATGTTCTCTTCGAAACATTTCTATGGCTGGCTAACATTAGCCACCAGGCAAACCCAAGCTAAAGATACGATTCTGTCCGCTTTTCAAAACCGGTTAACGATACTTAGTAGCTACCAGCTAGGCCATAGCTACTTACAGCGTTGCGGTGGCTCACTCTCGTACTACATTCCTATCTAAATTTCTATACTTGATTTCATGTTAGTCTAGCATTAGTACGTCTTCATTTTTAAAATAAACTTTATTTAAACCTGGATCTGGAACACAAGGATAGACTTTACCGTAAACATAAGAATACACACGCATTATCTTTATTTAATTTTAAAAAAAAAAACCCCCAAAAAAATCATAAACTTTTGAACGTTTAATAATTTGCTCGATAATCATGGTAAGTTACAAAACGAAATGGATAATCATTTGGATACTATAAGGAGAGTAGCATTCAGGTCCTGTCGTTACTGATTGTTCTAGTCCTGTCCAATCCGACTGGTACAGACAAATATCCAAACCTGTCGAGCGACGAGATCCCGCGGTGTCCCCCGAAACTGCCCGAGAGGAGGCGTCGCTGCTTGGGACTGTGTCCGAAGACACGGGGAAATAATAACAATAAAAGCGTATATCTTCAGAAAATAAGTATTTTTTGTATGAAAAATGCCGAGTAAAAAAAAGAAATACAACGCCAGATTTCCTCCGGTGAGTAAGCGGAAACGCACACACTTTTAGACGTGAGAAACATTATCTTGGATGGGCATAGCACTCGGGCCTAGTTGAGCTACTGTTAGCTAGCTGTCCACCTCAGAGCCACGGGCTCTATTAAGACGTTTGCCGGGCCTTTTGGTGTTAAATGGTGCTGTTGGAAACATGAATCGTCCTTGATAGCTAAGCGAGTCACGTTCAAAAAAATAAAAAAAAATTTTAAAAAACAAAATCGTGGGATTTTCCATGGCGGTCAAACCGGTTCCGTTGCACTCTGAAAAACTTGGTATTTTAAAAAGTTTTCAACTTAGCAAGCTGGCTTAGCTAAAATGAAAAATTGCTAGCACTAGTTGGTGTAAATTAGATTGGTATTGGTAGCTACTTGGTGTTGATGGGGAATTTTCCATTAACATTACAACTAGTAGAAAACATGGCCTTTCGTTGTGTGGAAATTACAATGAACAAAAAGGTTCGACTGTAATTGAACATTTGTACAAAACATTCAATTTGTAGCTTGCTGGCCAACTTGTCTGAATAGGTGTCAGAAACATATTGCTAGCTAACGTTAGCTATGCTTGTACCCAATTTCATTACCATTGTGATGCTGGCTTACTGGGTTGAAAGCTAGTTAATTTCCCTATAACTAAACCTGACAAAACAAGTCTTGTTATCTAGCTAGCTAATGTTAGACAGCCAATGCTAGCTAGTCGTGAAAGGGCTCAACGTAGCACGTAAACTCGGCTACATTCGCAATGTATAACGATTTAGCATAACGTTAGTTAGCTAGCTTTCTGTTTTGTTCTTGTAACATTGGCTACATAATGAGATTAGCTAGCTATCCCGCTGGTTCGGAGTTTGTTAGATTGCTAGTTAGCACTTTCATGCAAACAAACTGTTTTTGGAAAGACTGATGGGAATTAGATCGGCAAATTTACATGAATTTAAAGCCGCCTGATTTTGATATTTCGCTTGCTTAGTATTGTTGCTGTATCCTAAGTACCATCAATGAGCAAGTACATCGAGCTAGCCTGCTGATTTGAGCAGTCATTAGCTAACTAGCTGCCAGTTACGCCATTTGGGGTTACTGTACTTGAGCTATAGCAAAGTAGCACACATTCAACCGTTCACTGCTGGCAATAGTGCTGAAATTACAACATATGGAAATCTCTTTAGGTGTGGGCAGTGACAAATCACCCCTACTTAAAGACACTGTTGCTAATGAACAGAGCAACTAGCTTTCCGAAAATGGAAAACATTCTAAGGCTCGGCTTCGACATCCATTTTTATGCTTTATGTCATTTTAAGGTTGTCTGTGTGCTGTAGCAGGCAGGCGTGACATTGTTTTAGAAGGCGTTATGGGTTTTCCATTATTTAATAAAGTAACTCAGTAACTTTGCTACGTAGTGAAATATAATGTCACTCGTCTTATAAAACAGGTTTATGCGAATGCTGGTGCACCCGGGTTCATTCATTCGAATTATTTTACTATATAGGCCATTAACCGGCAAATGTCCTGATTGTTATTGGTTTGTGCGGTCGAAATAAAAGCGCTGAAAGCCATGGAGTCAAATGTCAGGATACAGAAGAACTCTGATCAATCCTGTTAAATGGATTTTGCCTTTTTTAGTGATTGTATGGAACGAGGGTGGCTATGACTAACCAGTTGGTCTCCCCCTTCTCTGTCCAGGCAAGGATAAAGAAAATCATGCAGACGGATGAAGAGATTGGAAAGGTTGCAGCACCAGTTCCCGTCATCATCTGTATACTTTACAAACGGCTGATAAGCGTTTCTTGTTCGTCATACGGCCTGCATTACCAAATTCTTTGCTCGCATTATGCCTTTTGCGTGTTTTCGGCGTGACTGCATTATTTGTGATCAAGTAATGCCTAATACTTGGTATTAATTACTCATGTTCAAGGAATTTTGCCGTTTTTAGAAATATGCACAATATCCTTATTATTTAGCAGTGCACGTGCAGGCCTGCACCCACCTTGATTGGCCTGTTTAGAAACCAGGACGACAATGAGAGCTGAGAATCATTAATTAACTGCAATGTGTTCTCTAGGCTAGAAGGTAACGTAGGAATATGCACCGAATAACTGTTCCCCTTAACGTAAACGCCAGCACGTGCCCTCGAACTCTTCCTGGAATCCCTTCTGACAAAAGCCTGTCAAGTCACGCAGTCACGGAATGCAAAGACCATGACGACGTCACATCTGTAAGATCGAGTTCGCGTGTGTATGTCTCTGTATGGTTGTGCGTTGTGTGTTTCTTGTGTATATGGTTGTGTGTTTGTGTGTGCATGCATGTGCATGGGTGCAGGTTTAGGGAGTGCTGTTTTTTTAAAAATCTGTGTTTGAGCTGTAGCAGTAGTGCATGTGCTGATGTGTGATATTGTAGAGGGCACGGTGGTAGGTCTGTGAAGTGTGTATTCTGCACAGGCCATTTGAACTCTGCGGGCCTGTAGACTGAAACTGTCCAGCAGAGAGGCAGTTGTACGAGAGGGCTGGTAGCATATGTTCCTCAAAGATTTGGTCATGCAGTGTGGCCTAAAGGTGCCTGTTTGTGGAGGTAGCGTCTTAGTGAACAGGACCCAGTCCAGTGCGGCCATTCCCTTCTCAGTGCAAAGTTGGGTGTTTCCCCCCCCCCGCTTTGCCGTCCCTACAGAAAGCAGTGCATTGAGCTGGAGCAGCAGTTCGACTTTCTGAAGGACCTGGTGGCGGCAGTGCCAGACATGCAGGGGGAGGCCGAGGACAACCACACAGAGGGGGGCGAGAAGGTCCCGCGCAGGTGAGGGGAATGGGGGGGGGGGGGGGGGGCGTGGGCTGAGGCTGTACCCAATTCAAATTGACCTGAGGATCAGTTTAAGAGTTTTTTTTGCATAACCGTTGGTTTTCGGACTGAGTGGATTCAGGAACTGTGCTCGAGACGATTATTCCACTTGAGTGGGAGAGGGAGGGTGTGAGGTTCGTTACGCACCCCTGGGTCTTACCGTTTCTGGCGGGGGCTGATGGGATGTTTCCGCTCTTCTCCCTCAGAGGCCGAAAGCCGGGACGGAAGAACGGAGGTGGCGGCACCAAGGGGAAGGACAAGAAGCAGTCGGGGACGGAGTCCGAGCAAGAGGTGCGCCCTGCCCTTATCGGGACGTCCCAGACCTTCTGGGGCTTTTACCGACCTTCAGAGTACCTGAAGGGGGTGTTAAACTACGGCAGACGATGCCACCTTATGCATAAAAAGAACAGTGAGGAGCTCCACCAATCACAAAGCATATACCTGACAGCAACGCAGACGATTGGTGCTACTTTCTGGTCGCATTCCACAGGGGATCTTAGAAGTATATATCCTGAAAGCATCCGTCAATCACTATCGGTGCCGTGGTTACCAATAGGCTTCGCGATTAGTGGTGGTTCTCTCTCTATTTTCTTAACATAAGATGACATCACAACCATGGACGCCAACCAGCTCATTGGGATTAGGCGTTAGGGCTCACTCAAGGATACTTCAACTATTTTGCCCAGAGGGCCGGGGTTCGAACCGGCAGCTCTCCGACTGCCAGACGCCTGCTCTACCTCTTTAGCTAATGTCGCCCCCCAGAAGCAGGCTGATAGGCAGGATCAGCCCAGAGGTTTGGGAGGTACACGGTCATGTGTTGAGTGAAAGTGACCGCTTGTTGACCGTGTTCAGGACGACTCGGAGGACAGCGAGATGGACGGGGAGGAGGAGGATGATGGGTCACGGTCCAGCTCCAACCTGCAGCCCGCTTCCCGTTTCCAGAGGTAGGCTCGGGGGACAGGGAGAGGGGGATGGGGATGGGGAGGGGGAGGGGGGGTGCCCACGGGGCGTGCAGGTGAGGTGCCCACGGGGCGTGCAGGTGAGGTGCTTGTGTCATCGCCGTTGTCAAAACAAGCCTGTCTCTTCCTCTGCCCATTCCAGCTCTGGCGTCAGCCCGGACGTGCACCCGCAGTACCTCCACACGGTCAGCGGGCAGGGCGGCCTGGCCATGTCTCTGGGGTCCTTCGCCCCGCACCCCTCCCTGATGGGGTCCACGCCGCCCCCGCCCGCCCCCCCGCCTCACAACGATGACAATGACGACGAAGACTATGACTCATAGCTCCCCCCCCTCCCCTGCCCCACGCTGTTTTACACTTTACGTTGGTTGTTTTAATTTGACTGCATTCGGACCGTGGGAGGAGGCGGAGCCTACACCACCGGGAGAGAAGGAGGCGTGGCCAGACATCGCCATCGCCAGTGAATAATAGTTTGTATATTATGTGTTTTACCATTCTTGATTTAATTTTTTATGTTTATTTTTTGGGGAGGGGGGGTACACTACATTACAATGGTCTTGCACTTGCAGTGACATGTGCGGCTACTATGTTAGTATCATGTATGCACATGTGTGTACTCTATGTAGAACCCTGAGCGCAGTTTAATTGCACATGGAATTGCATAGTACTCGGGTGGTCCCTGCACATGTACTTCAGGCTTAGGGCCAATGTAATGTAGTGTGATCATTTTTAAAAAGAATTTGTTTTTGTGGAGAAAAATTGATCTGAGTTTTTTTTTTATTTTTTTTTTTTTTAAAGACATAATTGTTCCTTTCAAACTCGCCCTCTTTCTCCAGTAATGTCGGTTAGGCGTTTTAGAAAAGTAAAAGGGCTCTGGTACTGTATGGACTGGGTGGGATCTGAGGGCTTCTGGAAAGAGTTCCTCTCTTGGTTGCCTAGGTTGCAGGTGACCAGTGAAACATCCTCAGTACAGTTATGCTCCAACCTTCTCAGAGAGATGCGTGCAACCAGCTCACCTGCTTCTATGCAGCCTCAGAGCTCCAGGTGTCTGGTTTCCTTTTTCTTTCTTTTTTTCTTTTCTTTATTTTTTAGAAATAGTTCTCCTTTAATGCTGTAGATTGGCCACTACCCATGAAATGCGACTGTTCAGGACATTTTTTTAGGGGGAACGGCAGAGAAGGGGAGCGGTCATCTTGTGGCAGGTCACAACTCTGGCAATCTACGATCAAAGACCTTTCCCATTTTCCTTTTGTGTAATGTTTTATAAATGAGAAGTGACGTTGTCACGACAGAGCAGTCTTTAGTAGCGTAGTTTGCCTTCATTGGTAGCATTTGTTTTTTTTTTTTGTTTTTTTAGTATTGACCCCCCCCCCCCTTATTTTAAAATATTGCCACCCACGTGTGCACCATTGGGGCCATCGAGATAAAAGTGTACATTTTCATCAGATGTTACGTTCAAAAGGAATTACAGGTGTACCTTTCCGTATTAAATCAGTGCCATGTAGTCCTATGCCCCGCCCCCTTCCCCCCCAACACCCAACGAAGACTCACCGAGTGAGTCCCATCTCATTTGCTTGGGTGTCAGCACAGCACTGTGTGCTTACATGGCCCAGCTGCTATGACGATGGCAGAAGCTGCATTATGTTTGGACAGAGGGCTTTTGATGCAGTTGACAGGTGCAGTGCGTTGGCCCAGAAACTGCTTGGCCCACTCACAGTCATTACGTAATGTTGCATTGTGTTTTTAAAGCAGTATATTCCAATATATAAAAAAGGGAATAGAACTGGCACACGGTTCTTATTTTTGACATTATTTGCGAACTTTTTAGTTTTCACTGAGAGGAATGATTACTGAAATCAAGGTTTTTTTGTTTTGCAGAATTCAGAACTATCCACCACCTTCCACCTCCACCTCCCCTCCCCCTCTTGCTTCCTACCCCAATCATGTTGGTGTAATAGTTTTCTCCTTAGTATAAATATTCTTTTTCCCTCCTGTTTATTTTAAGCTGTTTTAATGTATAAAGTGAGAAACTGTGGAGCAGATCCCATTTTTGCTTCACATCTAAATGTTTAATGAGAGGCGAGTGAATTTGGTGTTTGTAAACTTTTAACATCTTTTTTTTATTTTGTATGAGTGAAATAAAGTTCAAGTTTCAGTATATTAGTCTGTTGACATGCATTTCCTTCTCAGTAGGCGAAACAAGTTTTAAATGTACAGATCTGATTTTAATAGTATGCCTAGAAAATATTTGTTAATGCTTAACACTGAAAGTATCCCTCAAAATACACCTAAGACATAAATTTTACAGAAGTGATTTTGGAAAAAAAAGTGATTGATGAAGTTAAAGTACTGTATGTAGCGACTGGGAAGCAATTTTGGTGCACGTTTACACTTGTTATTACGGTAAAGAGCAGAACTCCGACGTTGATATTTGTAAAGGGCGTAAAGGATTGTTTCTGCTTCTGCCACAGTCTATTAAGTGTCTATTAAAATAGTAACTTGACCCGGACCATCATAACCAGTTATATTTAGTATTTGTTTCCATTTTCAAACAGTTCGCTAAACAATAGCAGATGGTACAGTAAATGCGCAACCAATTTCTATGGTTTTAAACATACTTGTAGTTTTGCACAATGGGACTTGTAGTTTAAGTCTGGAGCCATAGCCTGTAAAATATGTTTCAATTGTTAACTGAAATTAATTTCCTGTTGATGCCCCTGCAATACATTCCAGTGTTTTATCCATTAAACTCACTGTGATACAATATTTTTTTATTATTGGGTTGACTAACATGCGCCTTTAGACTGTAAACTACAAAATGATGTAATCTCCCTGCACTATTGAAATATAGCACCAGTTTAAAAAGCAACAAATAATTTTGAAAGGCACTTGTGAAGTGTTATGCATAAAATATTGCATACAAATCCATGAAGCCATTTTGGGGTCAGTTCTATTTTTGGTTCAGTTAATTGAATCTCAGTTCCTGAATTTACCAAATTAAAATAAAATCAACCCCTCCATAGAGCCTATCACTCAAGGTGTGCCAGAAACTGGTGGCGGTAAACAGAAAGCCAGTGGGCTGGTTTCACAGACACAGCTTAAGCTTAGTCCTGGCCTAAATTGAGTTTTGCATGAATTTGTCTTGGCAACTTCGTATGGTTCTTGTTGTTTATAGAGAATCTCCATTCAAAACTGAATTTAATATCGGACTGGGTTTAATCTGCGTTTGTGAAACTTAATCCAATAAAGTGCTATATTTGCTATTTAATGCTATTGCGTGTGTGTGTGTGTAGATGGGTGTGTTTGTGTGTGTGTGGGGGTGTGGGTGGGTGCATATTTAATGGGGGTTTTTTTTGGAGCCCCTCCCCTGCTGTACCATGTTGTTGCAGATATTGTAAATGGAGTGACCCTCTCTCAGCCTCTGCCAAATGGCAAAAACAAATTCACCCTTCCTGTAGAATAGATGACTCAGCAACAGGCTGCAGGCGGGGGGGTGGGGGTGTTGTTTGGGCTTGGTGGGGAGGGGGGTAGGTGTGAGTGGTCTAGCGTGTGCCCACTAACGCTTTCTGAGGGCACAGAGAAGGAAGCGCACCGCTTCCGTATCTACGGTGCAGGGCGGGGGCGACTCGCTTGTGTCCCTTCCTTAGAAAAGATCACGGGACTAGATTTGGACAGACGGGGGACGCCGCACTAATTTTCCCATGCTGGATCGAGGCATTTTAATAGCAGGTCTGGATTGCGCTGAGCATCATCGCAATGTCTTTGCTCTTTCGCTCTGTCAAATGACATCACAGAAAATGGTACAATTTCCCCACCTTTTTGTTGAGAATAATTTTCCAAATCAATATTTAATAACTATTTACACAACTAGACTGTTTAGATGTGGCTAAGCATATCACAGATGGTTCAAAAAAAATGCTAATTATATAAATTTTTGTTGTAACATTTCCACACATTCTTATAAAGTAATAATTATTTTAAATGAAAGGGACAAACTGAATAATGTCCAAGAGTGGGCCGTCGCTGTAGCCCTGGGATAAGAATTTTATGTCCTGGTGTGATGTCAGATCAGATGTGTAAACACAATATCTTTTACAATCAATTGCGTCCATTTTTTGGCCTCAACAGAACCGCCACAATGATTGCTTTAGATTACTGTGGTTTTATATTTACAATGTGGCAAAGCTGGCGTCGTTTTGTGTGTGTGTGCGTGCCTGCGTGCGTGTGACTTTATTCTTTTCCTGTGTGGGGGAAAAAAAAGTTACGAAACCCCACCCTCTTTTCTAACTGTAAACGGAGCCGTAGTGTGGTTCGCGGTCTGGACGACTGGAGACGGGAAAGGATTATACCTGACAACAAAATGCGATTATAAACTAATATCATGCGTTTGGGATATTACAATCACAAGAATAAAACCTCATCGCTCGACAGAGGAACATGGTGACGCGTGACGAACCAAATGGGGTCGTATTTGTGTGTCTTTCTCTTTAAAAGAATTTGCCCAGGCTACTTTGTATGGTTCTTCCTGTTTAAAACTCAATTAAAAGGAAATCAGCCTACGTATGGAATATGTGAAATGCTAAGCAGCCAACGAACCCCGCGTCTGGTATCAGTGGAAGCGGGCAACAATTATATTTGAAATATAACTATGACCGTGGATGTGGAATTTGCTGACAAATATAGCAAGTTTGAAAAAGAACCGTTGCCGAGTTCGTGGAGCTAGAAAGAGCCGTCTTGGCAACTCGGGAACAAGTTGCCGTAAAGCACATTTACGCAGAACTGAATGCTTCTTTCCTGCTATTCTTCTCCACTTCTCTGTGCTTCCTGCTTGCGATGACTGCGGTCTGAATGGCTAAAAATACAGGCTTATCGAAAAGTCAAGATGGACAACACACATCGAGATGTCTGAAAATGTGTTGTGTAGTTTTTCAGCAAGTTAATTTTGAGAGACTCGCCCGCTTGTGCATTTTTACTACTGATATAGATTTTATGCGATATTGAAATGTAGCCTATTGTTCTTTGTTTTAAACGCGTTTGCAATCCACTGGTTAATTTATTAACGTTCCTCGTGTTTCGTAAGTCACTTGCTAGCAAACAAGTAAGGGTTGGTCAGAAAACAGTTGCCGAAAAACGACGTGTTACACTCTTAAGTCTACCGCGAAAGCCGCTGAATGGAGCCAATTTTGGATTTTTACGCGTTGGCACACTTGACAGAATTATTTATACACAGGACTTTTCCTTTCGTTTGGCGCCTGTCAAACCAAGTGGAGACCTAGGTATTGTATGCCTACGTTTCTACGAGTGTCTGGCTAGGTTTGAAACCAAAGTTTTGATATACATTTAGCTAGTTTGTGGGGGATTTGCTTACATATAGGCGATGTATTTTTCCTGTTCCTGATGAGCTTAAATAAACAGAAAGGACAGGGAGCGAGGCGAGGCGCTTTAAAGTACGCTTTGTACTTTATTTGCGGTATCTCCCCGAATCACATTAAATGAAAAAGTCGCGTGAAGGTCCATGGAGCCACTGAAGAATATTTTTGCTCGCGGTCCACTGTCAAACTGGAAAGGGCTCGAACAATCGCAGAAGGGCAACTTTACCAACCCCGTGTGGACGGCTCTGTTCGACTATGAGGCGTCTGGGAAAGACGAGCTTACTCTTCGAAAAGGCGACTTGGTGGAGGTCCTGTCTCTGGACTCGGAGATATCAGGAGACGAAGGCTGGTGGGCGGGAAAGGTCAACAACAAAGTGGGCATTTTCCCCTCGAACTACGTCTCGTTCAAGCCAAGCGGTTATGGCAAATTGCAGGGCTCGACGGTGGTGGGGGAACTTGGTCCGGTTGTGGTTGGAGAGTTCGAACCGGAAGCAGTGGATTTTACTGAACTGAGTTTGGAGGAGGTTATAGGGGTTGGCGGGTTCGGCAAGGTCTACCGGGGAACCTGGAGAGGTGGCCTAGTAGCCGTGAAGGCAGCTCGCCAGGATCCGGACGAGGACATCAGCGTGACGGCCCAGAATGTGCGACAGGAGGCGCGGCTGTTTGCCATGCTCACTCACCCAAACATCATCGCGCTCAAAGGGGTTTGTTTACAGGAACCCAACTTGTGTCTCATAATGGAATACGCTTCCGGTGGCCCCCTGAGCCGGGCGCTGGCTGGGCGCCGCATACCCCCGCACATCCTCGTCAACTGGGCCGTGCAGATAGCGAGGGGCATGCTGTACCTGCACAGTGAGGCGATAGTACCTGTCATCCATCGGGATCTGAAGTCTAACAACAGTAAGTCCGACCGACGTGTAGTGTAAAGTGTAATTTATTAAGCTGTCATAATGTATAGATGTCGTAATTTATTAGGGTCATAATTCATAATCGTTTGTGTTTACTGTGTTCATTTTTCTGGTGTTATTTCACATTGTAGCGATGCATCTGGAAATGCAGAGTAGGTGGTCTTGTTTTTAACGGAACATCTTCATGAAGCTATCAAACATTCTGGCATTTAGGACCCTTATTTTGGGTGTATCTATATGCATATGTGTGTGAAGACATTGTAGTTTTGCAGCATTAGATATCTTAGGTGTTGTAGCTTAACGTGAATGAATTCATTGGGTCACCATTGGTTTCACGTGGGTATATTGTGTCACGTGAAGCCATATTGCCCAATACTAGAAGCTGTTGTCTTGGACAATGATCAGCAATTTGCTAAAAGGATGCTGTATGATTCCCAAATAAAAGCCAACATACTGTTTCAGTATGTAAACCACACAATACTTATTGTATTGTATTGTGTGGTTTACATATTTAAACAGTATGAAAACACGAGACAGCCAGTCTCCCCATAAGTCAGTACAAAAGGCAACCCTTCCCAGGAATTTGTTGAATAATGACAACCATGGCAACCTCATTTATAGCGATGTTTACCTCTTTATGGAGATACAGGAATTAGTGAACATTAAGAGACTTAGTCTAGCCTGAAGAATTGTATGAAACTCACAGTGATATAAACATTTTGCTGACATACTGCTGACGATTGTGGACGGTAATCGACTCAGTTGGATAGCCTCAAGACATCCCATAACAACCATGGCCATCATAGGACCCTGTGTCACATTAACTTAGTTTGAACGGTCATCGCGATTCCAAACAACAAATCTGATGACCGCAGTTGATTCCTTAGAGTATTAGTCTGATGAACAGAAATATCCGTGTTTAGGTCCAGCCTGGAGCTCTCTCTGCTGTTGTATGTGATTTTGTAAAAAACAAAAAATAATACATTTTATATATATATATATATATATATATATGAGAGACAGAGAGAGAGAGAGAGAGTGAGAGTGTACAGATGTACAAATATCCTATCTGATTTGCTTCAGTGCTTCAGTGCTTCAGGCATGATATGGGTTTCAATGGAGACCAGATAGAACACTCAAACTGTCTGAATAGATTTCAGAACGGCTCAAAAAAGTAGACAAAATAAAACATGCTGAAGAGGGTAATATGAACGGCAAAGGCAGGGCAAGGCCACAGCAGAAACCGGTGTGTTGAGCTGGACTTGCTAATTATGGGACTTTCTCAGCAGGAATTCACGGGAGGGATTATGAAGGAAGACTGAGCTCTTCATCTCTGGGGCCAGTAAATGATCCATATCGATATGTCGCGCTGTGTGAAAGTATGTTAAAAATATATATTTTCTTCAGTCGTAATAAGCACCGTTTTGTGCTGTCAAGTTCAGACTTTTGACCTAAATGACCGGTAGCTCCAGGTGATCCGGATGAAGGAATCGTGCGCCTGTTTCGCTCGTCGGGTCAGATTTTCACTGAGGTTCATGCATTCGCTGTGTCTTGAACTTGACCAAACACCACATCAGTATTTATTCTCATGTTCCACAGAATAGAAGAAGGAAAAAGTTGTTTTTGTGCTGTTCAGCTGAAGTACCTTGTTGTGAAGTGCCAGCTGGACTGACAGCGCTGTTACACATTATAGCCTAGATTTTACCTGGCCCCTGACTGATAGATTTATGCTCTCCTGTTCTCTCTCACTCTCTCTCTCTCTCTTTCTGTCTGTCTCTCTCTCTCCATATCTCTCTCCTCTTCTCTCTCTCTCTCTCTCTCAACCATTGTTTCCTCATACCCTTAGCCCCCCCCCCCCCCCCCCCCCCCCACTGCCGTCTATAATATTGAACCCTCAGTAAATTACTGACTATTTTCACCGGGCTCAGGGAAAAAAGTCCTCGGTTTTTGTGAAGAGGGCTCTTGTACACAGTTTATACATGGGGTCACGGTGAGAGCACAGACCCCATCTGTGCCCGTAGATAATATCACCGCTGCCTGTTCCTCTGGTTTTTTGAGCGTTGGCTGTCGTCTTTGTCGCCGACTTGCTTCTACCTGTCCCTCTGCTTCTGTTATGCCACTGTGCAATATCCTGTTTTTTTTTTTTTTTGTTTTTTTGCATTGGGATGTTTCAAAAGAAGTCTTTCATGGTGCCTTTGAGGGAGGAGATGGTTCCACTCCTCAGATCCTGGCAGTCTGTCACCGGTCCCCCGTATGGTTGTCTTATGAAATGAATAGCAACTCTACATTGAGTAATAAATAAATAAAAACATTTGGAGGTGTTACTAGGGGAGAGTAAAACAGATTTTTTTATTCTGAGTATTCACTTCCCCTTTTATAATTTGGATGTAGGCCGGTAAAAGGATTGCTGACTGATGGGGCTATTAGAGACCACTGCTCAGTGCAGTACTTATCTCTCTTAAGGCCTCTGCTCTAGGAACTTTAGTTCCTGAGCTGAGTTCAGTCAGCACTTAGCATTAAAAGCCGAACTTGAACTTGGGGTGAAGGAGGGATTTTTGGGGTTTTTTCCTGCTGCAGGGCTCGATGAGGACTGGGATGTATTTGATCTTTAAAGTCGCACTTAAGAAGTGGAGTGGAATCTGCTCAGAGATTCGGTAACTCGAGGAAGAGAATGCAGCGGTACAGTGTGTGTGTGTGTGTGTGTGTGTGTGTGTGTGCGCGTGTGTGTGTGATGGTATGTGTGTGTATTAGTGTGTTTCAGGGATTGGTTGTATATGTGTGTGTGTGTGTGTGTGTGTGTGTGCTTTTCTTTTTGTATGGGTTTGTGTAAGTGTGTATGAGTTATTGTGTACTGTGGACAGTGATGTGTGTGTGTTTGTGATACAGTATGTGTATGAGTCAGTGTGGTACAGTGTATGAGTTGGTGTGTGTTTGAGTTGGTGTCTGTATGAATTAGTGTGTGTGTGAGTTAGTGTGTGTATGAGTTGGTGCGCTCTGTGGAAGATGGTGTGTGTTTGTGTGATACAGTGTATGTATGAGTTTGTGAGTAAATGAACTAGTGCATTGTGTGGAAGATGGTGTATGTATGCATATAAGTTGGTATGTATGAGTTAGTGTGCGTATGAGTTGGTATGTATGAGTTAGTGTTGGTGCGCTGTGTGGACGATGCTGATTAAACAGGCTCACTGTAGATCTTTCACTCTGAGGAGGGCCTTGGATCCCATCCAGAGCCATAACTGGAATTCTGTTCAAAGTAAATACAGGAGAGAGAGCGAGGCCCACTCTGAGTACACACAGACACACACACACACCTCACACACAGACAGACAGACAGACACACACACACACACACACATATTTGGACATACACAGACACCACACACACACAGACAGACAGACAGGCACACACACACACACACACACACACACACACAGACACAGACATATGCAGACACTCACACCCACACACCACACACAAACAGATGCAGACCCACACACACACACACACACAGACACACACAGACACAGACACAGACACTTACACAAACACATGCAGAATTAAGCACACATAATAGTACATACACACAAGCTTCCATACCCACTGACAGCCACACTCACTAGTGTATGCACAGGCTCAAAAGCAACCCCTCCCCTTACCCTCCCACACACTCACACACACACACACACACACACACACACACACGGTCAAACGTGCACTTATACTCTTAGACTAACAGCTCGTACTCAAGCGCACTCACACGCCCAGATTGTGGGGAATCGTGGGAAACAGCCAAGCCAAGCAGCAGTAGTTCACTGGGCCTCTTCAGTCCAGTCAGCTTTGGGATCAACCCCTTTAGCGCCACACACACACACACACACACACACACACACTCTCTCACACACCACACACACACACACACACACACCACACACACACCACACACACACCACACACACACACACACACACACACACACACACCACACACACACACACACACACACACACACACACACACACACACACACACATATGTATATTGTGGGACTGGTAGCACCAAACTGTAGGGCCTTTAATACAGGTCTCTCTAGTCAGAGAAGTTTTCATGTGAGAAGGTTCTTGTGTCTAGTCCACGGGACCCATGTTGCAGGCTTGCTCAGTATTCGGCAAACAGAAGCCCTAGCCTTGGGCGAAGCGAAAGCCTTGGGCAAGACCCGCTGTTGAAGTGCAACTAAAACCCTGCCTCATCAGGCCTGTCTGGGACAGGTCAATATTAGCGATGCGTCACGTGTTGACTTGTTCCGTTTTGCAATTCAAATCCCCCAATTCCCACAGTTGAGCAGCGTGGCGGTCAGCTGGGTTTGGTTGAGCCGCCCACGTGGAGCGCAGGTGTCTTCTACAAGGCCGTAAATGCAAATTGCAAGTTCCTGCGGTTCGCGGTTTTTATTGCGAGTTCCTACAGTTCACTGTTTTAATTGCGAATTTCTACAGTTCGCTGCATTCAAAGACGCGGTCCGCATTCTTGAAAGGTAATAAGACCTTTTTGGTCTTGCCCTGTGACAGTTGAGATTTGTGCCAAGAGTGCCCCCCCCCCCCCCCACCCCCCCACCACCACCTGACATTTCCAAATTGGCCTGCATGTGGCAGATAAGCGGGTATGGAATGGTTGTGGGGGGGGGGGGTCACAGGGGTGCGGGAATGCCTATCTTTTCTTTCGGAAATGCTGCCAGCGTGTGTCCGGAGCTCGCAGATAGAGAGGTGGGAAAAGCAGCGAGAGTGGGTGTCAGAGACTGCAGTGCCGGGTGCTTCTGTGCTGGTATGATAGTGTGTGATGCTGTCCTAATGGCCTTTGGGCCCCTGAATGGGCCTGGCTTATTCACAGCAGCCAGTCTGTGGGGCAGGGCCTTCAAATCTGCCCGAACCCAGCTAGCGCGAAACGTTCCTGCAATGTTGCTGCAATGCAGTGGCAGCGTTATAACGCCGTCAGAACGTTCCGGTGACTTTGTGAGAACGTTTTTGTGTTAGCCGGGAAGACTGGGCCAGAAGAGACAGCATTGGACTGCCCGAATTAGGCAGGAAGTACAGCTGGCTCGGCGAGTCTCACACAGATGCCAGCAGCCCGTGTGACCCAGCCCACAATGCACTGCAGCCCTTCCTGCAGAAAAGCCATTAATCAGTAATGGCAAGATATGGTCTGGAGATTATAGTCCACGTTGATTGGTAACTGAGCCTCTTGGCTGCTCGCTGTTGCCTATTGCTCTGTATTCGGAGTTTGAGTTGTGGTTAGGCGTAGGCTGCTGTTGTGGTCGTGGGTTGTGTGAGGATTGTGCAGGCTGTGCTGTTTTTTTTGGGTTTTTTTTACCTTAGTGCTGTCAAACAACGCGCAGTTGTAAACCTGGCATAATCGCTTTGTGATCGCAGTATAAAAACAAACAAGAGTACTCCAGCCGCCATTATGGTTCTTTATCAGTCTGCGGTCTCATTTGGTTTCGCTAGTAAGGTAGCAGATTGCCCATTAATTGGCTTATTCAAAAAAAAAAAAAAACAGAAATGGAAACTCCTGACTACCTGACTCAAGTGCCCACAGTGCTCTGGTGCAAAAGCACCGGTATCTCATGAGATAAAGCGTAAAGAAAGTGCTGAACTCTGTGACCCGAGAGGTCTGAAATGACAAGGCCATACTGATGGAGCTGATAGCACGCAGTTATGGGTGGTGACATTATTCCGGGGTCAGAGGTCACAGACAGTGCTTGTGCAGTCTAGTTCGCGCGCTGACGGGTCTTCGGGGTAAACGCACAGTGTGGGGGTGATCACGAACTGCGACGAAGCTCTACGCAAAAGCAGTTTTAAAAAGTGGAGAAATTACCATTGTGAACTGCCGCCGCAGTACATCACTGAAGTTGCAGAGGTTTGGTGCGCCAGACGTAAGAAACAGCGGTGAGTCCTAGCAGGGTCTCTCCACTGGCTGGAGGGGTTTTTGGGTTCGTCTTTGTCTCAGAGCTCCACCACCTAATGAGAGTTTGGCATTCTCTCTCTCTCTCTCTCTCTCTCTCTCTCTCTCTCTCTCTCTCTCTCTCGCTCTCTCTCGCTCTCTCTCTCTGTCTCACTGTTTTTTTTTTTCTCTTTTACTTCCTGATGTTTGCTACACAGAAATGTTCTTTTCACACGTGGAAAAACCAGCGGCAAAAATAACAAAAATATCAAAACTGGAACCTCGACGGAACAAAGGGGAGGAAAAAGAAATGGAAAAAAGAAGGAGGGGAAAAAAAAAAAAAACGACAGAGTGAGGCCAGGCGGGAGAGGAAAAGGAGAGGCTTTAGGAGGAAAGGGAGGAGGGTTTTCCAGACTTAGCTGATATTTTTATTGCGGCCCTTGTGCAGTGCGGTTTAACTTCTTAGGCTTAAGCAACCTCCGGCCTGGTCCTGCGGATTGCAGCATGTGATATCCTGTCTGTGGCTATGATATGCAGGCCTCTGAAGCCTGGGTGTTGCCTAGAGTTCCAACCCAGCTTTAGCTCACGGTTCACTGGGAGATCCTGGCAGTCAGTCCCCATGTGATTGCTCCACACAGGCTCCTTAAAAACACGGCAAAAACAGGAAGGTCTGTAGAAATATGAGCGAAGGCGAAATCCTTTGTCTTGTAAATTTTGTTCTTGGGTGTCTTTACCTGAATGGTACTCTTACAGAAATGGAATGTACTGCAATATAGGCTACTGTTCGTATGTGGACTTTTATCAAACATACATTTCACAGCAGTGTAACATTTAATACATTTTATTTGAATTTTTTAAATATAGTTTCAGTGTGTTCTGTTTCCGTAAGGGTAAATACATGTTAATGATGCCATACCCTCAGATTTTTTAAACCATTGTAGCCAGGTTGATGGAGAATGCAGACAAGCAGAAGGGTATGTTAGTCGATTTGGGGGTTTGGGGAGGGGGTTGAGGAACCCTGGATTGTGGTGTCAGTGAGCTGACCCACTCCGCCGTTGCCAATAAGAGGTCCTTTTTTTGCCAGAATGCTAATTGAACTCAAGTTAAATTTCAACTCCCTCCCCGTCCCACTGTGACTTACCTTTTTAATCTGTAAAAACGTAGTCACCGATTAACAGTAGTTAATGGGTGACTGGTCACAGGGGGGTTATGGTCCTGTCACAGGCTGAGTGAAAGGCATGATGGGTAGGGACTGTTCACCCTCAGCACGGTTATCATGTTTACAGTTTAGGTGTTCAGCAGATGGCGTTGTACGGGTTTCTGGTTTTTACACAGCATCAATTTTTAAGGTATCTACAGGAACAAATCAGGTTAAGCACGTTGCTTAAGGGTGCAAAACGCCAGTGTCCCACCTGGGAATCAAACCCGCAACCTCAGAGGAGCAAGCCCAGTCCTCTGTCCCCACGAGGCTGCCGTGCCCTTATCCCATGTCGAAAAAATTTGAGCGAGTTCTTCCCCGGAAACTTCCATTCAGTAATGGCTTAGTTAATGATCACAAACAAAGACCTTAATTAATTATGAGGAACAAAGACCTGAAGGCACAGCTGGCCTCTAGAGTAGGATCATCCATCTCTTTCCATTGGCAAATAAACTGACTGACCCCACGATATAAATAGAGACTCTTCCAGAACACACTAGCTGGCATGTTTGTTGCTGAGTTGGCCTAAAAATAATCCACATTTCAGGGTATGTAGTCCATTTTATAAACTGATTATACATTTCTTTAAAAAAAAAAAAAAAAAAAAAAAAAAAAAAGTATTTTATAAAATTCAGCTCAGGCGATATACTGATGTAGGTCATGCCCCCCCCCCCTCCTCCCAGTAATACCGGAGCTCTTCTCTTCCCTCCCTCCCCGTGCGACTATCTCTCTCGTCCCTGTTCCCCTTGATCTCCCCTCCCTCCTTCCCTCCCTCCCTCGCTCCCTCTCTCCCTCTCTCCCGCCGCCCGTGTCAGTGGAGGGGCCGCGGAGGCAGCCAAAACTGTCGGTCAGCTCGCAGCTCCGTCCCGCCCGAACAAAGGTCCCCTTCTTCCCCAGGAAAGCCCCCACCGCTGCCGGAATTCTCCCCTCGCCTACGGGCAGAGAGGGAGCCGGGGACGAGAGGAGAGGGGAGAGCAGGAGAGGAGTGGGGAAGAGGGCAGAGAAGAGGGGAGGAGTGGGGAAGAGAGGAGAGGGGAAATAAGCCCTGCTGAAACCCCCCTCTCCATGGAAACCCCCCCCCCATAGCCGGTCTAACTCTGATACTCCAGAGCAATAGCTGTCTCTGTGTGTTCCGTTCATAGGATAGCATTAGCATATATTCAGTAGCATTGTTCCATTTATTGACACCCCCCCCCCCTTTGTAAAAGTAGCTCTGTCCTCCTCCTTTTGTCATTGCCAAATTTTATTGAAGTCTTAGCTTGCGTTTACCACTGATGATGATGATGATGATGATGATGGTGGCAGCCCTTATGTTCTTCATCCTTTCCTAACTCAGCACTCAGCAGAATCAGCAGTAAATGGATGCCTGACTTTTGAGTTGCTATCGCCGCTCCCTCCCCCCCTCCTCCGGCACCCCCCCCCTCCCCTTCCCCCCCTCCCCCCCTCCTCTCCCACAGACTTCCTGTTTCGCAGGAGGCATTGGCAGGGAAGAGGTCGCGTTCGTCGCCCTGCCGCGGGGGGGAGAAATACTTTGTGATTGTTCTTCTGCAAAGTGCGCACGCGAGGCTTTCGCTCTCGACGCGAGGACGACGGCGTTACACCGCCACCTCCGCCGCCGCCATCGCCGCGACACACGCGAGTGCGGTCTGGTCTCAACGCGCACGTTCAGCAAAACTCCCGGAGCTGAGCCCGATCAACGTGCTCAGCACCGTTTGTGCTGTTTCATCCACACCTTATCTTGCCGTTGCTGATTAATGGCTTTTCCGAAGGAAGGGCTGCGGTGCATCGCGGGCTGGGTCACACGCTAGGCTGCTGGCATCTCTGTGAGACTGAAAATCGTCCCTTTCAGAGGACGCCGAAGGCCGCTCTCAAAAATACGGTGGTACCGGGGCTGCTCAACCCAGTTCCTGGAGATCTGCTGTCTTGTGGATTTCATTTTATTTCAACCCTAACGTGGCACACCTGATTCTACTAAAAAGCAGCTGAACGAGATCTCTGGCTGTTGAGTGAGGCGTGGCTTTGTTTGGGCTGGAGTGAAAACCTAGAGGACGGTAGATCTCCAGGAACAGGGTTGGGCAGCCCCGCTGTATACACAATAGGTTTAGGTTATTGTTTCATGTTTGCATGAAATGGAAAGCTGACATTCGTGCTAGTGTTTGGGGCGAAAGGTCAGCGTAAACGTTGTTTATCTGAAGGGCCGGTTGATTTCTAGAACGGCCCTTGAATCGCCTGGTTTGTCCAACCCGGCGTTGTTTCCCCAGAATGCACCCCACACCCCGCAGTGGGTCTGCTTTTCCCTCTTCCATGTGTGGGACTGTTGTTAGCTGCCGCCTCAGGCCCGAAATGAGAGGCGGGCACGTAGCTAAGGCATTCGTTTCCATGGTTAACGAGACCAGGACTGCGTCTCCTGCCGCGTTCACACCCGCATTCTAAACCGATTTCTGTAAAAAAAAAAAAAGAATTTCGGTGTTTATTAACTTTGCTGAAATCGCGGGTGGATTCCTGTGCCCGCGTGGCCTCCGTGCGCTACGTTACGCTGCCGTATGGTAGCTTAGCGATCGCTTAGCGGTCCCCCCGCGGCGCGGAAGTGAATCAGTGGTTCGGATTCTCCGCGCGACCGCTCGCTCCTGTTTCTCGGCAACAGGAAAGAATTTGAGGCGTGTGGCTCAGCTGATAAGGGGATGGACAGAGCCAGTTACCGGAGCTGGGGGGGGGCGGACGTACTGGAACCGGCCGCAGTTTGCGGCTTGCCGTGTCCGTCGTCCGGCGCAACGCCTCGTCTCTCAAAAATGCCTTTCGGGGGGGGGGGCCGTGCCGTGATATAACTGCTGGGTCTTACACTTTCTGGAGGGGGGATTCCATCAGCTTCCTGCTCAGTTGGAGTCCAGAGGAGAATTCCAGCCACTCTGGCAACCATTTTCTTCCACAGGGCTGCTGGGATTGTGGTCAGTCTGTCCTTGTATTAGTGCGGGGAGGCCGTGTGCTCAGCCTCCAGCCTATCACAGCCGTGCAGGTGTACGCCAAGTTGTGTCTAAATTGGAACAAGCTCCTAGACTAAGGCAGACCTGTTTGTGATCACTGGGGAGCACATTGTAGAGTGCAGAGGCTTGTGAATGAGGGTTTAATATGAGGAGGTAGATGGGGTAGGAATAGGATAGAGTGTCGGTGTGGGTAATCCGTGTGAGGAAGGTGAGGGGCAGTACCGTATGTAGAATGTGGTGATTGAGTAGGTTTCATTGGGTTGCCAGGTCCAAGACGGGAGGGGTAATTTGCAATGGCTTGCCCACTCTTCACTGGGGAGGATTGGAAGAGATGAGAATGGAGAGCAGGCCTCTGAGGGTTGCCAGAGCGGGTTGTGCCCTGCACATGCTCCCTGGCGTGCGAGCACAGGAAGTGGAAGAGGATCTTGTGTTGTTGTTGCGTGTGAGGCGTTGCAGAAGGGCTGGCGTGTGATGCGTTCGCCCGAGGGGGCTCACTGTCGGTCAGCGTAGAGCGGACACCTGCAGCACTCGCCCCGACACCTGGAGAAACCGGGCGCGAGAGGCGTCTACTCGGGTCTGTCGCCATAGGCAACGGCGTGCTTGATTTTTTTTTTTTTTGTTTTGTTTTCTTCAGTGGCCAATCGGCGAGCCCCGTTAACTGAACCACGCGAGGGCTCAGGCCTTTGAACTGCGGTGACCCCATTTCAAGAATAGATTTTTCCACTGCTGCGTTTATATTTGTGTCTTAGGAAAGAGACTTTCCCCCCCTTTATTTTAGGAACGCTTTCAGCCAATAGGCTTCATTTCCTGACTGTGAAGTCACAGGAGCAGATTGCAGGGCGTTTTTTTTTTTTTTTTTTTTAAAGTGGTACGATGTTATGCGACCTATCACTTTTTAAGAATAGAATATCATGCTGTTCACTATTTTGTAAGATGTGTGCTTTGATATGTGCAGCCTATATTATATAGAATCGAGACAGCCCTTCAATTAGCAATTAGCGAAGCTATATCAAAGTCGTTCAACTAAAATAGCCTTTTAGTTAGATGTGGTACTGTTCATCATACTCTTCACTCGTAGTGTGTGTGTGTGTTAGGGGGATTAATCTACTCTGTGTACTGCCACCATTGTTTCATTTTTAAAAGGTTACTAATGAGCTGGCTCCAGAAGAAGCCCTTTTTCACTGCACATTGTGGGTTGTGTTGTGACATTTCAGGCTCAGTCTCCAATGCGTCTGGTGTTACAAATGAACATTTTAGGTATACCAGCCTTGTGCTATCACACACTATCTGTCACAGCCCCTGTCCGGTTTCGGATTGGTCCCTCCTCTCCTTATGGACTCAGAATGTACAGAAAATGTATAGAGGTGAATATTTATGAAGACATTTCACCAGTGCCATCTCACATTATATGGACAAATATTAAACATATTGGTGCTTTCAGATATTCCAGCATATTCCACTGCTGTGAAATGGATGCATCGTAAAGTCGACATATTTGAAATAATACAGAACTTGCCTCTTGCCGTGTGTTCCAGGTCTGTAAGGGTCCTTCAGTGTGTAATGATTACTGCAGTGTAATGGATGGTAATGTAGGCGGTAGACTAGTGTAATGGTTGGGGAGCTGGGAGGTTGCGGGATTGATTCCTGTGAAGGGCACTTCCATCGTACCCTTGAGCAAGGTACTTAACCTGAATGACTGCAGTAAATATCCCGCTGCATAAGTGTGATGTTGTGTGCAAGCTTGCACTGTGTCAGTCTGTACTAAATGTCTCGCTGTATAAGGGGATGTTGTGTGAAAGCTTGCGCTGTGTCTGTCTGTACTAAATATCCCTCTGTATAAGGGGATGTTGTGTGAAAGTCTGTACTAAATGTCCCTCTGTTTAAGTGTATGTTGTGAAAGTCTGCGTCAGTCTGTACTAAATGTCTCGCTGTATAAGTGGATGTTGTGTGAAAGCTTGCGCTGTGTTAGTCTGTACTAAATATCCCTCTGTATGAGTGGATGTTGTGTCAGTCTGTACTAAATATCCCTCTGTATGAGTGGATGTTGTCAGTCTGAACTAAATATCCCTCTGTGTGAGTGGATGTTGCCTGTACTCTGTGTAGGAGTGTCTGGCCGGGAGCTGCGTGTAAAAAAAGTGAACCAGAAAAGAGGAAGTGGCGCCGCAGACGTTCCGGCCGCATGGCATCTCGCGGTCCGGACGGGGGCGGGGTCGGCGTAGACCCGTCCCATCAGGCCACTGCGCCGAGGGGGGGGGGGGGGGGCGGGGGGGGGCAGAGCCCGTTCCGTGCGTAAGTCCGGCCTGGCGAAGGCGGCGTTGGCCCGGCGATACGCTGTGACTCGGCCCCATTGTGCCCAGCGCTCCGGGGGCGGGGCCTGTTGCACAATGCGCTCGCTCGCTGGCTCGCTCGCTCACTCCCCGGACGGCGGCGGCGGCGGCGGCTTCGCTACCACGCATTCCACCATGACGTCAAACGCACCGTGTCTGAACCACCGGCCAAAATGCAGGACCACTGCCCGGAGAGAGGGAGGGAGAGAGAGGGAGAGAGGGAGAGAGAGAGAGAGAGAGAGAGGGGGAGAGAGAGAGAGGGAGAGGGAGAGAGAGGGAGGGGGAGACAGAGAGAGAGAGAGATACAAGGAAAGGTGGAGTCAGACACAAAGGGAGGGAGGAGAGAGAACAAAGCAAAGGTCAGAGAGAATGGTGTAATCACGGAGGAGGGAGAGAGAGAGATTCAGGGAGAGAGAGGGAGAGAGATGCAGGGAGGGAGAGAGAGAGAGATGCAGGGAGAGAGGGAGAGGGAAAGGGGGAGAGAGAGACAGAGGGAGTGAGCGTGTGCATTCCGATCAGTAAATATTATTGTTGATTGCCTGAGTTACGGTCAGAGCTCTGTGGCTCTGTGGCTCTGTCTGGCCGTGCTCAGAGGAGAAACGCCCGTCTGTTGCTGTGCGATGCCTCAGCGGGCCTGCAGGTGGCGCTGCCATCAGCGCCGTGGGGCGGCGTCTCCATTTCTGCCGTAAATGCGCTCGCCGTCTCCGCCGTCTTCCACAGGACCCGCGGTGACAAATCTCCCCCTGTAGTACCCGTGCATTATTTATCAGTCAGTGTGGAAAATTTCATCCATTTTTTATTTGAGCTCTGATCTTCAGCATGCGACAAAGGAAACAGTATTTTTGAACTGACACTTTGGCGTTTTGACTTTTATGGAAAGTGTCGTCCTTGGACCTTATCGCATGTGACTGCACTCGCCACCAATATAGATGAGTTATTTATTATTAGTAATTATTATATGTAAGCGTGTGGTGTATTTTTACTTTGTGATGACTGAGATAGTTTATAGTTTATATGTTCAAATAAGTATCCAGCTGTAGAACCCCTGAATTCAACAAAGCAGATCAGTAGCTCAGTTAAGGATACTCTTTCAGCAGTACCCCAGGAGGGATTTGAGCCCGCACGCCTCTGGTTTATAGGCCCTCAGTCACACCACGTCCGTGACCTGGCGCGATGCAGTCAGCTGGTTTTCCACACGTTCAGTTCCGCGTCCTCTTCAGTGCACGGCCGGGGAAACGGACTAAAGCCAGGCTAAAGGACAGGAAGTGACTCGGGGAAACATTTAAACGTCGCACGGTGCTGTTGTTCTCAGCGGGTGCGACGGTCATTAGTGTCCCCCCTTTGACGCCCTCGGGGCATTGGTCTTCCCGGCCCGCTCGGCCTGAGGAGAGACGCTGCCGGTGCGGTTCCAGGGCGAGGGTGTGAGAGTTGGGCAGAGCAGCAGGAAAGCTGGACAGATAAGCGCTGCCTGTGTCGCCTGCCATTGTTTTATTCCCGAAGTGCAGGAAAACGGGACGTGGTTTATTTCCTGTCTTCTTCCGTGCCGAATTCATACGAGGCTTATGGATCACAGGATGTTTAACTCTGTGTGCGTTTAATGTGCGAACTGGGTGATCTGAGAAGACAAAAAGAGGAAGGGGAAGTGAAAGGCTTAATGTGTGTGTCTGTGTGTTCCTGTGTTCGTGTGTGTGTGCGCGCGCGTGTGTGTGTCCGTGTGTGTGTGTGGAGCAGCAGTGTACTATAATGGGTAAGGAGCTGGTCTTGTAACCTAAAGATCGCAGGTTCCATTCCCAGGTAGGATGCTGCCATTGTACCCTTGACCATGGTACTTAAGCTGCATTGCTTCAGTATATATCCAGCTGTATAAATGGATGCAGTGTCACAGGAGAGCGTCTCTAGATGCCTGTAATGT
>CM077286.1:10734651-10834651 GCA_039654925.1 Anguilla pacifica
CCCCAACCCCGGTACAGACTTGAATCCGCAAGCAAATGTAAAAACTCTCAAGAAACAAAATACACGAGTACCTACTCACTCACACTCACACACACACACATATACATGTGTATGTGTGTGTGTGTGTGTGTGTGTGTGTGTGTGTGTATATATATATGTGTGTGTGTGTGTGTATGCGCGTGCATGTGTGGGTGTATGCGTGCGCACATGCTCCTGTGTGTGTGTGTGTGTGTGTATACGCGTGCGTGCATGCTCCTGTGTCTGTGTGTGTGTGTGTATATGTGCGCGTGTGCTCTTGTGTATGTGTGGCTTGGGTTTGGCCGTGCTCAGTCCTCTCGTTCTCCAGCTGCAGGGTGGAGAGCTTCGGGGGGGTTAATGAGAGGGAGATCCCACCGGCCACGCCCTCCGGCTTCCCATCCGCCAGTCTCCTGCTTCCGTGGCAACCAGAGCCAGGCCCAGAATAGCTGGCTGCCCCTGTGCCTGCCTCCACATGCGCTGAACTGGAGCCAGCAAGCTCCTCGCTTTCTGTCATTCTAATTCATCTCAGGTCTTATGGGGAAGGCCTACCGTAGCCTGTTTAATGCCCCCCTTCCACCCCCCCCAAACACCATTCTCCTGTGAGAACCCTCAGACCCCTCTGAAGAGACCTGATGTAATCCGTTTGTTCCTATGAACACGGTTGCTAATATTTTAGGCTATTGGCACTATAATTAAAAATGCTGAACCCAAGTTTCCTGAGGCAGTTTCCTGGAATAAATTAATATTTCCGCCTCAGCTCTTAAAAGGCGCATTAGGTTTTATGGCAAGAGTCAGCGGGTGTTTTAAAAATTAACCGTAATTATGGATTTTATTTGGACATCGCAGTAACACACAGAGTTAATGGTATTGGTGTTTTTTGGACCCTATGCAGCAAAAATCGTTATTATGGAGTAGTTCCATTATTCATAAAGAAACTAACAAAGAAGACAAATATCAAGCTTATTTTCTGTTAAAATTTTGAAAAAGGGCTGTAATACATTAGGAAATACCATTTCTTCCTCTCCTTTCTCCCATCCCTCTCTTATTTTGCCTTCTCCTCAGGCTTGTGCTGTCCTTTCATCTTTCTCTCTTTGCTGAGTTCCCGCCTCGTGGCACCTGTGTGTTTGCTGCTGCTCGTGTGATTGGCTGGACTGTGCTCCCCGGTTGTTTGTGATTGGTTGGTTTTGTGCTCCCGGTTGTATGTGATTGGCTGGGCTGCGCTCCCCGGTTGTTTGTGATTGGCTGGGCTGCGCTCCCCGGTTGTTTGTGATGTGTGTGTGTGTGTTTGGGGTTTGACGTGCGGTGACGTGTATGTGTGTGTCTCTCCTCAGACTTCATCCATAAGATCACGGTGCAGGCGTCCCCGGGCCTGGAGAAGAGGAAGAACTCTCCGGACCTGGGCTCTGGCTCTGGCTCCTCCCCTTCCTTCGGCCCTCGATTCCGGGCCATCCAGCGTGAGTCATCGCCTCTTCCTGCGCCGCTGCCGTCCCCCTTCCTGTCTTTCTCGCTCGCTCGCAGGGACGGAACGCACACGCACACGCACGCAAGCTCGCGCTCCCACACACACACACACACACACGCACACACACACATGCACGCACGCACACAGACACAACGTTTTGTCTTACTACCTCATATCACAAACGCACACAGGCCTGCGTGTACACACACACATGCACGCTCGTACTTCCACACACACACACACACGCTCCACACACACACGCACACATAGACCTATACACAGGCGCACACACAACGTTTTGTCTTACTACCTCATATCACAAACACACACAGGCCTGCGTGTACACACACACATGCACGCACGCATGCTCACACTCCCACACACATGCTCGCGCTTCCACACACACATGCTCCACGCACACATAGACCTATTTAGGCGCACACACAACGTTTTGTCTTACTACCTCATATCACAAACACACACACACCCACACGCACACACGCGCAGACACACTCTCACCCTGCGAGAGTGAAGAGAGTGTTGTCATGTCCTCACTCTCCTCTCCTGACAAGCCTTTCATTTTCTCTCTGCAGTTTCCATTTTACACCAGATGGGGGAGCTCTGCCTTAAGCTTTAAAGCAGTAAAAAATAAAATAAAATACAAAAAAAAAACCACAGGTTTTTACTATGCAGGCAGGCAGTGTCCCTTGATTCATATGTTTTATTCATTTTGTACCCAGTTACACTTTTAATCTGTCTTTCAGCTGGAACACCTACACCATAGGTGCAAAAAAAAGTATCTGGATGAAATGCTGCAGGAACAGTTATTTACTGGAGCTCATGGTGTCATTCATGGTACCTTACAAAGACTCGGGTTCCGCATGGGGTCTGCAGACTCAAAGACCACCATCACAGACCACACGCAGGGCTGGGCAGAGCAGTCTGTCAGTACGCGCTGGTCAGGACGTTCTGTCCTCATATTTGCATACATTACGGGCGTTTAGCAGACACTCTGATCCAGAGCGACTTGCCCAACTTTTGCATAGCATTTACATTGCATCCATTTATGCAGCTGGATATTAAGGTTAAGTACCTCTCGCTCTAGGGTGCAATGGCAGTGTCCTTCCCTGGGAATCGAACCTGGGACCTTTAGGTTACAAGACCAGCTATATGGGTCATATAGGAGTAAGGAGACACCTAAAGTGACATCAGTGGCTGTTTCGAAGCTGTGTTAAATACTATCTCAGTCCTGAATGTATGCTCCTTGATACTCTCAATCCTCTGATTTATGTCTTAAGATTCTCACGAATGCTAAATCCGCTTGTCCAGTGGCAGCAGGTGTGTTAGCAGACGTAGCGTGAGCAGCATGCCGGAGTACCAGCGCTCTGTGAAAGTGACTCACATCAAACTTGCTTTAATTACGCTGGTTAGCATATTTCCTGTTTTCACGGTGTGAAATGTGTGGGATATCAGTGGATATGGAACATTTGGGCCCTAAAGGCTCGCATCCTTGCCGACAGGGAGGTGTCAGTAAGGAGCTGCAGGAGGAGGCGGTGGGGGGTGGGGGGGCGGGGGGGTGACCGTCTGTGAATCCGGCAGGGATAGAAATGGCTCTGGAAATACCAGCCGCCCCCTCCTTTTGGGTCTGTTAGGAAACTCTTTACCTCGTTTGACATTTCCGCGCTTTACCTGAGAAGATTCACAGAGGCGCTGCGCGTGCGTAAAGAGATCGGAGATAATCCAGACGCAGGCACGCGGGCCTCTCAGAAGTTAGCCCCTCTGCTCACAGGGAATGGGATAACTCTCAGTTCTTTATTTCACTGAGCCGGGGGGAGATGCTGAGGTGGCTGTCTCAGCGCACGCTCTCCTGTCCCATAGCACCGTCGTGGTTCTGTGTGTGTGTGTGTGTGTGTGTGTGTACACGTGTGTACGCGCTCGCGCGTGTCTGTGTGTGTGTGTGTGTGTGTGTGTGTGTGTGTACACGTGTGTACGCGCTCGCGTGTGTCTGTGTGTGTGTTTGGGTGTGTGTGTGTGTACGTGTGTACTCGCGCGCGCGTGCGTGCGTGTCTATGTGTGTGTGTGTGTGTACACGCTCGCGCGTGTCTGTGTGTGTGTGTGGGTGTGTGCGTGTTTCTGTGTGTGGGTGTGTGTTTATGTGTGTCTGTGTTTATGTGTGGGTGTGTGCGTGTGTCTGTGTCTGTGTGTGGGTGTGTGTTTGTGTGTGTCTGTGTTCCTGTGTGTGCGCATGTGGTGTGTGTGCGCGTGCGTGTGTTCCTGTGTGTGTTCCTGTGTGGTCTTACGGGCGTGTCTCTGCCTCCCTGTCCAGTGAGTCCCAGTCAGAACAGCAGGTCGTTTGGTCTGAGCCCCATCTGGCCCCTGGAGCCCCTGCCCGGGAAACAGGCCAACGGAGAGCGACGCCTCACCCCCCACTGGGCCCCGCAAAGCCCCAAGAGCCCCAAGAGCCCCAAAGTTCTGCGCCTCAGTCCCCTGGAGAGCAGGTACTGTCTCATTGCCCCCCCAAAACTCTGTCAGTCATCTTGAAAAACAAGCAGTTAAAAAAAAAGAAAAGTACTTGTGGTGAACCTCATGGAGAGTGTTTATACAGACACTGTGTATTTACGCCTGATTTTTGTCATGTGTTCCTCTCTGTGGATTATGTGTGTGTTTGTGTGCATGTGTGCGTGCCTGTGTGTGTGTGTGTGTGTGTGTGTGTTTATTTTAGTCTCTCTATGAGAGCCAAGCTTCTGGAAATGGACAGCAGTGAGAATGGGAATTTTCCATCAGAGTTTGAGGAGTACAGACCTCCCTCACCACAGTCTACTCAAAACGGTACGGTACCAACCCCCCCACCCCCCGCACCACACACACACACTCACACACTCACGAACATGCACACACACTCACTCGTGCACACACATACACACGTACACGCAAGTACATTCACACACGTGCATGCACGCTCACGCACACACACACACACACACACACACGCGGTTTCCACAACGTTGGCAGATCTATTGGCCACTGAACAGACTAAGATTTAAATGAGATGTTGAACGCCAGTGTAAAATGCATATTTTAACCAAGGAGAATGAATGTTGGTTTCTAAAATGCAATTCAAAGCACCATAGAAAGCATTAAGCATTGCGGTTGTTTGACTGTGGATTTCTGTATCTCTTTCTCTACCTCCTGATTTCTTCTGTTTCTCTTCCTCTTTCTGTTTTTCTTCCTCATTTTCTCTCCCCCTCTCTCTGCCCCCTCTATCGCTATCACTCTCTCCCTCTCTGTCTCTCTCTCCCTCTATCACTTTCCCCCCTCTCTCTATCTTTCACTCTCCCACTTCACTCTCTCTCCTCCCTGCTCATTCACTCTCTGTCTCTCCGCCCTCTCTGTCTCTCTCACATATCTCCCTATCCCTCTCCCTCTCTGTCTCTCTTTCCGTCTCTGTCTCCCCCCTCTGTCGCTCTCACTCTCTCTTTCCTTCTCTCTCCCTCTCATTCCCTCTCTGTCCCCCCCCCCCCCCCCCCCCCCAGGCTTCTTCGTGAGGGAGCTTCCCAGGACCGTTCTACCTCAGGGGGATTCTGGGAGTGAGGAGGGGGGGTCCCCGGCTGACTCCCCCAGGCCTGAGAGGGGGTCCGTGGGCGGGGCCGTGAAGGTCACTCACCGGGCCCTGTTGGACGGGGGCTCCCTGCTGGCCTCCGTCGCATTGGGCCGCTGCCTGGAGGCCCCGCCCAAAGTCCCGCCCCGCTCCCACCCCGTCGTCCCGGAGACGGACGAAGGCCCCGCCCCGGACCCCCCCGTGGTGAACGACCTCATCACCTTCTCCCACTCGGACCACTCCCCCCGAACGCTCATCGATGTGACCCTGCAGCCCCCCGAAATCAAGCCCGTGCCCCTCACCCCTCCGCCACCCCAACCCCGCCTCTCTCACGGACCCCCCCGGCTCAGCCCGGGGGAGCGGGCCCCCCAGACCAATGGCGAACCGCCGTGTGACCCCTGGGGGCCCGGTCCCGACCGGAGGAGGCGGTCCAGTCACGGTCACCTGCCCTCTCAGCTGGGTGAGAAAGACTGTTATTATTCTGTATTTAAAATGAAACTGCGCGCTGTCATAAACACTCATAATATTGCATTATGACTAATGAGGATTGATCTGAGAGCGCTGCCCAGGGCAGTGGGCTGTGTCCAGTGCTGCTTGAATGCCAGCCCTTTTCTGGAATAGAACTCACAGTGTGCGCACACAGTTCGCAGAGCGCTGGCAGCCAGGCAGTAAGGACAAAAATCAGACAACACACAGACACACACGCACTCTGGACTCTGTCCTTATTGGCTATTTCTGGTGCCAGATTGCTGTTTGCAGCTCCTCCGGGTTGTGCTGGGGAGAGAAATTGGTTTTTGAGGACATTTATCGATTTCCAATTGATTGGTTTGACATATTTATTCATCACGTCCTGCCGATTCCCTCTCGGCCAATCGTGAGATCGCCTGCGGTCAGGCGGCCTGCCAGACTCCGCCTCATTGGCTGTTCTCTGTAAAGCTCCCTCATCACCTGCCGAGACCCAAATCACGTGTCACAGTGATAAATCGGTCTTGTTTGTTAGTCATATGAGACTCAGTCTTAAAGACCTAGAGCACCAGGCCCTGGCCTGCTCCAGGCGTTTATCAGTTTCCACCATCGATAGGATTGCACATCATTAGCTACAAGTGTGATCTGCAGTGTTAATCTGTAGATCCTGTGGTCAGTAGGCCACAGGGACCTCATCTTTAACCCAGCTTACCCACGGTTCTCTGTATAAATTGTGCGCTTGGTGATTTCAGAGTCAGCTTTTCGCATAGCTTAATGTTGGAAGACCCGCACCAGGAATTTGATGAAGGCCACAGTTTTCATGTGACTGCAGGAAAACGGATTTGAGCGCGCGCTCAAACTTCGAATTAAATTTGTGCCGAGTCTGAAAGAAATGAGGCCCTTGAAACGTGACAGAGATTGATGGGAGATGAAGTACAGGGGCCATTGAACGTGTATACCACAACCTTCATTTCTGAACTTCAACTCCCATGAGCGTCTCCGTTAAAAATGGCTGCTGTCCTCCTCCTGTTGGGCTTTATTCTGGAGTTTGTGTTGCCTGACAGTGCTGTTTAATCCCCGCCTCTCTCGCCTCTTCCCCTCTAGTTCTGGACCTCCCCTTCTTCACCCAGGACATCACGGAGCGGGACAGCTCAGCCCAGCCCCCGCTCGCCCTCTTCCCCGACCCCCGCCTCTGGAGCCCAAAGACGCGCCGGCTGGAGGTCAACGTGATCCCCCGGCCCCGCCCGCCCTCCGTGCGCCCCCGAATCGACCCCTGGAGCTTCATCTCCGCCGGCGGGGCGGGGCGAGGGGCGGGGCGCGCCGCGGGCCGGGCGGGGGGTCACCATCTGGGACACCAGCCCTCCCCGACCAACCCCTTCACGAACTGCGACCTCTTCCCCACCCCGGACTGCGACCCCTTCGCCCAGAGAGCGGACCCCTTCGGGGCCCTGGACGTCCCCTCCCCCTTCGACCCCTTCTCCGCCCCGTTCCGCACCTCCCGCTCCGCCCCCTGCTCCACCAACGTCAGCCCCTCCCTGTCCGCCCTCAGGGTGGCGCCCAAGTCCCCGGCGGAGCCCCCCCTCATCGACCTGGGCTGGCGGGGGGGCAGCCCGCCGTTAGACACCAAAGAGAGGCGGGTCCCGGGCCGGGCGTTGGCCGCCGGGCTCAGCCCCTGGAAGTCCCCGACGCAGCTCACCAACGACAGGTTCTGAGGGCCCGTCTCAGGGGGGCCGTCCCGGGGAGGGAGGTGCGTTAACAGGGGCCCTGGCGGAGGGGCAGACAGGGACGACAGAGGGGCCGAAACCTGCTCCCGTCCTGGTCCCGCCTCTGTCCCGTCACCCTGGTAACTCTCTTTCAGGAAGCACTGTGTCCGTACGGAGAGCGGGTCTCCACCTCCAAACCCCAAATCCAACACGGCCGCCTTTTAGAGGGGCTCTAACACGAGGCAGGGAGGAGTGGAAAAGTTCCCAAGTTTGCGCATAAACTTATTCCAAAGATCAAGAGGGGGACCCCTGTCCCCCCCAGCTCCCCCCTCCTCCTCAGTAGAGATCTGTAGACACACACCTGCAGGGCATATCCCCCCCCCCCCCCTTCCTCTAATCAGTCGGCTTTCATGCCTGTCGTAATGAAGGTGGATACGTCTGCTCGCGCATCGCTGCCTCTGATCCCTTCCTTTAAATCAGTAACACTGGAGGCGCTCAGCGCTCCAGGCGCGTTGTTCTTAATCCATTTCCCAGAATTCCAGCTTTTCTCCTTGTAAAAACGAATGCAGACGGAGGCGTTTGAAAGCTGCGCGGGTTTCTGAAGCAGTGCCGCGGGATCCCTCGGGACCGGTGCGCACCTCGACGCAGAAAACACTTTTTGACAAGCGTCGCTCGACAAAAATGAAGGCGTGGCATTAACTGCTGACCGTTTGCTGACGTTTGTGAGCGGCCCGATCGCTCGGCCCGGCGAAGCGTGACGGGGTCTGCGACGTGACAAAACGTCAGCGGCGGGCGATGTCGAGAAATAGCGTCCTGTGACACTTTTTTTTTTTTTTGCCAGTTGATAATTCGTCGGTCTTGTCGAGCGACACTTAGCGAAAGTGTGGTGCGAGGAGGTGTAAATTAGGCTCTAGGCCTGGTCCTCGAACGATCTTCCTGTCCTTGCCAGAGACAGTCACTTCCTGTCCTTTTGGGTGCTAGTGGGCCTTCATGATTTCGGTGGAGTTGTTGTGCGGCCCCCGAGGCTGCCTCGGTGGATATAACTGGTCTAAATCACCGGCTGAGAGACGGCCGTCGATCACCCAGGGCTCCGGAGCTTCTGAACGCAGACTGCCTGCTCTGGACATACGGCCGCCTGCGCTGCCCTGTGTCTAACGAGGAAGCCCGTTTCCATGGGTACAGGGGAACGGTCGCTCCTGTTCGTATGGCACTGTCTGTAACGTCACACCCTTCGAGAGAGAGAGCGCCCGGGGTTGTTAGCGCGACGATTGCGCGCGGCTGCGCTGTCGTGACCTGACGTGCCTGCGTCATTTCAGCTTGACGCTGTTTCATAATCTGTCGACAGGAAAGAGCAAACACGGGAATGTGTTCGTTTAAATTAAACCCAGGGCTGGTGCCTCTGCTGGATTTGAGACGCACAGGCTGAAGTAGATGACCTTGATAAGTCTGATTGACAGGATTCTTGGCTTGATCACTAGGGCAACACATACACTGGGTGTCTTGACTCCAGTAATAAACTGCATAATGTCACAGACAGGACCTTGGCCTAGGAGCACGATTAAAGTCAAATTAAATGCTGTTTTGAAATGGGATTTATTTGGAAGAAACAGCATGGAGGGGACTAATATTTGAACTCCCTTGAAAAGTTCTTAAACTTAGAATTTAGCTGGTCCTTGCTTTAGGATATTGACGGACTACACGAGGGGTAGTTGACTGTCCAAACAGAGCTGTGAGGGACTCTGGGTATTGTAGTCTGCCATCACATATGATTCTCCGACAGTGCCAGTGCTTTGCCATTCCTTTTCCGTTTCCTCTCATTGCAGACGTGATCTCACCCTTTTTGTCATGTGATTATCTGAGCTCTTAATTTCATTTTTCCGTCTCAGTCTTGCCGTGCATCGCCATTAAAACCTGGTGCTCCCAAACATTGACTTCCTCTTGGGCCACAGTCATATTTACAGGGAAAATATGTACTTAATTTTGCATAATTATTTCTATAATTTCATAGTTAGTGTTATTGCAGTTTTCAGTATGATGATAATAATAATTCTGTGGTTATTATTATTATTATTATTATTATTATTATTATTATTATTATTTCCATAGTTGTCTCTGTGATCTCAGCATCCTGTTAGTAAAGGCAGCCCACAGGTAAAGCTTACCTGTATCCGTATGGATAACACTTTAAGGATATGATGTAAATCGCAACGTGCAGTCCTCTCTCTCCCCAGCACACCCCGTCGTGTCTGTGACAGCAAGACATCCTCTCACATTCTGTGTGAGTATAGCATCAATACTCCGCGTCTGACGCCGCCGTCACCAATGTCTGGGGGCAGCGTTAGATCAAAAGGGAAAGGGCATCGACAATCACTCTGAAGGTGCAGTGCAATTCGATATCGCTTTTCTGTTTCCGGTGCCAAAGATATATGTGCCCGTGGGGTTTCCCCTCAGAGGATACCAGCCCCTCCCGTTTTCTCTTTGAAGGATCAGGACGAGAAGGGTCAGGGTGACATCACAGCTTGAGCCCCGTTGTTAGAACAGGCCCGTACAATCCGGTCCAACGCAGGTTTTTATGAAAAAACGCAGGATTTGTTTCAGAAGAGCGCAGGTAGTCAGTCTGCACTTACCTATTTTCTCTTCGTGGAAAAAAAGTTCAGGAGCTCTTATGGCCGAACACGTTAAACTGTGCAGGGCAAAGTTCCTCCAGGTGGCTGCAATGCTAGGAACCCCTGAACCTTGTAAAAAAAAAAAAGAATTGGCAGCAAATGCACATTACTGTAACTCACGAATCACCCATTTACAACTCTGAGATCTGGAACAGTACCTACCTCATTTGCAGTGGACAGTGCAGTCTCTTAGAAGCCCCCTGAACACACACCACGCACACGCGCACACACACACACACACACACACACACACACACACACACACACACAGAGGCAGTTTATTTGCCACCTGTCCTGCGTTTTACGTTTTCTCCACGCCGCTTTAAGCGAAGGCAGCGCTGTGAAATGCGTCTGAAGTTCCGCTTTAGACGGGAATTCCAGATTCCGGGACCTCGGCCCGTCTGAGCGCGCTCGGCGACGGGCGGTCGGCGTGGCGACAGGGCGCGAATAACGAGCGGGAGATAGGCGGCGTGGACGCGTGGCTCTCTCAGGCGCTGCTCCCGCCGTCACCGCAGATCAGCGTAGCCTGTGACCGGGCCGTCCCCCATTGGCTGGACGGCTGGAACCCAACTGTGGGGCTGAGGCGTCGGGCTTACAGAGACCGTCATCCAGTTTATAGTGTGCTAAAGGGGCGTGTCTTCGGCTGCGGACTAGCACGTTAGCCATTAAATCGGTTAATTAACTGCGCTTCTTACTGTGCTTAACTGTATTAACTCTTTTAAGAGTAGGTTTTATGGAATTATTATTATTTTTTTTTATCATTCCAAGTTGGTGTTCTAGAACTCCATTGCTTTCTTGAAATAGTGGCCATTTCCATTAGTGATTGTTACATCAGCATTAGAATGTTCAGCTGAGAGCATTCTAATCACATTGTGATCTCACGCTTTAAAGGTTTAACTAACTACGCCCAAATCCTTGGCCTTTGCAGAGGAGCCCATAGTTAATGTTGCCTGCATTTCAAACTGATCTCATGCAGTTTCAGTCCTTAGTCACCTGTATGGCCAGAGAATTTTTACTAATTAGCCAGTTTGATGGCTTACACTGGTGGTCATGGAACATTCCTTTCTTCTGGTCTTAAATAACTATAGATTTGCTCTACACTGTTCCTTACTTTTGTGGGGAAAAATACAATGAGAAAAGCTAATCAAAATAGCCTCAACAATCTGTTGAAGCACTTGCTTTTTACTTTTAATATATTTCATGATGTTCACTTGACAACGGTGGTCACTCATTGTTTTCTTTAAAAAATTAAAATATAGTCTTAACACACTGGAGCTTAAATTATTTTATTTTTTTTTAATTTGGAAAAATTGAATTAGCATTTTGTTTCTTGAAATTTAAACTCAGGAAAAGTGTTTGGCTGGCCTTGTCACGGTGGGCCTGGAGACAGTTCAATCGCACCAGATGCGTAAGTCCAGCTGTTTCTCGTCCTCTTACCTTTGTCGACTGCTCACACAACAAGGTGAAACAAATATGCAGCGATGCCTTCGCCAGAATCTAAATCCATCTCCATGACAACGCTTCTACTCTGGCTCTCTGTGTTCATGTTGGGGGGGAGGTGTGCCGTTAACACCGGTGTCATCAGTCCTGCTCCAAGAGGGCTGCTGGATCTGCTCCTGGTTTTCCGTTTCACCTTAAAGTCAGAAACCGGGTTTAAACCCCAGAAACCAGTTCAGACCCCAGAAACCAGGGGATGTGAGCTAACTGTGTAATTAAATGGATTTAATTTTTTTTTTTACTGAAGTGCAGACTGAGGAGGAAATCCAGCAGATCCTGCAGCTCCCCTGGACCGGGATTGGGAAATCCCTGTGTTAGTAGAGCAGAGATTTCCCACAGCGCGGTATCAGGGCCTAATTTCCCCTTCCCAGCCTATTTGTATTTCTTCAGAGGACAATATTCAGCCCCTGTGTGGCTTTCATACTCACGCCTATGTTTCCGTACCCATGAGTTTGTTTTTTGCTTTTGAAATATCAACGTCCAAATTGCGTGTGACGTGCCAAGTGGACACTAGTGTTGTGTGCATTAAAATCGGACAAGTTTTGTTGCATTTATAAAGCTGAGATTCCACTTAGACAGTTGTGGAAATGACTGGTCTAAAGTACACACTAAGGCGAATGGAAAGAGTTGAAGTTTTCACAGATCGCGTCCTCGCTTGCGAATTGGTCATTAGTTGGCCAGGAACTGTGTGCTGCTCAGATCACACGATACCACTGTTCAGTGTTTTGCGCTCCACGGTAAATCCACTGTGAAATTCTGATGGAAACATAGAGAGTATTCAGATGAAACAATGGCAAGACTAAAAGTACATTGGGGGGAGGTGAGGGTTACTGCAGGTCTTCAGTGTCTGACCAGGCACAGCTACTTGAATTATGGTCGCTCGGTCTCATTCATAAATAAAACATTAAATTAACCGCTATGCTACTTCCTGAAACAGTGTGCTGCGAAACCTGGGGCCTTTCCAGTTCCCTTCGTAATGCTGCAGTGTCACGAGAGGCCGTCTCTCTACCGTTGTGTAACTTACCAACAAAAAACGAGAAGTATTCGTAATGACCATCACGTGCGTCAGTTGGCATTTCACTGGACATTCGGTTTTGCGAAGAAAATAATTTTAGAAAGCAAATACTGTTATTTAAAAAAGTTTATTTTTTATTTTTAAAGTGGCCTTTTTACACTGGATGATTCAACGAGAGCTTGGTCCCTATGAGAACGCTCGAATGCTTCCCTAATTCCAGCAACTCTGCTTTCTTTATTAGGTCTTCACTGGAGTTTTAAAGACTTTACTATGGATGCCTGTAGGGGACAAAAACCTTGTGGGCCTGATTTCACGGCTCCAACGGAAACGTGTATTTGGTTTATCGGCCGATCGTTCCCGCTCCCCTTTGGTGCTTCTGTGTAACAGAAATGATGAAGTGGCTCAGATCCGGTCATTTTAGGGGGGCATTTTATGCATGAAATCAAAATGGACGCTCGTTCCTCACAGGCATTCATACAGAAATATATGCTTATGAGACATGTGATCTACCAAGATAGAGGAGTGGGTGCTCCAAGTCACAGTTTTTTTTTTTTTTTGGTTCAGTGAACATTTTTTCCAAAACATTTGGGTAATCCTTCCCTTCACGTTCTTTTGTCCGGTTTTTACAAAGAATTGTAATTATGGCTGGCCATTCACGTTCATTTTATCAGGAATGGTGGCAGCATTAAACGGATCGGTGATTTCAGTACTTTCATTCGGAACATTTTTAAAATGCGTGACGTTTATATTCTCCATGATTTCTTATGGAGGAGATATACTACGTCATCATATATCCTCCATAAGAAATAGTCATATAATCATCAGGGCTATTAACTTTTTTATGTGATGTGTCTGGAACCTATTTCTGTGACTTTGGCCAAACTTGTTCGTGGTAAAATGTTCGAAGAAACATCGCAAACACAATGTCATCTCACAACCAAATTCGGAAATCCAACTGGTATCTTCCTCAACGTTCTGGTTTCATGTTAGCTGAGTCTATGCTGCTGTCATTCTGTTTTTAAAGTCTTCCAATACAGACGTGCTACTGGAGAATAACGGACCAATCAGAGACTCCTCCAATTATGTCAAATTAAGTTTGGATCAATCAAGCAGATATATGCCTATAAGACAGCATTTGGTGAAAAGTGAGATAAGCACACCGATTTTGAACAAAGTGCTTACTGATTGGCAAGTTTTCTTCTCACGTGAATGGAAGACGAGAGTCTGATTGGTTAGTTCTTTTCTGTCCATCACTTTGCCTCAGAATGGTCACCATGTGCATTGCCTTGACTCTATCTTGGTGGAATACTTGCTTTCTTTTTGTTTGTGAAACATTCCTCTGTTGAATATATTTTATATTTAAACATAGGCTATATAAAGATTTATGTCGCAGTTTCTCAAAGCCCGGATAATAGCTTCCAGATTTTGTTTCTTACCTGTATGAATAAAATGTTGATTGCCGGGTTTTGAGGAATGCCTTTATGGTCGTTGTCTTCTTCTGTGTTTGTGAAATCTCGCACTGGGCTGGGCCTAATCTACATTTGTCTGTGTTTGTTTGTGTGTGCTTGTGTGTGTGTGTGTGTGTTTAAAGAGAGAGAGAGTGTGTGTGCATACATGTTTGATATGTGTGTAACTTTGTTTTAAATACTTTTATGAGGTTTAACCTGTGGAACATAAAAAAAGAGAAAAGACCAAATAAAATTTAACACAACCCTGAAATTGTGTCTTCCACATTTATTTTTTGTGATCTCACAACATAACATGTCCTGAGTATTGCATGTGTATATACTGCATGCATATATATATTGTATACAAGTAAATATCATCAGTACACTCTAGTAGATATGTTGTGTCATTTTATTAACTTCTTAAGTCAGCCGAAGTTAGAGAATATTTTGCCTAAGGTTGCAGGATGACGTGCTCAGATGAGTATGTTTAATAATCAAGGAAGGCAATATTTCAAGTTAATAATGTTTTATTAAGCATCAGTTACTGCACCCTCATCTAAAGTGTAGCCAAAATGTCAAATATAAATTGCATAAGAGGACCGTGTTCCCCAATGTCCCCAAAGTCTTGAGTGCAATTTCCATTTAAAGTTTAGCCATTTAGCAGGTACTTTTAACCAAAATGACAGAAGGTTTATTAAAAACGGTTAGAAAAATTACCACTAGAGCTGGGGGTAAGCAAAGCTACGATAAAATCAGTGACATCATCGAGAATGAGCGTAGGCATGGGCACCAACACGGGCCCCAACACGGGCCCCACACTTTAACCCTTTGAAGAGTGTTTTTTTCCCAGTGTTCTAGAACTCCACTGCTTTCAGTTACCAGTCGTGATTGTTACATCAGCATTCGAATGTTCAGTTAAGAACATTCTAATCACGTATTTGTGACCTCACACCTAAAAGGGTTAATACACTGAGCAGCCATTCTGTGAGGTGTGCTGCAGTAAAATTTAGTGTAATATTATACAATTATGAAAATATCAGCTTAAAAGATATCCCTTAGGAGCTGAACAGATATCCTCTGGGTCCCGTTCTGTGGTCTCATTGGAAATTAATGGAACTGCCTTCAAATCCCCTTTTGGCCATCAATAGAATTTGATGACATGCAGAAATGTATCTACCTTGAGTCATCAGGAAACTGCAGTCTGAAACGGCGACTGGTCAAGGTTAATTTCAGATAAAATTTCCACTGATTTGGAGTGCATTTTTTGTTTTTGTTTTATTAACAGGTGCTAGACGCCTCTTGAGGTTCCTTCTAGCCTCTAGTCGTCGTGGTTGTTGTTGTTGTTGCTGTAACAGGTGTTTCATTTGCCTGGATGTATTGGCCTTCTGTGGGTGAGTGCATCTGTCAAATTTATAAATAAATTAATAACGTGGATAAATGTTTGTCTGCTGCTCCCTGTGATATAAAAAAAAAAACCTTTTTTTTCAAATACCTGCAAACTGTTATACGATTAAGTGTAGTGTCTCTGACCTTTCTCAGATAGCGTGTGTAAGAAATAACTGCAAACTGCACTCCTTTCTAATTCTCCTTGCAGTCTGGGAGAAGAGTGGGTGTTGATGTGGACACTGGACAGTTTTATTTGGACCCCAAGCCTCTCACCTGTATCTTCACAAGCATTGCAGGTACAGATCTTAGGTGAGTGCACTCTTACAGAATTAATCCCAAAAGCACATAAAACACTTAGTGGCTCTCAAGTGTGAATTTCCTCCTTAAAGAACAAGACTGCCTCCATTGTACTTGTTTGTGAAAAATCATTTGCTCACAAACTTTATAGTCCTGTCTTTTTAAATTCTCTTGGCATAAGGAAATATGTATTATCTGTCCAAAACTACGTGATCAGAGCTGGCTTTATTATAACTCTACACAGCGGTGTCATACAAGCGTTCACATCCAGTGCTGCTTTTGTTGCGCTATTTTTTTGAAAGATAAGATCGACCCTAAAAAGATTTCTTTCAGCCAAAATCGGAAAGAAAAAGACTTAATTTCCCTGTTCATCCTTCAAAAAGAACAGTGCCCGATACTGGTGTAGAAAGGGATACTGTCGCAGGGATTTACAAGACAGTTTCGCTCAACATTTCTAGTGTTGTTGATTTAAGCTCTATTCACTGACTGATTAATAATTAATTCCCGCTCACTTTGCGGGTCTGAATGCGCACGCTCAGTGCCACGCGGCTGCTCGGCTGGCGCTCAACCTTTCCAAACCCGTATCTCATCCCCCCCGTCACCGGCATTCACCGGCTGCCAACATGAATCAAATTCAAGGCTTCGCCACTTGCCTAGCAAGACACCCAGAGCTCCAGTCTACCTGCTTTACATCCTCAGACCACACACACACACATGCACACACCTACAAAAACGCACACACGCGCACACCAAAAGCACAATGCTCGGTAATGGGTCACCAGACAATTTCAGCCGTCCAAAGACTCAAACTTGCCTTGTTTCAGGTGTGCCCCCTGGTGGTGGAATATGTTCCTGCATCCGTCAGAGCTGAACTCTCTGGAACAAATGTCAGCATAGTCAAATAGCATCTCGGTTCCCGGGGTCCAGAACATATGCTTCTTAAATCCTAACTCGTTGAGGGTTGGTTTATCCTGTTAAGGCACTGTTCTAGTTTGCCAATGGGCCCCATAGTCCTGGATCAGATCCCAATCATGCTAAAGCTGAACTGGCATTGCCTAATTGCATGGGACCTGGGCCTCATCATTCTCTAGTTCCCCTGCTGGTCGATCTTATGCCCACGGTCTGCTTGCTAAAGCTGCACGTGAAGTGCTGTCTTCCTCTAACTCAAATGTGTGCAAGCACACTGGTGTGAAATCTGGGCCAGTATTCACAAAGCATCTCCAGGTAGGACTGTTGGTCTAGGATCAGGTCTAGGAGCAGCACATAACCTTTCTCATTATGAGCTGGGTAACACTTTACAATAAGGTCACACAAACTGGCATTAACTAATGTAGTTGTTAACCAATAACTACTGAAAAGTTAATCTGCACAGCTTTGTTAATGTATTTGTACATCATTAATTCATCATTAACAACTACATTAATTCAAATTCATATTGGAATAAAAAGTAGTAGTTCTGATGCATTTCATTTTAATAGCATGCTTAGATTGGAAATGCAAGGTATTAAACTACGTCCTGAGAAGAATTAGTGAATTTTTGTACTCCCCACAAAAAATATTCAGCAGATGGCACTGTTGCCATCACAACATGGATACCACAGACTGATGTCCTTAAACATAAAATTTACATATCAGATACTGATTTACAAACAGAATATTCAATGAAACAATGTTCATGTTCCCTTTTTTGTAGGACTGTGCTTATTTTTCGACCATAAAAAATAAGAATAAACTAAAAATACCTATTATTCTCTGTGAGGCCGGAAACATACCCTACACAAGTACACAAATGCAAATGACAACGCCAGACTGATGCACTGCAAACGCATGGCCCAGTTGTACATACTCAACGTGCATTCTGACCCTGTGGAGGTTGTAAACCTTACACCTCAATAAGGTGATCCAGGGCAGTTGTGAAAGTCTGAGCAGAAGAAAGCACCAATCAAAGAAGGCGTCATCCTGTTGTTGCCTGCTATAGTGCCCCTCAGTGTGACACTTGACATTGCACGACAACGCTGCATTCTGGAATTCTGGAACCTTCTGGAATTTCCTTTGATCATGACATAGTGTGCTTTTAGAAACTTTAGTGGTGTCTACTTCACTCTGATGGTAAGGCTCAATATGAGTGAGGTGTAGATTCAACAGGGCAGGCTTCAATCAAACCCGGCTGTGTTCAATCAGCTGTATGTAATTAACGATACAATTTGGTTAATTGGTTGACTGAGTAACTACAGGGGCAGTTATTTTTCACATGGGTGAAGTGGGTGTTTGATAGCTTTTTTTCATTAAATAAATGAAATAATAATGTTTTACAAATATGTTTCATGCTTATTCAGGTTCCCTTTATCTAGTATTACACTTTCTCCAAAGATCTGAAACCATTCAATATGACAAATATGCAATAACAGAGGAAAGCAGGAAGAGGCCAAATACTTGTTCATGGCACTGTAGCTCTGGATATGAGCATCCACTAAAGGCTTAAACTCTATTTCAAATTTTTTTATTTTTTTATATTTAGCCTAACTCTTGGGTTTTTAAGGAGATAATGGCGTAATCAGTAATCCTCGAAGGCTGAAATATCATACGGTGATTTCTTCTGAAAGACGCCTGCGCTATCGCTCCACCGGGATGTGTGTTGCGATGAGAGAGCGGCACCGATGCCATCAGTTACATCCGCCATCGCTTATCTCTCCTGACTTAGCCTCAGACAGATCTTGGCCCGTTTGTGTGCTATTTTTCACTCCGTTGCTCACTCTGGCAGTAGCGGGCTTCGCCCCTTGGGTCCCGTTAGGTTCTGTGGGGCGACTGCACAACCGTGACAAAAACGGGATTTGGGACGTGGAATGGTGGAAAGTTTTCGCATGAACGTGTAAATTAAGTGACATACTGTACGTGCGTTTGAGATTGAAAATTAAGCACGTTCCTGTCTGCAGTTCTAGCAATCATTCTGTTTGTGCTTTGAACAATTAGAACGGCCGATTTTAATATAAAAACAAATATATGTTGTGGTCCGTGTTATTTAGCTTTGGAGTACGTTTCTAGCTAAATGTATCTGAATGATGAATTCAGGTCATTGTGAGTCACATGATTCTGGGCTTGCTTGGCAAAGTAATTTGGAATTTGTCTTGGTGGGTGTTTATGAAAGTGGGTGCTTTGAAGCCAAGATCCACCAAGACAAATATTGCTCCAAGGTAAATTTTGCTTTGATGTTCTAATGCGGTCATAGATATGGTGAGATAGCCTATGTCAAAAAAATAAAAATACAAAAATCAGAATTTGCTGTTTGCAGAATTTTTTTCCAAAGCTGTTGTGGAATGTTTTGAGGTTCATGGAACACAGACACAGAACATTATTAAACTTCTGTATATATCTGTATATATTCTCTTTATTATAGGTTCATAGTAGAATTAATTTATTACAGCATGTCAGTCATATTCAGAGATAAGGTTAAGGTTGACTTTATTGTCTCCCAAGGGAGCAAATTGTCTTAGATCAGAGATATCATACTTCAAAAAAGAAAAACAAGACATCTCATATTTCACATTCACAGTTCATACATTACAATTGGCTAAAATAGGGCATATTTACTCAGTGCTATAGTTTGAGGTGCCCAGGATATTTACTTTGAGGAGCCAATGCCAGTAGTTGGTGGGTCCAACTGAGATGAGTCAGAAGAACATAAGGAAGTATGTAAAACCATGGAGAACATGCCATCCAGTGCCTTCGAGAAGTATTCAGACCCCTTCACTTTTTCCACATTTTGTTACGTTACAGTCTTATTCTAAAACGGATTAAATTAATTTTTATTCTCATCAATCTACACACAATACCCCATAATGACAAAGTGAAAACAGGTTTTTACAAACTTTCGCAAATTTATTCAAAATGAAAATAATTTAGGTCTGAATTGGTTGTTGATTTTAGGTTGAAACAAACATAAATCCCAGTTCTGGGACGCTGGCAAATATATTATGTGCTATTATATTGGCCGAATCATTTCACGATAACTAACATTTTTTTTGGATGATGAGTATAATTCATTTGGCCAATGTTGCTTCATTATCATGCAGCACATTTTTTCTCAATGTTATTTGGAATCCAAAGAGATATCTGGCTTTATAATTCCTTTGAATAGTGTGAAAAATGTCAGCCTTTTACCAGGTTGCTCAGTCTGTTTCTGAATTTTTATGATTATTTGCCTTTCCAGCATAATGCTTTTGTCCTTGAGTTCAATACTCCTCCGGTTTGTATTTTAGCACCCTGCATTCTCACTTATTAGGCCTGGTGCAAATATATATATATATATATATATATATATATTTCTTCTTCTTGATTTTTGAGTAGTTTATTACAGGTGTGTGTGTGTGTGTGTAAACTACAGAAGCCTCTGACTTTGTGAGATTTGCTGGATGGTTATGCCAATTGACTTAGCCACAAATATTCATTGCAATTCATTAGCCTTCATACTAATATTGTACTAAATAAATTCCTGATTTCAATCTATGGTATATGTCCTTCAGAAGGTTTTTACACACTCCTGCGTGTTAAATAACCACAGCATTGCTAGCTGTGTGCTGACTGTTGGATAAATGTGTCAGTTAACCCTGTTATAGAAGTGGAAACCCATGTTTCATTTTATGCCTTTTCCCACTTTATTTTGTCATATTTTCCTTATAAGGTAAGAAAGCAGGTATTTGGCGGGTCTGCTTTGACCTGGTGTAGGCTAACACACGACCTAAGCAGAGGTGAGGTAGATGATTTAGGGATCTTTATTTTTGTTGTTCCCGTGGCAAAGCTCAGCTTCCGAAGCCATGTTGAACTGCGCGTGTGAGAAAAGTGCAGTAGAGAAAAGAGTCCTCGGTCGAGGCCTCCTAGGTTATTTTTTCTTTTTCTTTCCCAGTCGTCTTCAGCCTTGAATGAGAGAGGCCCAGAGACCCAGTCGTGCGCGATGGTGGATTTAATTAAGACGTTGCAAACTGCTCCTGGAATTAAACCAAGCGTGCACGCTCTTGCGCATACCCCCCGGTACTTAAATAACTAACCCTGACGTCTGTGTGGCAAAATGAAATCATGCCGACAGAACGTGTCTTTGAAAGGAGAGGCTGTGAGATGCTGGACTGTGTGTGCTGAGAGCTTTAAGCAGGTGTCCAACCTCACTGTAGCGATGCAGGGTGACAAGAGGAGAGAGAGACAGGGACACTGTGCCTCTGAGGACGTGAACACTGTGTCTTTACACACAAGACAATTGTGTTCAGGGACACTGTGCTTCTGAGAACCTGAACATACTGTCTTTACACTCAAACATTGTGTTCGGGGACATACCTGTGTGTTAATGAGGACCTGAACATACTGTCTTTACACTCAAACATTGTGTTCGGGGACATACCTGTGTGTTAATGAGGACCTGAACATACTGTCTTTACACGCAAACATTGTGTTCGGGGACATACCTGTGTGTTAATGAGGACCTGAACATACTGTCTTTACACACAAACATTGTGTTCGGGGACATGTCTGTGCTTCTGAGGGCCTGGACATCGTGTTTTTTTTTTACACGCAAACATGTTCAGCTTTCTGTACTTGCCCATGTTCTTATGGCTAAGGATTCCTTTGTATCTGTGTATTGTTGTTCATGATGATGTTGATGATGCTGATGATGCTGTTGATGATGATATGATGATGGTGATGCTTTTTCGATGCTGATGGTTTTTTCCTGATTCATATCCTCATCATCGCCATTATCGTCAGCCATTATTATTATTATTATTATTGCTAATAATAATAATAATAATAATAATAATAATAATAAGGAGAACTTATAATTCACAGGATATTACAATAGAAAATACAATGTCAAATCTAGATGACCTAAAATAAAAAGTACATTTATGAATACATTGAAAAAATGAGAATTCACATTCATAAATTCAGTTTCAACATTAAACTAGGTCAGATGGATCCGTTTGATATGCACATGGTTTAAACCCATTCAGTTTTATAAAAATAAAACATAAGGGGTTTGTTGGGTGGATCACTCTGTTAAGGCACTGCTCCAGTGCACACACGGGTCCTCCAGAAGGACATTTAATTGGCTGCAGCCCAGGTTAGGGTGAATCCGGTTGGCAAAGCTCCTCATCTCATTGCTCGCTAGTGACCCCTGCTGGCCAGGGTGCCTGCAGCCTGCTTGGTAAAGCTCATGTCTGTGTAAACTTGGCTTGTGGGCTGTGGCGTGAAAAAACAAGACTGATGAGAGATTGTGTGCTTCAGAGGAGGGCGTGTGCTTGTCCACAATCTCCTTCTAAACCAAATTTGAGAAGAAAATGAGGAGGGAAGCATTAAAAAAAAAGCTGCAAAGCTTGTACCAAAGATGTCGACAGGGGAGTCGTTTTTGGAATATTATTTAAGATAATGATATACGTCGTGTGACAAAGGAAAAGTTTGGGGTACTGGATAGAGGGAGTTCTGTCTTTACTGTGGCATCAGCACTTTCTTCATTGCTCGGGCATTGGGTTCTTTTTTTTTGGGTGTTTTTTTAGCATAGTGTTGTCAGGGCAGCTAGATGATAGATTGACTCATCCTCTAAGTTGTCAGAAAACCGCGGTTCCTCTGTGGCTGGCAATGAAAGAACACGGAGTAGTACAGCAACCCCGGACAGAACGCATTTCAGAAAAACCCGGCGCAGCCCGCTGAAAAGATCGGTGCCAAATCACCTGTCACTCGCGCGGGGGCGTACGGCTAGCGCTGGAAACATTAGCCGCGGCAGGATGTGGACTTTGGCTCGGCTTCAGAGAGAGAGGCTCGGGTTTCCTAATCAGGGCTGAGCCGCTCGGCTGAGCGCGGGACTGACTGCGCCGGGCTCTGTCTCGGCGCTGCTCGCTGAGCCAGAAACCCAAATGATTCAGATGGCCGGGCAGCACTCCCCTTTTGAGACTCTCCACCAAATCAAATCAAGGTGCTTAAGCACAAGTACCTAACCCGGGGGTCCCCAGTGTTATCCGAACAGGGCTGGGGTAGGGTGCAGGTGTTTGTCTCAGCCCAGCAGTGCGACACCTGGATCCACTCATCAAGCTCTTGATTGAAGGCCGTGATTAGTTAATTAGCTGAGTCAGGTGTTGTAGTGCTGGGCTGAAACGCAAACCTGCCCGCCACATCAGCCCTTTTCGGGTAACACTGGGGACCCCTGACCTAATCCGACGTGATGTTGCGTTCGGCCCTTCTTATTCAGAGGGAAATTCACTTCAGAAATCAGTTTAACTACGTTTTCATATTCTGTATGCCACAGCAGTTCCCTGGAAAGAAGTGTGCCTTTAGTTACACCTGTCCCATCGCAGAGACTGTCACACCCTATTTAATTCTGTTCACCTCTGTGCCTCCGGAACTTGTCCCTCACCTTGAGAACCACGGGACTGTGTACACTATGACACTATGGCCTGAAACAGACCAAGCAGTGCAAGCCGGAGCTGCAGTTTCAAGCATCATACCCCCTCCTCTCCTTTCCTCTCCTCTCCCCTCCTCCTCTCTCCCCTCTTCTCCTCTCCTCCCATCTCCTCCCCTCCCTTCCTCCCCCTCCTCTCCTCTCTTCTCCTCCTCTTTCCTCTCCTCTCCTCCCATCCCCTCCCCTCTCCTCTCTTCTCCTCCCCTCTCATCACCTCTTCCCTTACCTCCCCTCCTCTCCTCTCATCTCCTCTCATCCTCTCTCCTCTCCTCCCATCCCCTCCCCTCTCCTCTCTTCTCCTCCCCTCTCATCACCTCTTCCCTTACCTCCCCTCCTCTCCTCTCATCTCCTCTCATCCTCTCTCCTCTCCTCTCATCTCATCCCCTCTCCTCTCCTCTCATTTCCTCCTCTCTCATCTCCTCTCATCCTCTCATCTCATCCCCTCTCCTCTCCTCTCCTCTCCTCTCCTCTCCTCTCATCTCCTCTCCTCTCATTTCCTCCTCTCTCCTCTCCTCTCCTCTCCTCTCATTTCCTCCCCTCTCCTCTCATCTCCTCTCCTCTCCTCCATCTTCCTGGTTCATTTCCTGGGCAGGCGAGAGAGGGGGAGAGTGAGTAGGCCATTAGCATGGATGACAGCTCTCTGGCTGATAGAGGGAAGAATTTACGCCCCTGATTACAGAACCCCTACATAACTCAGACGCCCCGCCCCCCAGCACCCCCGCCCCAGGGCAGGAGGGGAGAGCAAACACAGTTTACCGTCTGTCAATCTTCCCTTTTTCCCTCCCCCCGAGCCATATCTCTCCAGCCTTATGGATAATGTGTGTGTGTGTGTGAGCGTGTGTGCTTGTGTGTGTGTGTGCGCGTGTGCGTCTGTGTGCGTGTGTGTGCGTGTGAGCATGTGTGCTTGTGTGTGTGCGTGTGTGTGCTTGTGCTTGTGTGTGTGCGTGTGTGTGCTTGTGCTTGTGCTTGTGTGTTTGCATGTGCTTCTATGTGTGCATGTGCATGCTTGTGTGTGTGCTTTTGAAAATGCTTTCGTGCGTGTTTGCGAAAATGCATGTAGATACTTGTTTGAGTGCATGCTTGTTTTTGCCCACATGCCTGTGTGGTTGCATGCCTTTGAACACACTTTTATATGTGTGCCGACCAAATTGGGCAGTTTTTCATAATGCCAAGAAATTGCCAAAGGGACTGTTGGAAGGTAAGTGACATCATTCACAACGTCTAGCCTGCAAGAACCTGAAGAAGCGAGAGTTTTTGAAAAATGCTAGTCTGTGAAGGATGTGTGTGGGTGTCTAGAACCCAAAATTTGTTTCAGTACAGAATTAATGCAGGTGGAAATTATGCAGAATGCATCACCATACTGAGCGGTGAAGGGCAGTGATCAACGCTTGTTCACCGTGTGAATGTGAAAACAGGGCATTACTGCAAAAGGGCATGTGGGCTCCGTCGACCTGCCCAGTGCAGACAAGAGCTAAATAACAAGGGCCCACATGCGAAGCACCTATGAGTGCTAATGGCTCCCCCTTGTGGACAATCTTCAGCCTGCTGAACGTGAGTGAATGAGTGAGAGAGCGGGTGAGCGAGTGAGTGAGTGAATGAGTGAGTGAGTGAGTGAGTGAGGGACCGGGTGAGCGAGTGAATGAGTGAGTGAGTGAGTGAGTGAGTGAGCGGGTGAGCGAGTGAGTGAGCGAGTCAGTGAGTGAGTGAGGGAGCGGGTGAGCGAGTGAATGAGTGAGTGAGTGAGTGAGTGAGGGAGCGGGTGAGCGAGTGAATGAGTGAGTGAGTGAGTGAGTGAGTGAGCGGGTGAGCGAGTGAGTGAGCGAGTCAGTGAGTGAGGGAGTGAGTGAGTTACAAGCCAGGTTCATGAGGTGGTTCATGAGGTGCTTCACGTCTAAAAATAAAAAAAATTATTAAATGTGCCCAGATAGAGAGAGAGAGAGAGAGAGAGAGAGAGAGAGAGACACTGTGTGGCATGGCCCAGTTTCTCGTGAAGACCCTGTGTGCTGTAAATGGGTTCATTCAGCATCATATGCCGTGAAATATTGGCAGAGCGATAATAATGCCATATAAAGGTTAGGCAGGTCCAACAATGCCGGTCACCTCGTCAGCCCAGATCCCCTGAAAGAAAGCTTTTATGTGTGTGCGGATGTTTCTCATTCCGTACGTACGCCAAAATAACAAGGGCGTTAAAATTGATTTTGCTATGAGGACCGGGACAGACTGGAAAAACTGGAAGGAATTTAGAGAGCTTGTTCTTCTGAACTGGGTAAATGCAGTCAAGCTGTGACAGAAAAAAATAATCCTGTATCATCTGATCCAAGAGCTTAGAGAAATTAGCTGTAGAAAAAATATCAGTGTGTCTTGGCTACAGATATTCAAAGATACATTAATTCTTTTCTTTTGTTCTTCACTATTATTATTTCTTATCTGACCTTTATTTTACCAGGTATCTCTCTTGTGATCAAGGATCTGTAAGAACTGTAAGATGTGGTCATCGGTTAGATAAAGATGCTTTGGAAAAGTGCTTTTGAAGAAATTCTGCTTGACCTGGTTTGCCATAGACTGAAAACCCAGACTCTCTTCTAATCACCAAAATCTGCCCATTCTTAGGTAACTAATTCAAGTTATAATGCCATTTGTTTTTTTATTTATCTTTACTTTTATGGCTAGTTATGCCATAAATCGCAATACCTCTGTATGTAAACGTTTTGTGTTTGTGGCTCTAGTTCAGCGTAGTTGACTGACTTACTTACGCTTGCCAGTTCGGATGCACTCCCCTGCTCTGAGAGCCATTAGCCAGGTCTGACTCCGTTGCCCTGACTCAGGTGGACGCGCTTATGTTCTCTTCATATTCATAAGTGGCGGGGGATGAAAGCGGTTGTTAACCGGGTGTAATGCAGGGTAAGGACGGGGAGGGGAGGGGAGATCGGGCCGATTTCGCTCACTGACGCCGTCGGACTGCGGGCGGATGGCGAGGAGCTGGAGGAGCTGCAGGTAGAGGGTGGCTAAGGGGGAAAACCCTGATGACGGGCACCTGACCCCCCCCCCCCACCCCCCCGGTAACGTTATGACCCGGGCTGTCCGTCACAGCTCAGCGTTGGCAGTGCTCAGGGTTCGATGGTAGGCCACAGAGCAGGGGTGGCCAGATCCAGGTTGTGGAGAGCCGCAAGGTCTGCTGGTTATTGTTTTTTACTTGGCACTTAATTGATCAGTTAGATCAGTTGATTACACAGTTAACTCACCTCATCCGGTTTCTTTGGCCTAAGTGGTTGTAAATAAATTAACAAATTGAGCAGGTTACAGCTGAGGTGGTAGCTAACAGGAATACTAGAAGAGCAAATGGTGTAGTTCAGTATAGTGCAGTTTAGAGGAGCTGGGTGATGCATCTGGAGCTCCAGGCTTCGTCAGGGCATGGGCAGGGGAGGAACAGGGCTGAAGCAGTCCACAATCGTGGAGCGAGGGACAAGGCTGGAGCAATCCCGTGGACTCAGGGCGAGGAAACAGGCCGGAGCGATCTCTGAACTCAGGGCGAGGCAAGGGGCAAGAGCCGCATGGAAAAATCTCAAATTAAAAACCTAAAGCAAATTAAAATTAAATGATAGATAAAAAAAACATTTGCAAATATTGCCCACACACACATTTAAATAACATGGAGTGATGCTCTATGTGCTCCTCCAGAATGTATGAATGAATCAATAAAAGAACAAATACATAAATTTGAAATAAACGGACAGCGAAAATAGACACTTGCCCTTGACTTATTTTCTTGTGGACCCACCACAGGAACCCATTAATTCAGTTGCCCGATGAGGAAAGTGTCTCCTTCAGGCTAAACGGAGGTCTGTGTTCACTCACTGGTTGTGACCTGGTTAAATTATGTCTTTTATGAATTCCGGCATTGATTCTGCACTTAGAGCACAAAGCCTTTTTCCGTGGCTACTCTCCTGGTGAACCTAACGGAGGGACAGGGGACGGATGACTAATAAAACATTGTCATTTGTCTCCATGTCCGGCGCGCTCCGAATATTGTTTTTGAATTCAGAATATCGAGTATAATGTAAATGAGCTTGTGGAGAAAAAAAAAAAAAAAAAACATTGCTTTTCCTCCGCCATTTTCAAACACAATGTGGCACTGGTGCTTCCCGGGAAATCAACTTCTTGTAGCGTACCGAAGGAGGAATACTAACTTGAATGTCAGTGGACATGCCTGGAATATGGATCGAGCGAGAAGCGCTCATGAGGAGCCGGTGTCTGGTACAGATGTGAATTTATATCTTCGTAAACGCACAGATACGAATCTCTATCTGCGTGAACCACCGTGCCGGCCCTGTTGTGTCCCCCGTGGCGAGGCCCCCTCCGAAGGGTCTTTGCTCTTTATTTTGATTCACGGCGGACGGCTCGCGCGGGTGACCGTTCTCGAGGAGCGGCAGCGGGAGGCGTCGTAGGCCGTTGTGGGCGGGGCCTAGTAAATAGGATTATCCGAGCTCGTTCGCTGGCCTGGCAGCGATGACAGACCAGCCTTCTTGCGCCCGGCCTCACCTCTTATCCAAATGAGATCTCAGCTGTTCGTTCACAGCCTTTACCTGATAATCAATTGTTGTCATGGCGTTGGGGGGGGGGGGGACGCAGGATCCACAATCCCCATTAAAAGGGTTCTTCCTTTTTTTCCTTTCTCTCCTTCTGTCTCTCTCATTCTTTCGCCTTTTTTTCTGAGAATATTTACCTCTCTTTCCCTCCACAGATCTCAGTATTTTTGCTGTCGCCCGCAATTCTTGCGTTCGGCACTAGGCTCTCTACTTCCTCCTCCTCCTCCTCCTCCTCCTCTTCCTCGTCTGTAACCTCCAGGCTGTGGAGGGCGTGCTCATCATGTGCAGATCGGTTCTGTTGACCAGATCAAGTGTTCCCAAGTCCTTCAGAGATGAGGCTGAATGTGTATTCAGTCACGGGCCCGTTCGGTCAGTAAAGGGGGAAGAGATCCGGGGAATCTGCGTGTGTATGTGCTTTTATTGGATGTATATTGTCTACTGTGTTCATATGACATTTATGTAGCTACAGTATAAACAGTAGTGTCTGTGGCACAGTGTCTGCAATGCAGTGTCTATGATACAGTGTCTGTGGTACAGTGTCTGTGGTGCAGTATCTGTGATGGAGTGTCTGTGGTACTGTGTCTGTGATACTGTGTCTGTGGTACTATGTCTGTGGTACTGTGTCTGTGGTGCAGTGTGTGTGGTGTAGTGTTTGTAGTACTATGTCTGTGTTGCAGAGTCTGTAGTACTGTGTCTGTGGGACTGTGTCTGTAGTGGAGTGTCTGTGTTACTGTGTATGTGGTACAGTGTCTGTGGTAATGTGTCAGTGATACTGTGTCTGTGGTGCAGTATCTGTAGTGGAGTGTCTGTAGTACTGTGTCTGTGGTGCAGTATCTGTAGTGGAGTGTCTGTGGTACTGTGTCTGTAGTACTGTGTCTGTGGTGCAGTATCTGTAGTGGAGTGTCTGTGGTACTGTGTTTGTGGTACTATGTCTGTGATACTCTGTCTGTGGTGCAGTGTCTGTGATGTCCATATCCGCAGGTCTGCTGCTGTCTACTGCTGTTTGCTGTAGCCTGTTTGACCATAACGCTGAGAAGGAGACGGGGCTCAGTTCCCATGACAACCAGGGTATAGAGGGGGAAAAATGGTGTGCTAGAAAAAAGGAAAATTCTCAGCCTCTGATGTTTCTCTTCATCAGTTCTCTCTCCCTCTTTCACTACCTCTTTTGTTTTCTCATCTCTCTCTCTCTCTCTTTTTCTCTGTGTCTTTGTCTCTCCCTCCCTCTCTCCCTCCCTCTCTCTCTCTCTCTCTCTCATATCCCCATGCATTTCCTCCTATGAGGTGTCATCCTGTCGTGATAAGGGCAGTCGACCAGTCCCTTTCACTCAAGTGCTGACAGGCTGATTGACAGACAGATTGGCCAAGCGGCCCCCATGTCAGTCATGCCTTGAGGAGGAAGGTGTGTGTGTGTATGCGTGTGTGTGTGTGTATGTGTGTGTGTGCGTTTTCTTGCATGTGTATTGTGTGTGCGCGTGTGAATGTGTGTGAATGTGTGTGCATGCGTGTGTGTGTGTATGTGTGTGTGTGTGTGTGCATGTGCGCATGTGTGTGTGTTCGTGTGTGTATGTGTATATGTGTATGCGCATGTGTGCGTGCGTGCGTGGGTGTGTTTGTGTGTGTAAGAAACATCCCTCTGCAGCATCCCCCCCCCCCCCCCCATGCTCAGACGCGTATGTTCAGCTGTGGTCGCTCACATCTCACAGTCGCAGAGACCCAGCGGGGGCCCCTGTGGGAAGCGCGCTGTTTGGCTGGTAAACTGTGGGTCTGGTTGCATCGCGGCTGCGAGGGTGTGCTAATCACTGCCGCGGCACGCCCGCCGGTTCTGAGAGAGACACGAGAGGAGAGCATCATTAGCGATGAGCTCCACCGGATTGGGCGGGGGGGGGGGGCTGGCCTTTCCCTTGATTGACGGGTGTGGGCTGTGTGCCCGTTGGAGCATTGCACACATGGACCAACTTCTCCCCTTCCTAGTAACAGTGAGGGGTGGGGGGGAGGGTGGGAGGGGAGGGGAGGGGAGGGGAGGGGGGGGCTAGGTCTGAACTGCTGCAGCAAACGTGTTCCGTTCCTGAATGCCATACTGTACGTCACTGCGGCAACCAGGCTCACAGGCTAATTAGTGTAGCCTGTAATAACCGAGCATGCTCACAGGATCGCAGGCATCCTACTGGGACCAATCACATATGATCTCCGTACACGAGAGCACGCTCCTTAAATCCCCATTGGACCGCAGTCTGCCCTATGGAATGAACGCTAGAACCCTCTGGGTCTCTGCTGAGTCGGTAACACCACACGCACGCCTACAAATTGTGTGCTCCTGTAATGTTTCCAGTGAGAATGGTACTATTACTGCAGTTTTTCTGGCTGAAAACATCATTCTTAATGCTTGCACCCCAATGAAACAATTCAAAGCACTGTAGGATTTAGCTAATTGTTTCCTATTGTTGTGCTGTGAGTGTTTATGTCCAGTTTTTTTAGAATGCTGGATTATTCTTCCAGCTTTTTAATATTTTTATTTATAAATTTTTGCTTAATGTCAGCACATAATAGCCACTGTAAAATAATCATTAAATATTTTTAGTGTCTACAATGTTTTATTTTTTTCTCGATGAGTTTGAAATTCTGAGTAAAGCATTTCATGATCAGGATATAAAATTTTGGTATTAAACTTCTAATTTGTGAGCTGATTATATCCTGATCGTAATCAAGATAACTGTGTTTATAGGATACATATCCTGAGATCTTTTTATCTCAAAATAAAGATAAATCCATTCTCTCTGGAAGATTATTTTATAGAATATTATTATGGGGATGAGTGTTGGTTGCACAATTTGCAATGTAGCCATTTGACAGACTCTTTTAGCCAAAGCAAACATCACTACAGCTAGCGATAAAGTTACAAACATATAAGTGTGCCATGCAGGTGGATTCCTCAAGTCTTGCATGCTGAATAGGGAGAATGGTTAATAAAAAAAAGAAACATTGAGGTATAACCTGGAAGGCTATTTTTCAGATGTTTGCAGACAACAGCCAGTAAGATAATGAAGTTAAATGGCTTAAGGACAGCACTCTTCTAGGAATAATTTATTATATCCTCAGGAAGAAAATAAAATAAAAGACTCACATCCCCGCCCGCCCTTGAATTAATAAATTATTTCAAGAAGAGTGCTGTCCTTATTCCTCATAACTTCATTTTCATTTCCATGGACTAGACACCCTCTCTGTGTATTTTTCCTCACTGAATTTTCCAGGAAGATGCGTCGACACCACCTCAGTCCAGAAAATGCATCTTCCTGACTGACTGGGGAAGGTTGTTCCCCGATCAGGGGCAGACAGACTGGTGAGTGACAGCTCTCGGGTGCTCGGTAAGCGATGGAGCAGCAAAGCTAGCAAAGAGAACGGTGTGAGCTCACTCAGAGGTGCCGAACGTCGGCCGAACAGGCCCTTAGCCTGGAGCGAGCAAGTTATTTCGCGGAGAATTATTAGCCTAAAACACGAGGGTGACGGACTCCTGGAAGCGAGTAAAAAAAAAAAGCTCTTTGCAGTTCCGGCCTGGATCACAGTGTTGGCGTTTTCCTCAGCGTTCACTGAAAAAGTGCCTTTGGATGAAGGTGTAAATAGGACACCCTGATTGGTTGAATAGATAACGACAAAAAGAAAAGTTGGGAAAACACTGAAGCGCTGAAAAAAATGACTTTTGAATTTAGGCGTGCTGTGTGAGAAAGAGGTTCTCGAAACACGTGGCCAGGGCATAGACGGCAGTGCAGTTGCTTCCTCTGCTCCATGGCTGGTCATTCGCCTTGTGCATTATAAGCCCAACTAAATCATTTTTTATTTTTTGATTTCCCAACCTTTTTTTTTTTGTTTGCTTGATCGCATTTTTAGGAATGCCTGGCTTTATTCCACATCCATACACTTCCTTAACTGGATAACAAAAATGAGTTTGTTCAATGTGTTTCCTTTCAGGTCTATAGAGTAGGTCACACAAGATTAAAATCATGCACTGCCAATAAATAAATAAATAAATAAATAAATAAATTTTTTCCTTTTTTAAGGCAACCCACCAACTAATATTATGAATTTCAGCTATTTTTGTCGAGTTTGCTGTTTCCAGAGAAATTCAGTGATTCATCTAACAAGGCTTTGTGGGTATTTGCTTTGAATGGCTAAATTCATAAAATATAATCTGTTGAAAGAATGAAACAGTGGCTTATCAAAATTAATATTTGTTCAAATCAAACATGGGCCAAGTGCAAGCAATACAGACAATAGTCTTTAATGCACTTTAAATAGCTTCCTGGAGAAGGAATTATATTGCAGCACATCTGGAAAATATCTCACCCTGCAGTGCGTTCACATTTTCATAAAACATATAACGGGGAGCAGCAGAATGCTTATGCGTCCGCTGGTTTGTATGATTTATGTATTGCATTATAGAATTTATGTAGCTTGTATTATAGAATTTATGTTTGAGGGCGACCAGCTTTGGCTGTTGACTGATTCTGGGTTGCGTGTGATTGAAAACACTTTGGCTTGTTTCCCACGAACAGAACGAGATCAATTTACCCCCAAAAAAACGACAGACAGCTTTTGAGTTGGAGTCTCCAGCTAAGATGATTGCCCGAGAAAAATAATTAGAGGTCTACGCACTGCGGGTGCCAGGACCCTATTGTTTTAGTTAGGATTTTCTTTTCATTTCTCTTTTTTTTTTTAACTTGGCTTTGACCTCTAATTTCTTCACGCTGTTATGCCTTACCAAACATGGCATGCTTTCTTAGATGGCTGAACTATTGCCTACATTAAAATGTGACACAGATTTGCTTGCTGGTCAGGCCATAATACACAAGACAAAATGATCGCAATCGCAAAAATGAAAAATTAAGGAAATTGTTCATTTGCTTGAAAGAGAAAATATATATCACACCTATAAGATGACTCTTATGGTTAGAATTATCTTAGGGTTAGAATTATAGTTAGGGTTGTGGGTAGGATTAGGGTAAGGGTTTAGGATATAGGTTATGGTTAGAATTAGGGTTATGACTGGAGTTATGGTTAGGGTCAGGGTTGAGGTAGGACTAAGTTTTTGTTCAGCACTTAGAGAATGGGTTAGAGCAAGAGTTAGTTGATGAATTGGACAACCACATTTTTGCACTCTTATGCCATGACGCTATATACTGATGTATTAGTAATTCTTCTGGATCCCCCCCCCCCCATCTTTTCACTTTATGGAAATAAAACTAAAGTATTTTGTATTTTGGTGATGTTCAGTAAGATAATTGTTTTATTTCCATGTCTCCGAACACATTAAAAACAAATGTATTTAATTGTGGTTGTTAATCTGAATTGATAAAACAAACCTTCAGCTTTTTCCAGTTCTTCACTTTTTTAGACATAAGACTTATGTATTTTGTTGATTTTCCCGTAAAATTAAGATTTTTTTTAATCATAAAAGCCTCCAAACATGTTTTTACTTTAAAAAAAAAAATGTAGTTGTGGAATAAACATGATTTGTAATCAATCTGGAAAAAAAAAATGCTGGCCAGCTTTCAAGTGTCACGGCATGTGCCGTGTGAGCAGAATGAATGACTGAGGTATGCAGCTCAGACTATGATGAAATTTATTTCAGGTTCCCACTGAACGGTGAGACCCTCCACACCCCACAAAAGGTATTGACGGCAGGTGAGGTCGCTGTCCTCCTGCAGTGGTCCCCCCACAGCTCTGAAAACAATTTTTCTATTTGTGAAATCACAACTATGCGATTAGCATGTTCCTAACTGAGCATTCTAATGCTGATGTAACAATCATTACTGGTAATTCAAAGCAAGAGAGTTCTAGAACACTTGACTTTTTTTAAAAAAAAACATTCCAAAAAGCTATTTTTCAAAAGGTTAAATACTGTGTTCTGATTCTCCCATCTGTGCCAGGGGAGTTCAGTCAAAATTCTGAGAGCACTAAGGAATGAATTGATTATAAAATCATGGCTGTGCATTAATATGCACTAAAGAACTGAGCTCTGCTGCGTGACTGTTATTACGATTACGAGATTTTGGCCTTTGCCCTTGGCTTTTTTTTTCTGTGCCCCTATCATAATCTCAGGCCACTTTGTAGCCTTGCGGAATAATGAAATTTATTCAAATTAAATTTTTTTTTTTTTTGGTGATGAAATGCAGACACGAACGAGAAGAACTGCGATCACTGCAGAGCTGAGGCCTCCTGACTCTGGAACTGAAGTCAACATTTCTGCCTGCGCGTCATTTGAAAGTCACAGGGCCTTCCTCTGGGAGTTTATTATTCATGAAATAGAGATGATGCAAGAAGACAGTAATAAGAATTACAGTGGAAGAGGCCATCTGGGGCCCGCGCAGCGATCGCACCGCCTTGCGCGATAGCGACACCGGCACTGCATCCTCACAACACGTATAGCTTTACACAATTCATACATAATGCATATGTTTTGATACACATAGACCGGCTCGGTTTGTAATTAATTCCCAGTCCCACGGCAAATATTGCCCCAATATCGGGACGTCAATAAACAGCCGCGAAGAAATTCGGCTTACGTACGCTCCCGTTAGGATTCTGAACCTTCCGTCCAATTAAATTAAAAGGGGCCTAATTAGCTCATTAGGAGATCTCTGCCAACAGTCGGCGATGTTTGTCTGGGTAATGTCTGGGTTGGCATTTTGCTGCGAAAGGTGAGTGTTTACGCTGTTCAGCTTAAGCAGCGGTCTGAGCTGGAGACACGTGACGGTTGGAGGATGAGGGAATCGGAGCTCGTCGAATTCTCCCTGGATCCTGATTGGTTGAAGCTCGGGTGGCGTAAGCCCCGCCCTGGGGGTTGGTAAATTTGAGACTGCGTTTGGAGCCGGTCCCGAGGCGCGGAGTGACAGCTGGATCTTCGTCCGGAAGCCTGAAATCCCCCAAAATTTTTAGGCTGGCAGATGGACGGGCTGCAGGGACACTGGTTCTCTCCAGAGCGGGACAGCGCATACACAACAGCAGCAGCCACATGCACAAACGTGTGTGTGCATGTGTGTGTGTGTATGCGCGGGTGTGAGTGTAAGTATGTATGTGTATATGCGAGTGTGTGTGTGTGTGTGTATGTGTGTATGTGTGTATGCAAGGGTGTGACTGTAAGTATGTATGTGTATATGCGAGTGTGTGTGTGTGTGTGTGTGTGTGTCTGAGAGTGTGCTTGCTTGCATCTGTATGTGTGTGCATGTGTGTGTGTGAGTGTGTGTGTGTGTGTGTGTGTGTGTGTGTGTGTGTGTGTGTGTGAAGAGAAGAGGAGTTGCTGAGCACTTTCCCAGCACGGAATGACTTCACAGCAAGAAGAGGACTTCAGATGCTGATGTCATACCTGCAAGGTAGACAGCTGACTGAGAAAATTCCCATAAGGGAACTCCCCATTAATATCGAGCGTGATGCTTGACACCATGCCGCTGAATAATAAACAACTGCTGAATAATACATTTGAAAATATGAAAAAATTGTATAATAAACAATTAATACAAAATGGTGCGAGAAGCAGAAGCAGGTAATCTTGCAGTATGTGCAAATGGCCTGGTAGGCACTGTGGTGCATACTAGTGCAAAGCCATTTTAAATATGAAGAATGAACGACGCATACTACCCATCCAATAAAACACCCACACACGGCCGGCTCAAGACACAAAGCACACAACACAAGGGGTAAGAAGTATATAACCAATTGTATTTCCCCTCTTAATGTACACAGATTTAGATTCATCTCACTGAAACACTTTACAATAACATTTAGTAAGAACAGGAAGCTACTGGGAAGAGTTATGTCTTCGATGTCAAGGGCGTAAAACTAAACGAAATGAGCGAGGAGGGATAGACTGAGAGATGAGTGAACACAGCTAAGACTCCTGACGCAGAACCGGGTTTTTGTTCCATCTCTGTAATAAATATAAAATAATTTTTTGAAAGTATAAAATGGAAAACAAACAATGTGGAACAGGCCCCCTGCTGGTTCAGTCTGACTGGAGTTACACACAGACCGCCAGAGGGAATGGAGAATAGAAAATGGGGGATGGTGGGATTGGGGAGGGGGTGGGGGGGGGTACTCATGTTGGGGAGAGAGAATCTGTCCTCCCTCTGCCGGGGAGAAAATGGTTTAAGATATTCATTACCCAAGTCACGTCGTTCAATTAAGAAAAAAAAAAACATACAAATTTCAGATCCCCAGATTTTTCTTTTTTTTTTTTCCAAAGAGGAATGTTAACAGGGAAAACACATTATTCGTAGTAATGGGATGAGAGATTCAAATATTTAGACATTTCACAAACTTTTTTATATATTTTTTTTTCCTTTTGTTGCCATGGTACAGTTTTTTTTTTCTATGGAGACGAGAAAATTGGAATACTAGAGTTCAATCTGATCTCCAAAGGTGTCACTTCTCACCTTCATTGTGTTTGTTTTTTTTTGTTTTTTTTTTCCCTCGTTGAAATTGTTCAACCTTTTTGTTCCCCCCTCGGTTGTCTTTAGTCTCGACAGGAGAAGCGAGAGACGGCCATTTTCTCGATGCAAGGTTAAGTACAGCATACCCTCTGCGGAGACGCAAGTCAGCGAACTGAAGAATCTCCGGAAAAAAAAAGTCTTTCGCCCCGTGTTCCGGAAAAAAAACAATCCGCCATTTTCTTTTCCGTCCCCTACCTTTCCGTCAAAAACGACTCCATTTTCACTGTGTGCGCAAGGGGAAATAAGTCTCACACCCTCAACCAGTCTTTCTCTCCTTTCCCGTTTGGTGACACACACACACACACACGCACACACAAATATTAATTTTCCGTTTCTGGTAAATCCATAGATTCCTCAAACGTCTATACATATATATAATTATATAGAACAAATTCATTTGCGGCTGCAGGTCTGTTTTTCTGTGATAGGTAAGTTCTGAAACACGTTTTTTTTTTCCTCCTGGGCTCGATGATAGGTCGACGAAGAGCCCGATTGGACATCGAAGAGTGCTGCCAGAGCAGGATTTTGGCCTCGAAGTTTGGTGGCTGAATGTAGCTTTTCCTCGATTTTGAGTTGTGCTCACTTTTGTACTTTTTCTTTTTTCTTTTTTTTTTTGTTAACGCTGTCACTTATTTTTGATTTTTGCACAGAAGACAGTTGTATGTTCTTTTCTTAAATGAATACTACATGCTCGAAACACAGCAGGATAACGTTGCATCAGCTCCCTAGCACCATGAACAAGGAGAAGGAGAGAGAGAGAGAGAATGGGAGAGTGAGAGGAAGAGAGAGAGAGAGACTGCGAGAGAGGACAAAAAAGCTAACGCGCGGGATTATTTGACACTTGTTGTTGGCAGTACTTTGATGTGGCAGAGCTGTGTAAAATCGAAGATCTAGTTTATACTTTTTTCTTCCTCCTGTGTGTGTTTCTACCAGGAATTTTGCTGTCCAGTCTCTTTTCTGCCTGTCTCTGTGCTTCCTGTTTGGACAGGAAGTTCCCTCAGCGCCAAAGCAAAGGCTTTTCTCGTGAGAAAGCTCTCTGCCTATTTCTCTCACCGCTATCGGTCGGCTTTATACACATCCTCTTTGTTCTCGCCCGAATATTTCTCTCCAAACAGCGATGGAATCGCTCTGCCAAAATACAGGAAATGGGCGTGGCCCTTGGCACAAACGAACCCTGCCTGGTCTCGAGGTCTCTCTCTCTCTCTCTCTCTCTGCCCACCTAATGTTTCAATGCCAATCCGGCATTGTACTTACTGAGAAGATGAGCATGTGAGCTTGTGCATGAAACAGATGTTGGATGACAGTTTTAATGAAAAACAATCAAAACAAAGAAAGAATGGTACATGATTAAGTGAGTCAGTGAACGGAATGCATAAGTCAATCTGCATTCAAAAGAGTAAATAAAAGTAAAAAAAAAAAGAAAATTTATTGAAGATGAAAGGGGCTAGAGTGGAGTCGGGGGGGTCAGGGGGGTCGGGGGGAAGTGGTAGTGAAGGGTGGGAATCTGAATGAACAAAGAACGAGAGCTTCTCCTTTCTTCCTACGACTCCTCCCCCTTTCTCTCCATCAAAGCAGGCGGAGGGGTGGAGAAACAGGGAAGGAGGAGTTTTTTGGCGACCGTGGAAGATTGTACAGCGGGGAGTGGGATGGCTGAGGTTAAAGTGGATTGCTCCGAAAATACCATGGCCCGTGCGCCTCTCTCCTCCTCCTTCCCTCTCTCTCTCTGTCCCTCTCTCTGTCCCTCACCCTCCCCTCCCCTCCCGTCCCTCCCTTCCATCCCTCTCTCTCCGTCTCTCCCCGGGGGCCGGTCTCAGACGTAGTACTCCTTGTCCTTGTTCTTCTTGTTCTTGGTGGCGGTCTTGGCGGTGCCCTGCTGCTTCTCCTTGACGACGGCGCCGTTGCTCTGCGAGGCGGAGTTGCTGATGTAGTTGCGCGTCTGGTCCACCTGGTAGGAGCCCTCCTCGCGGTTGCGGTACTTGTACATGGCGTAGAGGAGGATGAGGATGCAGAGGGCGGCGGCCGCCACGATGCCCACCACCATGCCCGTGGTGCTGCTGGACTCGCGGAACACCTCCACCGCCCCTGGGGGGCCCCGCTCCGGCGCCGTGGGGTTGGCTGTGGGCACATGGTGGAAATTCGGGGGGTAGGTTATTCCCGGGGCGTGCCGGTGGCGGCCGCCGTGGTCGGGGTCGCGGGAGGGGGGGGCGGCGGCGGCGGGGGGCAGCAGCACCTGGTCGCGGGTGTTCATTTTGCCGGCGGGGATGCGACCCCCGCCCCCGCCGGTGCTGCTGCCCGGTTTGTGGTGGGCCAGCTGGTCGGGGTTGGCGGTGGGGGTGCTGGAGGGGGGGCGGTGGGAGTCGGGGGGGCGGGAGAAGTGGCGGTCGCGGGGGTTCTGGACCCCGCCCTCCGCGGCGGGGGGCGGGGGCAGGACCGTCCTGTCGGTGACGAGAGGCGAGTTTTTGTAATAGTCCTCGTCGTCGGACTCGGTCATCTCCCCCGAGCCGTAGGCGGACACCTCGATGGGGTCCTCACAGTCCTCCTGGTCCAGGGGGCAGGGGGGCCGGCCGTTGGCCAGGGTCAGGGACTCTTTGGTGGTCTCGAGCAGGGTGAGGAAGGGGCGGTAGGTGGGGGGCGGGGGAATGACAGGGTAGCGAGTGGCGATAGACGGGGGGTCTAGGGAGTCCACTGTAATTATGGGCAACACTAATTCGCCTCCTAGGACAAGAACAGAGAGGGCAGAGGAAAAGAGCGTCAGTAGTGCACTGAGAGCGCCCCCTCTGGACCAAACAGGAACAGCAACAGTCCAAAGAAAAACATCAGCACAGTAAGGCCTTCATTTGAACAGCACTATTAGACTTATCAATCTGGTTAGTTATACAGCTAGTTAGATTCAATTTAGTTTCTAGTGTTCTATTTAAGGAGATAAGCTAACTACATTCAGCTTGCTAACAGATATATAGATATGTATGTAGGCATATATATGTATTAAAAAGGAAACATCTACAAGCTACAGTTTATCCCTTGACTACTTAACACTTACATAAGTACACTTCTATTGTACTTAGACAAAATTCTTAAGGACTACTATAAACAGTTCAACGGCTATTATCTGGTACTTCCTGGGCTCTCTGGCTATTCTTCAGCCTAGTTGTCTTTGTTTTGCTTGGTTAAGTAAGATAGCAAACCACGGAGTTCAGGTCACTTACATCAACAAATTGGCCGCATGATTTTAGCATGAAAAAAAAAATTACAAAAAACAAAGCTGTGTAAGATTGTTCTTGGAAAGGAAAAAAAACAACTTCCCCCCATTGCCTTTTTTAAAATGTATTTTTCGTTATACTTCATTTGTGTGTGTGTGTGTGTGTGTGTGTGTGTGTATGTGTGTGTGTGTGTGTGTGTGTGTGCGTGTGTGTTTTTACAGAATGTCAACATATTCCCTCTTTCTTGTTATTGATGCTGTTGCCGTTCACTTTTAATTATTTAATCTTGGAATAACAAACAGGTTCAATCAGAGATTATTGGATGACCTGCCAACCACATGATCTCCCCCAGTACAGAAAACTACTCAATAACCTCCCAGTATAATGTGAAGACCCCTCCCTTTGAATGCACCTGCAGTAACGCTGCACCTTCCCCGGAAGCAAGCATTGAAAACACTTTGGCGGGAGGGCGTTAAAATTAATTTTCTTAAACCAAATATTATCTCGGCGCTGCACAGATCGCCGCTTTTTCATCTGAGAAATCGGCGCGGCCTGCGCTGCGCCTGTAACGCTCGGCTCATTCGCCGCGGTCCAGCGACCCAAACGTTCTGAGGGGGCGGGCGGATATTCTACCGCGGCCTCATCTCACGGGAACCGGCCTACCGAGCGGCTCTGCGTGGAAACATTTTCAAAACAATGTGCAATTTATCATACAGATCAAAATAAAAATAAATTCTGGAGCAAAGTGAACCTTAAACTGGTACATTCTCTTAAGAGTAAACTTGGAGCATTTGTATACAGTACCCAACTGCAGGACTGCCTACAGCAGGTATATATATATAATGCTCATAATATGGGGTCAGTTGCTTCAAACAGTCAAGAATATCGAGCCTTAAAACTGCACTGCTTTGCAACACTGCGACACGATTTGCTTTGGAGAACATCCTGCAAGTCTATAATAATGTTTTAGTTAATTAACAGAGAAGTGATTTTCATTTTGAACACAGAGGAAAGGTAAGGGGGAGAGAGAATTCAATTATTTTTAATTATGACCTATTTTCTTAGTCTTATAAGTCATTAAAAATGTACTGGGTTTGGAATAATACTATACATGGAATGAATGTGGATACTGTGGGTGAGTGTGTGTGTGTGTGTGTATGTGCGTATATGTATGTATGTGTGTATTTTTTTTCTGAGATTCCTTTCCATGTTGATGAGGTCAATCAGCACAGCTAACAGTTAGCAGGGATACGGGGTGGGGGGCGAGGGGGGGCAGGGTTGGGTGCGAAAGGGAAACTTTGGGCTGTCTTGGTCCCCCCCCAAATTGAGACCTAGCATTAATGGGACTGCACGCCCCACACACAACAGAACCAGAAGCTCCACAGTTTTAGAATTTCATGTGAGGGTGGTTATTCATAAAGGTTTGCAAATCCTCTCAAAAAAAAAAACGTCATTAGAAGACACAGAACAGTTTGATCACTACTAGAACTTGGCTGCTGTAGCCCTAGCAAGAGATATACTTACTTTTGAGAACGAGAAGCACTTTTGAAAAGAAATTGGTTAGTCAAGTGTTAAGAAGTTAAGACACCCCACTCCTCCCCACCCCCCACCCCCCACACCCTCCCCAGAAAGAAACCCTACAGCCAAAATGGCCGCTTTTCCATGACAACGATCAGGGGATCCGTGTTGGTGAGTTGGCGTCTGAGGGGGGAGCACTGAACCCTACCCGTCACTGCAGGGGGGAGGGGGCCGGGCGAAGGAAGACAGATCTCGTTTAAAGTGAGAGCGGATGAATAAACCTGAAGTTAAACGAAGATGAACACGCTTTGGGATCGCTTCCCTCTCCTTTCGGGTGCCGAGTGAACGCGCGTGTGACCATGTGATCCAGGTCTGCGGCCTCGTAGATACGCCCAGCTCGTCGCTGGAGATAAGCGAGGGCCCGCTCTCTTATCTGTGAGCTTCCCTCTGGCGGAGGCGAGGAAGTTTCTAGAATAAGCTGGAGCACCTACGTCTGTGCCTTTCAGAAAGACCGGCCGGGCGGGCCCAGATCGCAATCATCTGACTACCCGTACAGTAAAATGGACACTCGATTTGTACAATACTTAAGTATTTTAATGCAAATAAAGGCAGTGTACTATAAAGGTACAATGGTTAGGAAGCTGGGCTTGTGATCTAAAGACTGCAGACAGCCTTACTGATTCTCGGGTAGGCCACTGCTGTTGCATCCTTGAGCAAGGTACTTAACCTGAATTGCTTTAGTAAACATCATCCAGCTATATACATGGATAATGGTATATATATCCCATTATATTTTAAATGGCGTTAAAATACAAGTTGTGTAAATTGGCTCTGGGTAAGAGTGCCTGTTAAATGGCGGTAATGCAATGCATTTACATACATACCAGATGCTTTTATCCAGGGTGAGCAACATAGCGTACATTTTGCATATTTTCTATTTAAAATGGACGTGTAGCTGGATATTTACGTGACGAGAGCTGAGTTAAGCGCCATGCTCAAGGATACAACCAAGAGCAACGCCACTGCCATCAGGATTCAAACCTGCAAACCTCTAATTACGCATCTGGCTCCCTAAAGCACACTGGATGCCTCCCTGCTGGTGCAGTTTCCTGGAAAATATATGTTTGCTAGAAGCAAAGGAGGAGGGGGGCAGTGGAGCACAGGGGTTCGAGAACAGGGCTTGTATCTCACATATCCGAGCCCTGCTGGGGTCCGGCTGTCGCACCCTGGAGCGGGGTACTTAAAAACCTATTCAGCGGCGCGTAAATGGATTGAATTGAAAAAAAAAGAAAAGAAATGCATGTAAATTTCTCTCGATAACAGCATCTTCGTAATGGCATAAATATGTAAATGTAAAGCAAATGTTATCCCCTCGGAAGGATTTGACTTGTTGAATTGTTGTTTGAGTGTTGAATGTAATTCTTGTCATTTACGACGATCGCTAGCGAGCCTGTCGTTCCAAAGTGAGTCCTCCGGCCACAAGGGGGCCTTCCACTTGCAGGGAATTTAAAGGACGGTCGAATGGGCAGGAGAGGTCCGACACCAGGAGAAGCCACACCTGATCTGTACCTACGATGGTAAATTCTAAAGTGCATTAGGTGCATGCTTGCATAGATCATCATCTACCCTTATGCTCTGTCCCAGTGGTCTCCAACCCTGGTCCTGGAGAGCTACAGGGTCTGCTGGTTTTTGTTTTCAAAATCAACACCCAATTGAGACCCAAGACACCAGGTGAGTTGAGTTAACCGTGTAATCAACTGCTCTAATTGATTCATGAAGTGCAGTGTCACTATGAAAACCAGCAGACCCTGTAGCTCTCCAGGACCAGGGTTGGAGGCCACTGCTCTATTCTATTCATCTAACAAGCCCTGGCCTAATCAAGCCCACCATTCTGATTCCTTCGCTTCGGTGGATGTGTGAACGCGTCCAGCTCAGAGGACGCCCTGGTGAAGGTGGGGGAACAGTACTCCTCCCTCACACACAAATCACAAGGACACGCCCCGCTTCCCCGTGTGCAAGCTGTGATTGGCCGACCCTGGTCCCTGGTAGGCGTGGCCTGTTCTGACCATGTTAGACCTGGGGTAAACCAACCCCGTTCCTGGAGATCTACCATTCTGTAGGTTTTCACTCCAAACCTCAACAAAGCCACACCTCGTTCAGCGGCTGGGGATCTCATGCTGCTTCGAGAACTGCCTGAGAACCGAACACCAGCAGAAAGTCTGGAATAGTCCGTCCATGTTTTTTTCACTACGTGTACTTCTGTGATCGTCACAACAAACTACTTTTATTATCATAATTATAACTTTTATTAGTATTATAACTATTATCATTATTATAATTATTACGAGGTTTTTGCGCATTTATTACGAGTATGACGTCATCTCAAATCACTGAGGCAAGTGCATTATTAAAGAGGAGACTACTCGTCACGTGACCTGGCTAGTTAACTGCCAGTCCATATATGCACCCATTTCGGAGAGTCTGACCAGTACTGATACAAGACTGGAAGAGCCTCAGCTGTAATCAGCTTAGTTCAAATACGGATCACATGATCTCTCCAGCAGTTTTAGAAATTCACTCTGAAAGATAATGGATGTTGTTTTTATTTTGGAGAAATAAAAAGTCTTGACCTTGTTATGTTGGAGAAACAGAAATATGTGCCAGTATAGTTATGCACTGAGTCTGTTACTAGGGTAACACCAAATACTTTGGTCGAATCTCTAGTGTTATTATTATTTTTAATTGCAACATAATTGATATAAAAAAACGTAAGAAGGCAAGTAAGAGGGGTTTGGGTGATGGAGCCCCCTGCAGGTGAAAGGGAGAATGACAGAACCAGAACCCTCTGTTTAATCCCTGTGTGTTTGCATGCGCCCCGGTTTGCTGTTACTGACGCGGGCAGCTTTTAATTTCCTCTGCCAGGCTCCGATCGAATTTACCTTTGAGAGGTCAAAGGTCACGGATGGGCAGGAACGGTGTTTCATGGTGTGATGGCCATGACACTGATTGCGTTTGGGGACACGGATGGGCCGTGAATGAGATAAGGGGAAGAGTTTTCGTTATTTGGTGGAACGGGCAAATATTTATTTGTTTACTACGAACAGATTTAATCTGATGTAGATACTTTTTAAAACAATAATCTGATGCTTTGTACCATAACATCTACACTAAAGTCAAGGAGGCACCTGCTGGGTGATGGCCTTGTGTGCATGTGTGTATGCGTGTGTGTGTGTGTGTGTGTGTGTGTGTGTGTGAGAGTGTGTATGTGCATGCACACATCAGTGTGTGTGTGTGTGTTTGAGATAACTGTGACCATAGGAGGAAGCCAGTCATGCTGTTTGTCTATGTGTGTGTGTGTAACATAGAGTTTGTCTGTCTTGGCTGTTTTAGAGTATATTTATCTTATTTGACCATGTTTTCCTCCTTTATTAACAGGCAGAAAGTAGGATTTTCAGCCTGCTGTTTGAGCACCATTTACTCTGTACCAGCATGTTCTGCTGTCCACAAACTCATTTATCAGGTGCCCTGACCTTGCGCAGGCTGGCAGGGGTGCGTAGCTTATAACGTTTACCAGTAATTTAATTTCTAATTTAGCGCTGCCCTCTCTGTCTGCTGTGTACTGCAACTGTGTTTGTTTCGTCCTCAGCTGACGCACGGGGGGCGGGGGGCTGGGGGCGGGGTCGTGTTCCATCTGGTTTTTTAGAGAAAGATTCTCTCTCGCGTTCATTCCGTTCTTATTTCAGCTCATTAAAAAAAAAAAAAAAAAATCCAGCCCTCCTCTGGATGATGTAGTTAGGGGAGCCTAACGAGGGCAAAGATTAATTAGCCCCCTGGGTAGGGAAGCGGGCAGAGAAGCCGTTACACGTTTGGGAGGGAACCCAGAGATTCCCGAGCCTGAGTTGCTCTGACGGCTACGTCCTCGTTCCCCAGAGACCCACGTTACGCAGATCTCAACTGTACCATACTTTAAAACTGAGGCTCTGTAAAAGAGAGACAACTGTGTTCTCTCTCTCTCCTTCTCTCTCTTCCCATCTATTATTTTCATACCTTTCACTCTCTGTCTCTTCCTCTGTTACACTCTTCCTTTATTCTTTCTGTTTTTGCCATCGTCTCGATCTTCCCTTCTTCCCCTCTCTCTCATACCCACGCCTCTGCCCCCTTCTGTACTTGTCCCCCTTTCTTTCTCCCTGCACCTCTTTTTCACTCTTCTCTTCTCCTCCTCTGACCTCTGACTGTTCCTCTCTCCGCGTCTCCCTCTGAGTCTCCCTCCTTCCCTTCCTCCCCACCTCCCTCTATCCATCCATCCATCCCTGCTCCTGTTCTCTCCTCTGGGAGGGTTCTCTCCTCCTAGGGAACTCGGGTTGTCTTGTTGTATTCAGTGTTGGAAAAAATGTCTCTCCCCGGACAGGATGGAGGTGAAAAACAACCAGGCCCCAAGTGAAGAGATTACACCAGAAAAGCACTGAGAGAATCATCGGTGTGCTGGGAGAGCTGCAGCCCCCCCCCCTCCCCATTGGCATGGTGTGCCTGGTCTCTTATGGGCACAGCTGCCCATGCCAGCCCTATGCCAAGCTGATGCTGGACCTGTGCACCAGCATAAAACACAAAGCCGTGGCAGAAAGGGCTCAAATAGACCCCCCAAAATGGGGTGGTGGGGGTTAGAGTGATTCCAAGGCCCTCTAAAAATATTAGAACACAGGATTTTCTGGGGTGATGGGGCCCAAAATCCCTGGTGGCACCCCTGCACCCAGTTATTCCACAACCTTCTCACTCACAGTAACTAACCACAATAACTAATGCTATGTTTTTTCTCATATTGTTAATCACTGAAATATTTTCTATATTGTTAAATACATACATCAGATCTCTTTTTTAAATGTCATACTCAAATATAAAATCCTCAATTAAAACTGTAGGCCACAGTCAGTGCCAGCTGAATGCTAGGAGAGAGAGAGAGAACAAGAAAAGAAACACGGAATATAGATGTTGAAATCCTAATTTGCTTCTTTTTCTGCATGATCAGTCTTGGCGGTTCTCGAACAGGCAGCTGGTTCACCTTGCTCTGAAATAAAATCTTACATTTCAGGCAATGTACCCTGAAACGAAACTACCATGGGGCTAAAACGCCCTCCCTCTGCCCGAACGTTCCCCTGATGAACACTGAGCAGGAATTTAACTGTGCAGAACAATCCGGAACACCAGTGACCAGTTCCTGTCCCAACAGGCTGCCGGTGGCAGTGTTATACCCAATTGGATAATTTTTTTTGTCAGCTGAGCCAGAAAAGCTGGCCAATCATGTCACAGCTGGTCCCTTCAGGACTAAGAACTGGTCCTCTGGACGGCACAGAGTTGTCACCGATTGGTGTGGGAAAGGGGGACCGGGTGTGCGGCGCGGCCAATCACAGCTGCAGACGGAAGGGGAAGGCGGGGTCACGGCAAAGTGGGCCCCGGGGGGCCGCTGTCGGACTGGGCAGGGCCTGCAATGGAGGACGCGGAACGGCCCGAACGGACTCACCGGTTCCCGGCTCACACTCCTCCAGGTCCTCGTCGTCGCTAGGGCATTCTGCTGATGCCACCAGCAGGTCGTCGGTGTTCTGAAACAGAGAGGGGGGTGGGGGGGGCGAGGGGAGGGAGGGAGGGAGGGGCGGGGGACACGTGAGCACAAACACCAAGACCCGGGCGTTCCAGCCTCCTGAAGTAAGAGCAACGTCAAGGTGTTTCACCTTATTAACGTAATTATTAAGTAATGTCAGCCGCAACAAAGACCCTGCACCGCTATCTGGAGCGATAAGAGTTTAACCCGAATTAGGCTCTGTCCGTGTTCATCTGCAAATTGATGAGGCGGGGGAAACGTGTCCAACACAACATTACAGCAAACGATGAGCCGGTGCCTCCCGCAGATTAACTTCTGGCCTCTCAATCCGGTTTGATAGGCGGCCGTGTACCCCCCTGCAGTACTGTCTTAGTCTGAATGCTGGGGGTCACACGTCACCAAATCTCCTCCTAAAATCCAGCGGGATCTCATTCTTATTCCCCTTTCACTTTTTAAAACTTTTGTGGGAGCTTTCTGTTGACTCCAGTTTTCCCACACGGCACCTTATTTTCATCGCTGCGCTACAGCAATGCGCCACTCGCAAACCTTAGCCCGCGCGTCACCTGGCCCGCGCACAGGTCGGGAACAAAACGAGGGCTCCATCTGTTCTGTCCCGTTTCCTCCCTCTCTCTCAGGTTGCTGCACTACTGGCAGGAGCTACAGGACATTTGTAGACGTTGCCCAAAGTGCTCATAAATAAATCTAAATACTAACAGAGGGGGAACTTTCAAAGCTGAGGTGGGAAATGAGAACAACGGACACGATGACAGCATGAATAAATGGTGTGTGTTTTCCAGGCTATTTCACGTATAATGGGGTTTTGTTGGGGTAACTGAGGATCGGGGGAACTGGTGAATATCAATGAAAGGGTTCGAGAACAATAGAACGGCAGAAGTGAACATCTAAAAGGTAACAATATGCTCTAAACAATATGCAAAAAATATTATTTGTATGGTCGGGATTTATCACAACACACATTTAGAAGAGGTGCAGGAAGCAACCAGAGCAGTGGTGGGGAAACATTATGGTGCCCTGAAATGGGGGGGGGCGGGGGGGGGGGCATATATAAAAAGCACTGTAATTTCTATATGGTGAAACCAGAGTGCCCTTAATGCGCACTTCACTTCACTTTATGTGTGAATTGGTTGGATTGCAACTCTAAAATTGCGGAGTACACAGCCAAAAAAAGAAAAATGAAAATAAACATTATGTCTTAAACAAACACACATCTCACTCTCCCTCTCAGCCCTCCTGCCAGCAGACACACACACACACACATTAACCGTGATTGAAACCGCAGTTTTCGAAAATAACTGCCAGCGCTGACGGACTGCATGGGTTTGGCGGCGAGCGGCGTCGCGTACAGTCCTAATCACAAGCCCGGGCGGCCCGGGCTCTCTCTCCCAGTCAATAATAATCCCGCGTCGCGCTGAAATAGCTCTGACTTACATTTTATGCAGCGCCATTATGTGCATCGTTATGACTCGCGCGAGGCCATATTTGCGGGGGGGCGGGGATGGTTGGGGATTCTGAGGTCACGCGCTCTGTCCCGCGTCACAATGACAGTTCTTGCACTCCGGCAAAAAAGAGGCCAATCTTCCGGTCGTCTCCCCGAATATTGTGCCACCAATGCCACTTGCTAACTCCAAACAATCACAGACGCTCATTTAAGGCGTAAAAATGGAGAGTTGCAGAGGCGTTTGTCTAGACTGACCTTGTTATATAAACTGACTTTAAGCACCAGCGTCGAGCAGAGTCACGCCGGGTGATCTGATTCTTTTTTTTGTTTTTTTTTGTTCCTGTTGCCATAAATAAGTCTGCCTGCCTCTCGACTGACGGGCCACGATTTATTTGCACAATCTAAATAAATTACCTTCAGCTCATGAAAAGGCTGTGCCCACTCCAGGCAAAATGATGCCCTGTATTCCACGACTAATAATATAAGCAGACATAGCTGTGGGATACAGTCCCCAAAATGGAGGTAGAGTGAACGCCCCCCCCACCACCAACCCCCCTCCCCGCCATCTTCCCTATGTAGTGCCACAAACACACACTACCCTGACACACTGAACTTGGTTTGTTTTCAACCAGCTCCAAATTGTGGGCCATGCAGGGGAAGGGATGGGATGGGATGGGATGGGGGGGGGGGGCACAATGATTCCACTTTTCTAATGTGGTTTTATAATAGTGTCCCAGGAGAGGTGGGGGGGAAACAGCCAACATCAAAAGGTACTGTCAAAGCTTTATTTCACCTTCAAAGCTTTACCTGCCAGGATCAAAGGCGTCACAGGGGGCGAACTGCTCTCAGCACTGACAACAAAAGTTTTTTATTTATTTATTTATTTATTATTATTATTTTTTTTTAACGGAAAATATGTTTCATTCACTTTTCCGTGCTTCTTATAAACTGTCTCTAATGTCCAGGATGCTCAGTGGAACTGAAGAGCTCTCATTAAAAGACACGGCACTGCAGCATTAGCTTTGTCTGACCGTATTTATAGTGTAATTACTGTGGTCGCTCTTGCGCAAAATCCACCCCCCCCACTCTACACAATACTGCCCCCCCCCTTCCCCCCCTGACCCGCTGTGACGGAGAGTTGTGAGACTGTCGGAGGGCTCGCGTAGGCGCAAAACGCTAATGTAAACACGCTGTGGCTAATGCACGTGTAACAGGAAGTGGCTGTTACAGTGGCTGTAACAGGAAGTGGCTGTTACAGTGGCTGTAACAGGAAGTGGCGGTAGGCTACTGGGCGGCTCGTTCGAGTTTAGGCAACACGCCGAGGACGAGCCCCACGGCCTTGGATCGAGTCCGGCCCACGCCAGTGCCGACTGTGGCCGGCAGTAGAAACACTGTCTGTCATCGCTCTTCTCTTGGGCGACCAAAATTGTCTATCATCACTCCCTGCTGACCCCTGCTGGCCAAAAAGGGCACTGCATGTCAAAGGTGCATATGAACTGTCTTCCTCTGACGCCTCCTTGCTGAAGCCCCCCCCGCCTGTTTCTTGCCCCGCGTTTCAAACCACAGTGTGGGGGCCGCAACGCAGGCTCAAGCACACCCCTGCACCTGCAGGGCCGGCCCCAGCAGCCCTCCGAAAACGTGTTATCAGTTTGAGGAGCGAGAGGAGGAGCCACAGACAGCGCGAGAGAGACGGGAGCGCCTTTCCGTCCCGAGCCACAGGATAAGTCGCCGGGTGCCAGTCTCTGCTCCTTGGCGTTCTGTCGCCGTCGGCGACGCGGGTAAGCACGCGGGCGGGATCGGCCAATCACAGGATAATGTAACTGTCGCACGCCGAGCGATGTTCACTTCTTTAATTAAGTTCGTTGTGGATGATCAACTTTAATCGTTTTTTCTTTTTTCTACCTTCTTCCAGGGCTGTAGGAACGCCCCTCCTGAACGACCTGCGGTGCACTTCGAAACTGCAACTGACACGCACCGCTTAACGTTCCTGAAAATTTCAACCGATATCACGATGCGAGTATTTCAGAAAACCCAAACCCGTAAATTAAGTTGCACTATGTTCAACAGAAGTGTAATCTTTCACCTCGGCTTATTATTATTATCATTATTATTCTTATTCTTCTTCTTCTACAGGATAGCCGTGTTCTCTGTGGTGATTTCTAGGCCTCAGGTCCCGTCAGTTCACTGACGTCTATCGCAGCGATTGAGGTCAGCTCTCTATTTTTTACATTTTTTTTTACCACACAGGTTTTCTGGGGTCTGTTACGTTCGATTCGCTGGGACAGAATCAGGTTATACACAGAGAGTGCGGCGGTTGGTCGGCCGTCTGGCTAGCGTTACCTCAGACTTTCCCCAGCTACCTGCCAGCCGAGTAACGGGTCTGTGGAAGCCAATCAGAAAATCCCCAGGCGTTTCTTTCTGATAATGGCGCCTGATGGAGGGAAAAGTCGTGAGTGTGACTCATATCGTTAGCACGTAGTTAGCGCCTAAATGCCGCCATGTCTGGCGTGGCAGGGAAGCAGGAACAGGAGCGGCTTGGGGACAATAATATTCAATCTCACGTAATGAGTCTACGGACCTGCGTGAAGGGTTCGGCTTTCGCAGCAGACGTGCGCTTTCCCGGGCGAGATGACAACGCGAGCGCACAGTAACAGCAACGGTTAGCGCTGCGTACGCAGAGTTTGCACGGAAAAACGTCAGATCGTCTCGGTGGCTAGGCTACGCATTTTCAAACTTCAGCCAATACAGAACAGGTTGCTTTAGGTCCAGCCATATAGGGTTTGACCTGGTCTCGTTAATTGTGGAAAGAATGAGGGAGAGAGGGAGAACAGTGCCTCAGTCCAAGGGTATATTATAACAGTGTGCAAATGCTGTAGTTTTATGTCTTTAATTTGGATATTTATTTGTTTTAACTATTTATTAACTTTTACCTATTCATCAGTTGTTTTATTTCTTCATTGATTCTATTGATTTTACTGTAATGAGTTTTATCGCTTTTTTATTGGGGTTTATTTTTTTTTGATTGATCGTTTTTATTTATTGTTTTATGTTTTTTTTTTTAATTCATGGTTTGCTTATTTTTATTGCTTGATGATGGTTTTTATATTGCCAGTTTCGCTGAACATTCATTAAAAAAAAGAATAATATAACAATAAAAAAGAGGAGGAGAAAAAAATGACAAGAACAAGTTGGGCTGCATGGCCTGTTCTTGTCATCACTTTTTCTTCTGTTCTTATGATCTAATGTATTGAAAGGCTCATCACTCATCAATGACTGACAGGACATCACTCATCTGGCGACACTTGAGTGACTCGATTGGACTTTGGCGGGCATCTTGTCCCTTTCGCCATTCGCTGATGGCCAGGATGTGCACCTCAGCTGAACTTAGCGAGCGCTAGTTAGAGACCACGGACGCTGCTAGTTCATTATTATTTAATAACTGATGCTCTTCTGCCCCGCACTTTGGAACGCCCAGTCACGTTGAAGGGCGCTCGTTGCTGCGATCGTCCTGTGCTATCGACGCAGGGGAGCGCAGGCAGGCATGCTGCCCGTTCACAGGCTGCTCTGACACGGACACGGACGGGGTTCGAGTTACGGGGATTAGGGTCTGACCCCCCTAATTAAGACTCGGACCCCCCCCCCCCAAAAGAGGTAAAAAACAACAGGTTGGGGGTGTCGAAACATTTATATATCCTTCTTACGTGTAATCGTAAATGTTCCAATATATTTCCCATGAGTCCCACTACGGTTGGTGTCTAGTGACGCCACTGATGGGAAATATATTGTAGTATTTACGATTACAGGTAAGAAGGATATATAAATGTTTCAACCCCCCACCCCCGGACCTGTTGTTTTTACCTCTTTTGGGGGGGTCCAAGTCTTAATTTGGTGGGTCAGACCCCCCCCAATCCCACCTGTAATTTGAACCCTGGACACGGATGCATTTGGCACCGGAAGTCACACGGAAGTCCCCCCCCCCCCACCTTGCAATGTGAAGGAGCCACTTTTGCTCTTTTTTCTGTTATCCGGTCTTACATATTCCAAAAAACTGCGGAGAGAAACTCATGATTTGCACCGTGTCTGTATCGGAGAAAGTGTCGTGAAACAATTATCACTTTAAAAACTGGAAAAACAGTTTTTTTTTTCCTGCTGCTTTTCTTTTTGAGATGCGCTTTTATAAACTCGCTGAGTTATGCACATTTCTTATACTGATACATACTCATTTGTTTAAATGTTTGTTGTTAACCACAGGTTGCCCTTCATTTACACTGAATTATATTTCGTGTCTTTTTTCGTAGGAGCGCATCATGTTTCGTTGTGTCTTGTAATTATAGGCTGGTATGCACTTCTGGGCTGTTTGAGTGGTAATGGTTGAGCTTGTGAGATACATACGAAAAATGGGGTTTGTACACATATCAAACAGGCACACGAATGCACAGCTAAATGCATCTAATTTAACTTCATTGTTTTTAAACATCTCTCTTCATTGACTCCCCGAGCCTTTCATTACATCCAATGACTCACATTCAGAAGCGAGCACGTGCACGACGTGTCGCTCTTTTCAGGAGCTAAGAAAAACACGAAGTATGAAAGAACGGATTTCATCAAATGCGTCTGTTCTCCACGAGGAGCAGCTGCATTGAATCAACGACATCACATCGAACCGCGATTCTGTTTTCAAAAAATAAAGGACAAATTAGACGAGTCGAAGGCCTGAACATAAAGCATCATACATTACCACACAACGCAATGCAAATAATATATAATTTACAGATGTTTCGGCTACACAGTGAGCACTTATTAGGCATTTTTCCATGATCACAGGACATCGTTAACGGTGATAAGAAGCAGCTGCTAAGAATAATAGCTGTTTTTCTTTGCAGCCTAATTGCTCTTTTCACCAGCCTGTACTGCACTCATCTACAGTTTGCCCATAAATTATGACATTTCAGGGCAGCAACCGCAAACAGTGGCATAATAACGAGATGGAAATAAAGGCCATATTTTCTGGCAACACCTTTTTTTTTTTTTTTTTTTGCCGGCCAAAATTTTTTTGCTTTGTTTCAGCTTGTGCCATTGTAAATTCCAGCACCAGCTCTGTGTATGTGATCTGTAGGTCTCTAGGCTGCTCACTATGAATTTTACAAATAAAATAAAACAAATAAATAATTTCATACATTGCATCAGGTGATTTTTGGAAAGTGTATTCTACAAGAATCCTGAGCAAACGAGAAATGCCTACTAGCTCAGGGCAGGGTGGCTGCATATTTGTTTGCTTGTGATTCATAACTAAATATGGGAAGTGTCAAAATCACACCCTCCTTATTCTCATCTTCTGCCCTCATTTTACCAGCGCCCACCAGTATAGCTACATTCTTGTCAAATGCGTCAAATGAAAAAAAAAAAAGGCTGCTTTGTATCTGACATTTATTTCAGAGTTGTGGGTCAATTCCATTTCCATTCAGTCAATCCAGGAAATGAACAGGAACTCAATCCCTGAATTGAAAAGCATCCCTTACTGTTCTAGGGGGACATTTTTCAAGCTGTGAATTGAATTTAAATTTACTTCCTGAATTGAATGCATTGAAATGGAATTGACCTCGAACTGCTGGCTTTTATGTTGACTGTTAACAGTCTTGTGAGCGATTGGAAGTTTTGGAAGTTTATTTTTCGGGCAGCCATGTCACATAATGATTGGGAAACTGGACTTGTTGCCTGTAATTAAGGCTGTGAGTTTGATTCCCATCTGGGGTGCTGCTAATTCAGCCTCAAGCAAAGTACTTGAACCTGATTTGCCTCAGTGTAATATCCAACTGTGTAAATGTACTGTATTGTATGTAAAAAAATGCAATCTGTTTAAGGTGCTCTGGATAATAGGTGTTTAGCCCCATGCTAACCTGCTAATGAGCAAGCCTGTTTAGCTCCATGCTAACCTGCGAATGAGTAAGCCTGTTTAGCCCCATGCTAACCTGCTAATGAGTAAGCGTGTTTAACCCCATGCTAACCTCGTAATGAGTAAGCGTGTTTAGCCCCATGCTAACCTGGTAGCGAGTGAGTGTGTTTAGCCGCATGCTAACCTGAGTGACGCTGTCCCTCATGGTGGGTGAGCGCTGTTTGCGGGTTGTCGTGGTGGCCATTGTGGTGGTTGTCTCCATGATTGTGGTGGACATGTCCGCCAGGGGGGTGGTGGAGGTGGTGTCGGTGGTGAGGACGGACGGCACGTCCCCCACCAGCCTCAGGTTCCCCTCCACCTGCACATTGGGGTCCCCCTCGGCCGCTAGCTTCAGCACCTGCAGGCCGTTGTAGTAGAGCCCAGAGATCTGACCCTGGAACGGCCGACCCCTGTCCCGCCCCCCGATTCTGATCGACGCCTGGCTGTTGAAGATAGTTAACTGTCGACCTAGAGAGAGAGAGAACGAGAGAGAAAGATACAGAGAGAGAGAGAGGAAGAGGAAGAGGAAGAGAGGGAGTGAGAAAGAGAGAGCGAGAGCACCAGGAAGTCACATCAGTTTCTCTCCCCATATTTTGGATGACACATAGAGGGGGAGGTGGCTTGGATCGCATGACTCTGTTCCTGGACAACACTTCAGAAGACTGGACCTCGCAGCGCAGGAGCAACACTGAATCAGCTCCCCGGGTGCACTAAATATCCGCTGCTATTGGAGTTGGCAGCAGTCGACCAGGGGAAGCGTTCTTTTCAGAGATGGAATACATTCAGAGGCTTCCAACACCCACCCCCCCCCCTCCTTTTTTTTGAAAAACCCGAGTGCTACTTTACCAAACCGTTCACAGGATGTGAAAATTGTTTTCAGAAAAGGGGGGACTGCTTAATTCAGTGCTCCATTATCACGCACCCGCATGAGGAAGTGTAAGCTGCGAGATTCAGTAATTATGTGCTACCAGGGCCTGTGGATTCCAACCTCCCTTCCCCCAGCCCTTCTTTGCTGATGTCACCTGTTCTACTTTTTCCTAATTCTCCTGACCCGTCTTCCGCGTTCTCTTCTCTTGGGGTACTCGTTAGGCAACGTGCCAGGGCCTCAGGGCACTTAGCCGCTCATGGGAAACCCCAGCAGTGACCTCCGACCCCCGGCTAGCCATCTAGGGGAGACAAGGATTGTGGGACTTTTTTTTTTTTTTTGGCGGGCATGTGCTAAAGAGACACTTAATGAAGTAATTACATTTGGAGAAGGGGCAGACCCTGTGCCTCAAGGACTGATCAATCTCAAGTGGGAAGATTCTTCTGTGCCCGACAGGCACGGAACTCGCAACCCCTCTCGTGCGGGCGTGCTTTGCCCCAGCTGCGCTCCCCCGGTGGGCTCACAGAACACAAGCAACCGACCGCTGGCTAACAAGCGGAGGGAGCAGCACGCCCTTCTGACCCTCCGCCTCGGTCGAGAATCTTCCACACTGGGATAATTACCGGCTTCATAAGTCACAGTGACTCATTTCTGTCTCTTTTCTAGACTGCAAATGAATTATAAATAAGCGCAATGAGGAGAAAAGGACACAAAATGTCCCGGTTACGTCCTCCCCGGGTGCATGGAGGAATGGTTACCACCCCAAGTTACCAGCCAGGTCCTCTGACTTTCATCTTAGCTCACAGCTCAAGTGGACTCAGGAAACACATCAGCAAAGAAGAGATGGCTGGACAAATCACCCCACTGATTTTGAGAATGCCCATGTACAGACACGTGTACACATGCGCACGCACACACGCACACGCACACACACTGGCCACAGAATTATGCATCTGACATTTCTGTAGATCCCCTCACGTCCGTGTGTCAGTCTGTCCGTCATTCTGCTCAATCACCCTGACCAGAGGAGGCAAATGCTTCCAGCTCAGTGTAGTTTTTCAGTGTCACAGCGACAGAGTGAACCACTGAGACCCCTGCCCCGCTGCACCCAAATCAAGCGCCCCCCCCCCCCCCCCACCCTCGTGACTGGCTGTAGTTCTGCCCGAGGGGCGGAGTGGGCAGTCCTCTTTAACCCTTTGAAGAGCAGTCTTTTTTCAAATGTTTTTTCAAAATTCTATGTCAGTGTTCTAGAACTCCACTGCTTTCAGTCACCAGTAACGATTGTTACATCATTAGAATGTTCAGCTAAGAACACTCCAACCACACATTTGTGATCTCACGCCTGAAGGGTTAATGACTAATCCCGGAGAGTGGCGGTGTCCCCAGGCGCGCTGCAGACGCTCTGTCAGAGCTGGCAGCTGCGGCTGCGGCTCCCTCTCCCCGTGTCACGGGACGTTCGCTGGGCTGGACACGTTCAGGGCAGCTTCCCTCAGCCCGACGGCCTCAGCCAGGAAATTAGCTTCACTTCTCCGAGGCAAGGGTTCACTCATACACGGTGTCATTTTCTGATAAATCCACAAATTTAATATTCCTGACTTGGTGTAACTTGAGTAAGGTTTGTCATTTTTTATTTTTAGTATCAACGGCAGTGTTATTTTCTTGGCTCATGCTACAAACGATACCTTTGTTGGATAATATCACAAGTATTTCCCAAGGCTGAAATTCATGAAATTGGCTGAGCTAGTGCTAAAAAAGCCAACATCTGCTCGTGAGTGGCACACGTGAACCCCATCCTACCCCTGACAGGACAAAGGCTCACTCTGCCCACTGCTGCAGAATCGCGTTCAGCACTGAATCCCCACCTGCCCGTGTTGGGATGAGTTCACCAGGCCTGTCCGTTGGCCGTGATGTCACGCTGAGAGAGGGGCCTCGCTTTCTCAAACCTGCATCCTCACGATTGGGAGAGACAGAATGCCTCCCCTTCACCCATTTTATCTGGCTCCTTTATTTCTCTGTGTCTCTCTCTCTCTCGCTGTCTCTCACTGTCTCTCTCCCCCCCCTCCTGCCTTCATCAGACAGCTTAATGCGGCAGAACCGGACGGAGGCCCACGATTGGTCAGTTCTGGCACACGGCCCTCAGTGGAGCGGCTCGCGGTTTATTGCACCAATCGGGGAGGCGGCACCGCTGGATTGGCCAGACTCTCCCCGGCCCTTGGGACGATGGGCTCTTAATGGACACAGGCACTGGCTGAGGTGACAGCCTTTGCATTCATTACAGAAACAGCAAATAACACAGGCACACACACACATACACACGAACGCATGCACACACGCACACACACACACACACACTGAGCTGAGATGCTCTCAGTAATTAAGTAAAATTTCACTCTAGAGTGAGTGTGACGTCCCTTTGTGTGGACGAACTGGGTCCCTTGGGAACAGTCTCTCTCGCTCATCTCCTCCCTCTTTATTTTTTTTCTCTCTTTCTCTCTCTCTTCCACTCTTCCTCTCTCTCCCTCCTATCTCTCTTTCTCTCCCTCCCTCTCTCTTTCTCACACACACACGCACACACACACACACACACACACACCTGAGCTCCAGCAACATAATCAGAAAGGACAAACTGACAGCGGGATCGGCAGTTGGAGGGAAAGCAAAAGGGTGACCACAACATGGACGCCTGACACACGGCTGAGAAGGTCATAAGAGGGTCAGGGCTGTGTGGGTCACAGAGAGAGACAGGTGTGGAGCAAGTAGAGACGCACCCTCCACACTTACATTTACATTTAGCCACTTAACAGGTGCTCTTTTCCACACCCACTTGCATACATAAGGGCACAAAAACATTTGGGCCAACAAGGAGCCGGGGCCAAGTCGGTAGGGTCACAACAACTGACAGCAGCTGGTAATACATAGCTTGCTAAGTAGTACGTAAATAAACCCATGACATGAAGATAAGTGCCATGCTATGTGCGAGAGGGAGACTGCAAATTTAGAGCCTCAAATAGCAAAATGTGTTTGAGGATATAATTTTCAACGCAGCGTAGACGGGGCTAGCAGAGCGATGATAAATGTTCACAGTTCAGCGTCTGGTAAGCCTTTCGCCTACCTTGCGGGAAACACTAGAAATTGAGACGTTTCCATTTTCACGATTATGAACAATCCCCACATTCAAAGAAGTGACTGTTTTTAGACACTTGGAGTCCACCCTGGGGAAGGGGGGGGCTGTAATGATTGTGCACTGCCGTTACCTGAGGGCAGGTGAGCGAGCTGCACAGGTAGTCTCAGGGACAGAGAGCGAGAGAGAGCACCTAGGGCACTGTGCACAGTATTTTTCCATAAGCATGACTGTTAGAATCACTGTTACACGACTGTTTATGTTTTAACTTTATTTTTACACATATACATTTTGGCATTTTTCTACTTCATCATGCCATTATTACATCTGCTGATCCCATCGCTAGATTCCGAATACGCCTGATTTCAGTTTTACGAGCGCACATGAGCCATATAATTTCCGTTAATTTTTATAGCGGATACTAAGTGCGCTGAAACGAAGAGCAAACTTCAGCGTCTGTCACCTCTGCTTTGGAAATAACGTCTGATGTGATGCCATTATAGCACCACGAAAATTAAAAATAGTGAGAGAAACAGGGAGAGGGAGGGAGAGAGTGAGAGGGAGAGGGAGAGGGAGGAAGAAGGAAAGAGAGGGAGAGAGAGAGGGAGAGGGAGCAGGAGAGAGAGAGTAGGAAGAGGGAGAAGGAGACAGTAGGAGAGGGAGAGAGCAAGAGGGAGGGAGAGGGAGAAGGAGAGAGAGAGAGAAAGTGGAAAAGGGAGAAGGAGAGAGAGAGAGAGATGCAGAGCTGTGGTAGGCAAAAGAGTGCAGAAAAGAAAAAGAATAGCTTTATAAGCTGGTGACGTGGTTTGGGATTTGGGTGCGCTACACTTCCTTCTCCCTCTTTCCTGCCTCGGCACCCTTCTGAGATCGAGGATTCGGAGAGCGGTGGCGGACGCGCGCGACGCTGAGGGACTGCGGGTAGGACAGACCGTTCCTTCCCAGTGGAGGCGGCGCGGTTCCTAAGCGCGGTTCCTCTTCCTGCGGTAACTCAGCCCGCCCTCAGCCGCACACCTGTGTCTTCCCCTCTCGTTTGGAAATGAAAATAAAAAATGACAACCGCCCCCCCCCCACCCGCCCACCCCCCCCGACTAATGCGTTCCTCTGGAGGACCCCTCCGCAGAGGTGATCTCTCAATCAGCCACACGCAATGAAGCATTCCTGACGGATCATCAATACCTCTGGGGAAGAAGGACTCTCTCCTTGCCAAGGAGCTCTTGCAAGATAAATCGCAAGACCGAAGAAATACCAGAAAGCAATGTAATGGCTGCAGCAACTGTTCACATCCCACGCATCTTCTGCTAGGAGTGGCAGTCTTGCTATTACTTTGTAATTACATGCTTATTACTATATATAAGGGTTGTTATTATATGTTTATTACTATAGTTTCAAGGGTTGCACCTGGGAAACGAGTTGGTTTGAATCAATAGTGCTGGAGCAGGTACTTATTATCCTGAGAAATGGCAAGCGGCTCATCACTGAAGCTGAAACAGCTCTATGGGGACCTCTATGAGTGAAGAACTGTACTGATGGTACACCGTGTTTTTAATGGGCACACGCTGCATAGTGCAGTGTGCAGGTGGCAATGTGCATGAGTGTGTGTGTGAGAGAGAGCGAGAGAGAGAGAGAGGGGGAGTAGGGAGCAAAATAGAGAGGGATGGGTGAAAAAGGAGGAACAGCAAGAGAGCAAGAGAGAAAAAACCAGACAGAAGGCAAAACAGGAGAGAGAACTGAGAGGAACAGGCAGTGAAAAAGAGAGGGAAGAGTTTAAATGTGTAAAAAGGAGGTGAGAGTGAATGTATAATGCGGTTGAGAGAGAGCGAGCGAGAGAGAGAGAGAGAGAGAGAGCGAAAGTGCGTTTCGTTTCTGACACATTTCCAGCTCGTGTTATTCTAATCTCGGAGCTAGACTGCTGGTAGTCGGGGGTGGGGGGGGGGGGGGGGGGGGGGCTCGTCGCATTGCGCTCCGAACCACTGGAGTGGATGATATGTCAGCTGGTCTTTTGTTGACCTGGAGACAGATTCCACGGTTGGGCGAAGGCGCTCGCCGCAGAGAGCCGCGATCCAGATGAGCCGGCGGTAATCGCGGGTCGCTGCTCAGACAGGGCCTCGGAGAGCCGCGTTGCCGAGCGCCACACCGGCCCTGCTAATCCACCAACTGCCATTTGTGGATAATGCGAGGCGCAATGCCTGTGCGATCCAGCAGGGGGCGAGAAGGGCTCAAGGCGAGAAGGGACAGTGCTGTCTAGGGGCCTAAGTCTTGTGTGTGGCTGCTTCTTTCCATGAGCAAACATATCCAGAGCTAATTTCCCAGGAGAAAGGACTGCTATATGCCTGGGACACACACACACACACACACACACATGCAGGCACACACACACAAGCACGCACAAGCAAAAAGAACAAGCATTCACACACACAAACATGCACACACACACACAGATGCACAAGCAAACAAGCACACACACGCAAACAAACAAACAAGCCCATATACACACAAGCAAGAAAACAAACAAGCAATAAAACACAATCGCACACAACCAATCCCTGAAGCACACTAACATGCACACATACCCTCACACAGTGCCGACCATGAACTACATTTCAGAAGGAGCTCCAAAAGCCATAAATAAAACACAACTGTGGGGGAGGTTTAAATCTTCTCCACCAATTAATATGGGACGTCATAAAAAGTTTCCAAACGGCAGCAGCTAGAGAACACAGTTTATGGGGCGACAGCGAAAGGGCAGTTAAGAAAAATTATATGGCTTAATTAACCACCAAGTCACATTAGGTTATGATTACGAACAAGGGTGGGGTCAGTTTGAAAATATGAATGATGGGAAACGCGGTTTGCTCCAGCGCCCATCTGCTCAGCCAGGCTAGGCCCACTCGTAATCATGAGTTTGATTAAGAAGCGCGTTTGAAGCCCAGCGCCTCTCCCAGCACGCGCTGGTACGCGCAAAACCTTCCTCGTGTAACCGAGGATACCAGACCGCGTGAAACACCGAGCGAAGAAGAAAATTAGGGTATCAATGTAAAACAGAGACGAGCTTCCCGCTGTTTTTTTGAAGTATTAGAGTAGTTCAATTCGCCGCATGGAATTCTGCAATTTTGCTTCTACTAGTCTGTATGGTGTTTCAGTGTAATGGTTTCTGACCTGATTTAACCTTAAAAAATAAAAAAATAAACGGTCCTATGTGCTAAATTAGCTTGGCGACCCTGGTGTGTGCTTTCTGCATTGTTCGAGCGTGTGCAGTATATGGGTATAGACACTACTAGACAGTCTTAGGCTAACGGGCAGTGGGTATGTTGCGTAGCTATGGAATAACTGCAAGTGTGATTAAAAATGCATATAAATGGCAGCTGGCATCACCGAATTTGGGTGGAAGTGATACATTTGTTCTTTCCCTTGTTTGCCCTCTCTTGAGTCAAGTTTCATAGAAGGTGGGGTTGGGGGGGGTTTGAGTTTTTTTTTGGCAGGCTGAACGATCATGTGATGAGCGATCTCGAGTGACACAGCAGCACAGGCTACGAGGGCTACAGCGAGACCATCGCTTAAAACTGGCTTCCAGTCCTGTCTCCAGACGGGATTTCGAGCCGGGATATCAAGCGCCAAAGCCTCCGCTTTTTTTTTTCCTTTTTCTTTTTCGTCCAAACAAAGCAGAGCTGACGAAGTTGATGGCTAAGCGGGTGTCCGTCATCACCTTCGCACACGGCGTTCATACTTCAGCGCTCCACTCCTGCAGTCAGGTGGGCTATTTCGCGGCGGCGCCGCCTAATAGCGTTTGACGAAAGAAGGCGACGCGCGAAACGCGCCTTCTCTTCGGGCGCGCGAGCGGAAGCTTCCAGGCGCAGGAGGGGGGCACAGTCGTCATAGCGACCCGTTAGACAGGCGAAACGGCGCATCCTCCCCTGGGGGGAATGCCGACACATGAGGAGGAGGACCGGGGGCCAGCCAGGGTTTAACTCTGGGCTTTTCCCCCGGTAGGGCATCGCAGTCACGGGCGGCAGCGCGGAGCGAACCGTTAGCAAACCGGGCTCGCAACTCGGGCGTCGTGAGTTTGATTCCCAGGTGGGGCCCTGCTGTTGTACGCTAGGACAAGTTAGCTAGCATAACTAGCTCTCCGCCAATATCTAGCTGTTTAAACGGATGGTATGCAAGCTGTGTACGTTGCTCTGGGTAACTGCATCTGCTAAATGGCTTATAATGCAGCTGTAGTTCTGGGGTCAGCGTGTTTTCACAGATCCTTATATTCTCGACTCCAGTAAACAATAGATTGTGCAACATATTATATTAGACTATAAAAAAGTATGTGCCAATATCTCATTTCACTTCATTTTAAATTTTCTTTCTACAGGTATTTTATTATTTATATTTTCTATAAACAGAATTTATATTCTGTTTACGGGCTTTTCTGTTATTGTATTTTTGGGAAGGTGCTTTGAACACAATGCATTAAAACACGGCATTAAAAAATAAACTTGTATAAACACATTGTAGAATACATTCAATGTCTTCATATATAGAGGAATATTGCCGAGGCATATTATGTGCAGGGCACAACATCTCTCAAAACCCGAGAGCGCCAAATTGGGATTGTAATAGAAAAATACAGTCTTGCTATTAAATATTAAGAGAATATTAATATTTGATCGGGTTTGGTTTACAGTCTTTTTTTTTGCAGCAGCAGCTGGTCGCCATAGTGATGTAATGCCGTTCCTTCCTGCCCCACTGCAGCACTCCTGAGCTGATCTGGCCGTGATTGGCCGGAGGGTCGGACCGAGATCGGCTGGGTTTGACACGTGACGGACAGACGGACGGACGGATGTGCTGAGGGGTGGCGGGGGGGACGGCGCTCGCACACGCAGTGGCCCTGCGGGACCGGGATGAGACGAGAATCGTGGGACAGACGAGTCCTCCGGGCCCGATCTGAGGCGGGGCCGCGTCGATGTGCTCTGAGCTGAAGTACGCTCGCGGTATCGAGCAGGAGAGCGCGATCGCTCCCCGTTGGCCGAGAATGATTCCTTTCTTTTTTTCTTTCTACAAGTCATTAAACACCGAACCCTGCAGCCTGCAGACACTGTGCACAATTGAAGTGAACACTGCCCCCCCCCCCCCCCCCCGTTCTCAAACACCCCCCGTCCTCCATTTTAACGATCGCAGGATGTACTGCTCTCCCCTGAGCAGTAATTACCATCTATTGCTGGGAGTTTTTTTAGGTCTGGCTTACTGGCTTACTTTCTTTCAAAGTGGATGAGATTCAGGAGGCTGAGGGCTAAGTCCACCTCACCTGCCAAAAAAACCCCCAATGTTTGGCGGCAAAAGAAAATCAATTTTTTCCGGTTGATGTGTAATCGGGCATGTGTTTTTCTTTGCGATACCAAAGCCAGGCGCTTTCACAGTTTTCTTTTTTTTTGTTGTTGTTGGTGAGTTTCTAGCACTCGATATTAGCTGCGGAGCGAAACTCGGTGGGGAGCTGCAGGGTGACGGTGGGGAGAGAAGAAGAAGGAATTAAAAGAATGATGAGTGAGGAGGGAAAAAAACAGAGGAGGAGTTAAAGGGGTAAAGGGAAGGGGTGCGTTGTCTGTGAATGTGGACGTGGCACGTACTTCCTCAACCCTGAAATAATTACTAATAATTCAACCAATGTTCTCCCGCCAACCGTGAAAGTAGGTTTTTTGGACAGTTTGTTTTGTTTTACAAAAGTCAGTGTGCTAGAACTCCATTGCTTTCCATTACCAGTAGAGATTATTTCCTCAGCAACAGAACATTCAGTTAAGAATATTCTAATCCCAAATAACCTCCCTTTCACTGTCCGCACAAGCCGGTGCAATATTTGCCTCTCTTAGTCAGGGTGAACAGCTATTAAGAGTCCTACTTCACAACACTGAATCGGTCAGAATGTGTGGGATGGGGAGGTCCTGAAAGCAAGGCTGTGCATCGGCTGACAGCCTGGGATGTTTTCGAGAAAGAAACCGGGGGGGTTCAGGCCTTGCTTTTAGGGCCCACCCCCATCCCCCCACAGACTTCCAGGCCTGAACAATCAGGCAGTCCTGAAAAAAAAAAAAACAGTCAGGTCTGCTTATTTGTAATAAGCCACACCCCCTTTCCTGTCAGTCATCTTCAGGGGTTTATTCCCATCTAATGCACCACAACCCAAATACGCATAATTTTTTTTGTTGCATTAATTATTCAGTCACACATGCACATTGATCAACAACACCCTGCAAGAAAATTAAAGCAAATAAACGGACACAACCACTGTCGAAACAATAAACGTTAAAGGGACCTTGTTCAACTATTCGGCTTTTACGGAAAATTCATCTGAGCTCCAAAAATAATCATCCAAAAAAAAACCATCCGAAACGTAAAAGAAGAAAACATTCAGTTAAACTTAGGAAGATTTTTTTTTTTACAAAAATTAACCAGAACATCATTCTTTTTCCAGTCAAGAAGTCCTTTTAACCCTCTGAGTTCCTTTTGCTTTCGAGATTTCGGGAGGGGAGACGGTCGCCACTTTAGGAGAAGGGTTATGATTTATTTAGCCGTTTATTGGTGTATTTATTTAGGCTCGTCTGTTTTGCACTTTTAGTTCCCACAAGGGCTCATCAGAGTGAACACAAATCCATTAGACGTGTTTAAAAGCAGGGTTAAATTTCGGGGTATCTTGGTTCTGGGTTGGTGGTTGGGCAGGAGGAGGGGGGGATGGGGGGGGCAGGGTCTGAATTTGGGGTTACCATGGATATCAGTGCATTTTTTGGGGAATATGATGTGAGTCAAAGTGCGTTTTTTTTCCATATATGTTTGTATATGCAGAGGGGGTGGGGGTGTAAGTCTAGTAGAAACTGCCTAAAAACACAATCAGGAGTATAATCGGAAATAACTTAGAATGTTTTAGCGGAAATGGGCCAATGGGAGCGTTAAATTTTTTCCCTCCAAACCGAAGGGGAGGACCTAGGAGGGAGACTCCCAGTATTGTACACGCTCGCTGCCGTGCTGTTCCCTACGCAACAGCCACAGGGCGGCCATGTTGGGAAGGAAGGAGGCGAGGGCCAATCAGAACACAGCTATAAAAAACTGCTCGACCAATGGCGTGCGTCAGAAGAGAGATCGGGCCTGCGCTGAGCTCAGTACACAAAGGTCCCCGCCTTCATCCTCGCTGTTTTTATTTTCATCGCCAGAATTGAGGAGGAGATTGCAGAGCACACTGTGAGCTGTGGGGGGGAACCAGCAGGACTGTCAGAACGCTGTCCCCAGGAAAGCAGCCTCTTCCCCGCAGGCTCCATATGCTTCGCGCAGCTCCTAAATTTCACGCTCACGCCGCTTTCCCCTTGCAAACACACAGGAGCTGTGTTTGTTTCTTTTGCTTTTCTTAAAAGGAGAGTCCACGCTCTTCATGTACTCCCCCCCCCCCCACACGCTTTATTCAGATGGGAGGGACGCAGAGAATGTTCTAGAAGAAGATGGGATCACAGTACGGAATGTTCCGTGGCGGGGTATCGAACCCCTCCCCACAGGGGGGGATTTGTACGTGGGTGGATCGGGCCACACGGTCTCCTCCCCCAGGATGTGTTTTTTCGTGCTCCAGTAAGACGGGGGGCCGGGGTTCGCACCCCGCGGCGGACTGACCTTCTCTAATGAAGGGGCGGTCCCACAAAGAGCCGCAGACAGAGCCCTGTGATCAATTAAGTGTCAGAGTGTGGTGGGCGGGAGATGCTTCCCGGCGTCTCCTCCCGCGCGCCAGACGGTGGGCCTGGCACCATTAGTGTCACCGGTGACGGATGGATTCCGGGGGAAAGGGACAGTATCAGGGGGCGAAGAACACCTTGTCGTCCGCGTGGGTGTTACAGTGAAGAGTGGCCCCGGGGAGGTGAAAGGATGGTTCTGTCGATTATGTTTGTCGTGTGCGGAGTTACGCCCACCTGGGTCCCAACTCCCCAAATCTCACCTTGTGTGTGTGTGTGTGTGTGTGTGTGTTTCTGAGGGTCTGTATTTGTGCAGTGGTGTGCGTGTGTGTGTGTGTGTGTCTGTGGGTCTGCATTTGTGCAGTGGTGTGCGTGTGTGTGTCTGTGGGTCTGCATTTGTGCAGTGGTGTGTGTGTGTGTGTCTGTGGGTCTGCATTTGTGCAGTGGTGTGCGTGTGTGTGTCTGTGGGTCTGCATTTGTGCAGTGGTGTGCGTGTGTGTGTGTGTGTCTGAGGGTCTGCATGTGTGCAGTGGTGTGTGTGTGTGTGTGTGTGTGCATCTGCATATGTACAGGGCTGCGTGTGTGTGTGTGTGTGCATCTGCATATGTACAGGGCTGTGTGTGTGTGTATGTGTGCAGTGGTGTGTGCGTGTCTCCATAAGTGCTGGGGTGTGTGTGCGTGGATGTGTGTGTGTGTGTGTGTGTGTGTGTGTGTGTGTGGTGTGTTTGCACATATATTGCGGTAGTGGGAGAGATTATTTGGGAAAGACTGCCCTTGGTGGTTGGGATTAGGGTTTGTTATGCTGTCAGGTGGTTCAATTCTGCTCAATTCCAGTTAATCCTGTTTTTATCTCATTATGTCAAACATGCTTTAACCCTTTGAGTTGACAAAATGTCCTCTTTCCTTCCCTCCCTCCACCCTGTGCCTCCCTCCTCCTCCTCCTCCTCCTCCTCCATGGCACCCTCTTCTCCCTGACACCTGAAATCAGCATATCTTCTAAAATGACCTTTTATTCTGCGCATTTTACAACAACCTCACGGGTCACTTCACCCCATGGTTAAACCCTCACACGTTCTAAGATAGGCTCTGAAATAGACTTGGGGAGAGATTCATTACTTGATGCCACCCATACAGGAGGTTTCTGCCAGTTCTTTAGCACTGACAGTTCCTCTTGACACTGCTGTTGCCTTGGTGTCAGAACAGACAGAAAGTCTCACTGTAAAAAAAGTGGTTTTAATCTCAAAAGGACTACCTGGTTACAGACAGATAGTGGCACCCCATTGCATGCTGAGCCCCATGAGTGTGGGGATGTTTCAGTTCTTAATGTCCGCTGCATTAGAGATCAGCAGATCAGAACTTCAAACAGTTATAGAACAAATAGCAAACAAATGTCTATGTGATTTTTTCAAAAATTATATTTTATCCCCATTTTTTTAAATCCCTGATTTCCCCCCAACCTGAACTCAACCAAACTTGCTGACTCTCGCCGATGACATTCGGAGAAGGCAGACACGTGCGCTTGCTAGACGTAGGCGCGGCAACCGAAAGCGGCGGCCTCAGAACAACAAATCAGAGTTGTCCCTGTGTTCGGGTTAAAACACATACAGTTAGTACGTACATGCCGTAAAATAATTGGTTTTGCTGAAGAAACGCAGAACAGAAGCTTTGAGAGCTGATAAAGCAAACGAACGTAACTCGATGCGAGCGGCTGTGAATTGAAGGCAAATCAATGGCCTGCAGGTGTGGAGGCCGTTTTTATAGCTTAAAAGCGAATCACTCAGGCTGTTCCTGGGACTTTGATGAATGTCCAAAAAAGCGCAGAGCTACCATCTCAAGGCCAAACGAGCTTCTCCGCTGGGCTTCTCATTACAGCGCCTGGTCTGTGCGCGTTTCCTTCTATTCACCCTTTTCTGAAGAGCTGAGATCATAAACATGGTGCATTGCAGATTGCTCAAGCACAATCCCATATAAGGCATCAGAACCCTTTTTTTTTTACATTTTAATTTTTAATTTTTCGCTTTTTCAGGATGTGGTTTGGTCATCACTGGGTGCATGTCAGGGCTCTTTTCAAGGAGCAGTGTGGCTAACTATATAGCTCAGTGCTCTATCTGCCTACAGAATGGGGATCTTGACCTTTGACTTGATTAACACCCTCAGGGCATAAGAGAAAAGGGAAAAGTGAAGTTCAGAGGCTTTCGGGGGAGGGGGGGAATATCTGTAGAATCAACCACCTTCAGCAGCCCAAACGCAGACACTGGCAAAATCAAAGAGGTCGAGAACTTTTAGCACTCAAAGGGTTAAAGAAGGCGACTTTGGTTATGACTTCACGTCTTAGCTTAAGGTTTAGCCGATTGGTCAGTAACACTACTGCAATGAGAGAGACAAGCAAAATATGAATAAAAAGTCCCTTTAACTTTTACAGACTTTCCGGTTGTTACAGGGTTATACTTAGCAATTCTGGTTAGTTGTGTTTTTTTTTTTTTTTTTTCTTTTTTGCTGGTCATCATGGTTATTAACGTTTAAAAATTAAGCATTGTTACTGAGAACCACAAGAGCAGACAAAAGACACAGCCAGAAAGCACTCCAATCAAATCTCAGATCTATTTACAGACAGTTACTCAGCTGTAGACGGTTAGCAGGTTACTTGAGGGTTATGTTGAAGTTATTTGCGGTGTTAAAACTCTGAAGAGGTGCAGTGCCAGTTTCGGGTGAAGGGAAATCAAGTTCCCCCCTTTCTTTGCCAGTCATTAGTAGGATTACCCATGGGCACCCATCCAGGAACGGTCCAATTTTAAAACATTTTATCCTGGGGGGGGGGGGGGGGGGGGGGGGGGGGGGGGGGGGCAGGCAGCGGGGGCTTTGATTGGATTTCTTAAATGGGAAAATAGATCTGGGTAAATGTTGCCCGAATCTTTGTGACTACATAGCATGCCTATAAACTATACATATTGAAATATATGCAATGCAATGAAGCCTCCTCATGCTTATCTGCAATTGTGCAGTGTTATCTGTGTAATTTGTAGTGAATTAGAACAGGAAGTCAGTGGGAAGAAGGTTGAGACTACATCCAATCAAAGTAGTCACCTCCCACTACGAACTGGACACACTTTTAAAGTCCAGTTATTATTCTTATTATTCCCTTTGGTTTTGACAGGGAGAAACATCTGATACTATGGGTGATGCTAATGCTACTGAGCTCATGTGTGCGTCTATATGTCCAGTACATTGAATAACAGATGCGTGCCCTGGGGAAATGACACATTATTAACCCAGCTGGGGTTCCGGCAGGTTCCGTTGAAGAGGGGGTGCCCAGGCATACTGAATTATGCGACCAATCAGCTTGCTTCTCACCTTTGTCAAGGGAGGAGGTGAAGGCACTGCACCTCTTCCAGACGTGTTAAATTAATTAAGGGATTAGGTCATTAATTAATTAATTGATTTTTATTACCTTTGTCGAGTAGCCATTCGTCAACTACCCGACCAAGTCTGTATGGGATTCTTTGTCTAGCAATAGCCAGGCGTTCGATATCATTGTTCCCTTTAAAGAATTTGGAAAGACAGATTAAAAGAGGTTAAAATCTGGAAGTTAAAAGGTTAGAAAAGGTTAGAAAAAGGGCAACAGGTCAGTTTATCAAGTTAGGTACTTTTAGATTAAAAATAATTCTTTTTTTGGGTTAGGTTTAATGGTTAGAAAGTTAACAGTATACTAGTTACCATAGGTTTAAGTTGCTTTTTAGTGAGATGTTCAGTTAAACATATTTATGAATAATTTAGAAATGGCATATTTACAATGGTTTAATAATAAAAACACCTAATTCCAGAGAAGATAATTACGGAAGTAAAAATGCATACAATAATCCATAACATGCTTGTCAAAAGAAACTTATAATCAAATTGGTAATGAAAATAAGTAAGAATTTAACAATGATATCAACAGTAGTAGATCAAAACAGTAATTCAACAGTACATTCAAAATAGAAGCAAAATAGTAACACATTCCATTTAAAAAGCAACACACAATCAAAACATTTTTTTATATGCAGGAGAAGGCAAACATTCACATATTCATAAAATCAGGAAGACATTTTCTCATTTGACACCTGCCCAGAGACAATTTTTTGACGAATTTTTCATAATTTAAATAATTTAAAGAGATGTGGAGTGGTGAGTTGTTTGTGTGTGTGTGTGTGTGTACATTGGTATCAATCAGTTTCTTACTGGAGAAGAAGCCATACTTGAAACCAGAATGCTGTGGGTTAAAACCCGGAGTGATCGTATGGAACATTAGGATATGAACCAATAAAAAACAAGCTCTACCCAAAGTAACCTTTTCATTGGATACTGCGCGTTGGAGGTTCCACCGAAACATCAGATCACGAGCCACCTCCGGCAAGATGATCACCAGGCACATATTTATATCTCAGTTCTTAACGTTCTTAACGTTTTCTCCTCCACCTCTGCCGCAGTGCTATATATAACCAGGTCCGCACAGTAACATGGCAGCCTCCCCTGAGAGAACCAGCACACGCGTGTGCAGAGCCATGTAATTCTAACGGGCTGATCTGGGATGAGCGGGGAGAGGGAGTAGCGTGTGTCTGCTGGTCCAGCCAGACATCACGCTGGGCTGTACTGGAACCCCACACTGACAGAGAGTGACAGATGTCTATGGAGAGAGAGAGAGAAAGAGAGGGAGTGAGGGAGGGAGAGAGAGAAAGAGGGACGGGGGGAGAGAGAGAGTGAGAGAGAGAAAGGGAGGGAGTGAGGGAAGGAGAGAGAAAGAGAGGGAGAGGGAGAGAGAGAGAGAGGAAGGGAGAGAGAGTCATGTTCTGGATGGTGCACAGAGGGAGGAGGCAGTGTGGACCACATGGCACTGTTCCTGGTAACACTTCAGAGGACTGGGCCTCCTTACAATTACTGAGCTGCACCCCTGACCCCGTTCACCATTGGTGCCAAACATCCGCCAGTACAACAGATTGGAGGGGGGAGACGTCCACCCCTGAGGAACACACAGCGCGGGGTGCTGCTTCATCCCAGTTACTGGCCGAAAGAGGCGATGGATTTACAATTGAAACAGACACAGGGAATACAAAGACCCAGCCTGTGCAACCCATCTGACAGAAACCAAGAACCTCCATGCCTCCACTGCTCTCCTACTTACACTGGCAGGCGTGCCACCCTGGACCCTTCTAATGTTGAGCTCTCACTTATCTGATCAAATGAAAATTAAAAAGTTAGGAGGCTGGAATGCTCCTGTTAGGCTAAGGACCATTCTCCTGTCACCTGTGGGTCACAAGGTCATCTCCCACACTCACATTTGGTTGGCTTTACTCTCCAGGTTAAGTCCAGGATTTTCCCACCTCTTCTTCAAGTAGCTTTTGAACTTTTGAGTTTCCATGTGATTTGAAAGATTCTCTGAAAGTTCGTCCCGGTGATGCACGTATTGTCATGCCGAGAAGGTCACGCAGAGATGCCCCCCCCTCCTCCCTTACTCTTTTCAATGTGCCGTTCTCTAGAGGGGGTCTCCTAATTGGGGTGGCAGCGTGGCTACTGTAACCTTGAGAAAAGTTGATGAGCGTCAAAATTTCCTCTGTAAATATCCAGCTGCGTCCCGGGATAACACGTACAACCCGAGCTCGGCAAGTCAGCTGAGATAAGGGCATCTGCCAAGGAAATAAATAATGTAACAAACACAAAAGCAGAAGGCAATGTACTGTGGAGCAAATGGCTTAATTAGATTACAATTAGGAGATTAAAAGTCATCCCTGCGCAAAGCGGCCGATGCCTTCCATTACCACCTCAAATAATTATTCCCCCATTTCTACCGGCGGGGGGCGGGGGGGGGGGAGAAGGGGGGGATTTTGGGCTCAACGGTGTGCTTTATTTCCTTCTGGAGCCAACAGGTGTTGGGTCTAATTGGGAAAAGGAGGTAAACGAGGTATTTGATAAACAAGGCAAAGCAAAGCCTGCTGGGAGAATTGCAGCGCCACCGCGTCCCGCATTCCCCCGACGCCAGTGCCGAGTTGGACGGTAACTGTCAACGGCTTTTGTTGCCATGGCCGCCACTGACACATTCAACGACGAGAAAGTCGAGGCCGGCAGAGAGGCCCGTCCGCTGGCCGTACACAGCCGGGATGAGAAACCGCTCTGCCACCTGGGAAATCGAAGGCGAGGCTAAACCCCAGCACGACGTGCTCTGTTTGCTCATTGGGCGCCCAAGCCGCCTCCATCTCTGCATTGTCTCCTGTCCTGTCCTCTCTCTGGCTAAATTAAATGACCTTTGAAGGAGCGCTCTCTAGAAAATATATCGCAGCCACCTGGAGAAGCTCCTTGAGCCCACGAAAGGGGAAATTGATAAATGGGGCTTTTCCCATTTTAGACCTGAGCCCTCTTTGGATCATGGAAAAGGTGTCTGTGCCCTTCAGTTAAATTCTTACGGAGATTCGGGCGGGGGGTCTGTCCTTGGCCCATCCATCCCATTTAAAACGCCCCGTCTCCCAGGGATGCTCTGAGCTCTAATGGGTCTTTAATGACAAAAGCACCGGCGCCCGTTGGAGCGTCAAAGTCACATGACGCCTTTCCTTGTTTTCCTTGGACAAGGGCAAGGACAGGGCTGGACTAAGCCCAGCAGTGCCTGGGGCAGGACAGGCCATCATCCAAATTCTGACAAAGTGCCTCCTTAATGCAGCTGATATCCTTCTTATTTATGAATTTGGCAGGCATTCCTATCCAGGATTTACTGTGCAATACAGCTAAAACAATGCACTGAGTGGCCACAACTAATTAAAGGTCCAAAACTGAAAGCTATGGTCAAGCATGAGAGATCACAACAGCAGTATCTACTGAATATGTTAACTGTATACAGAAATCAAGATAAATTGAAGACACAAACTACAGCCACCTAGCCATCTACAGCCTACAATCAAAGGCAATTTCTCAGACACCTTAATCCCACAATACACACACAAGTGCAATACCACAACACCAAGAGCTTTATTAAAAGTTCTAATTAAAACACTGTTGCAAGAATGAGATGTGAACCATCACATAGAAATAAGTGGGAGCTATCAAACTGAACCAATCATTGTGTTCTGTTATAAAGAGCAGAACATTTCGACATTTGATTCAATGAAGTCAGCGACTGACAGCTAAATGTAGCTCCACCCTTGCTTGATCTCATCACACCTCATTCGCCCAGTGCTAGCTTTAACAGAGCGTAGGCTGACAGCGCTAACTGAACTACGATCGGTGGAACAATGACCTCTGACCCTGGAAGTGATTACAGCAGACAGGTGGGCCACCTCTTGCCCTCAAACCTGCTGAACACAGCGCTCGTCTTCTAGTCTCTAACGTTTGGTCTCATTACTCAGGCCGCGTTACGTGTAAGGGAGCAATAACGGAACAGTATGAATAATATGACAGAATAAAGAAATAAAGAAATGACATAAAGAATAAATATAGAGTGTGATGGTGTGTTTCCTTGTCACCTTATTTGGCATAATTGCCTTTGCGAGGTTGCGGAGTCAAGCGCTGGCTGGGGGAAACAGCCTCGGTAGGCGCTGAAGCTTTTGGCATGAGGACGGAAACTGTGTCGACGCCTCGCTACCGAGGGAAATGTGAATCTCTACCTCTCTCCTCTCTGCCCTCTTCCCTCTCCTCTCATCCGTCTCCAGGCTTAACTTGCTCAAAGGAGCAGAACATGGATTTATCTCCCCCTGCTGGAGGCCTCCCCAGTGCATACAGCCCCCCCCCCAACCCCTCCTACACTGGGATGCATTCGCTGAGAGAACACAAGCAAATCATGCAGGACATCACTGGGAATACATGCTTATCCTCCCCCCCATAGCTTGCATTATTCTCTTTCTCCCAGCCCATATTATCTCTCTTTCTCTCTCACTCCCTCCCTTTCTCTGTCTCTTTCTCCTTACCCTCCCTCTCTCCTTTCTCCCTCTCCATCCCTACCCTCTCCCTCTCTCTGTGTCTCTCGCCCCATCCCTCCCTACCTCTCTCTCTTACTCCCTACCTCCCTTTCTGTCTCTTTCTCCTTACCCTCCCTCCCTCCTTCTCCATCTCCATCCTTACCTCCCTCTATCTCTGTCTTTCAGTCTCTCTCTTCCCCTCCCTTCCACTCTCTCTTTCTGTCTCTGCCTCTCTCTCTCCCTCCTCCTTGCCTCTCATGGGTGCGTCACACAGATGTAAGGAAATACAGAAAAACCTGTTAAAGGGGTGGACTGAATACTGAGCAGCAGCACAAGGGAGAGGCCACAGAAACCTGTATCTGTATGTGTATTTATACGCATGTACACATATATTATGTTATTTACGACCCTACCGAGGTCCTACTGAGACTTCAGCCCAATTCTGACAGGATTAGCTTTACCCAAGGATGTCCTGTGGTTGGAATTATTACCTATTACTCCTGTAATTTCTATCCCTTCAGAATCTGCCAAGTTGGTAATTTTTACCTGGCTGCAAATTAAATTTTCTGGACTGAATTACCGACTGGCTTTTTTGGGGGGGAAAGTAGATAACCGAGGTCCTCTGGTAATACCAGTCCCACGTGAACAGACATCTCGGTAATTTAAGAACGTAATTTATTTTTGGCACACTTTTATCCTGGTGTGGTATAACAATGAGGGTTTATCGTCTCGTTTTTCTGAGAGTGCCAGAAGGCCATTTTGCAATCCTATTGCAGTTCTATTTTCATCATAACGCATAGGCCTCACATTTTCTACAATAAACATTACTCAATTAGAGTCTATGGCAACTGACTGAAAATTCAGCTTTCAAATGAATAAGCTGTGTGTGTTTTCAGTCCATTTTTTCAGTAGCAATGTTCATGGAAAACTTAAATCTTGCATGTCATCATCGACTAAGGCTCCATTAACTCGCCCACTCGCTAGTCTCTATAATGTCAGCGAACCATGATGACCTACACAGCAACGCACCAGATTGAAAAATGCATAAAATTATTTTCTAAAAAAGAAACCATCTGTTCATTTTTTATTATTATTATTATTATTTATAGCTGCGTATGCATGCAGCCGTGATTAATACCTTGCTTTGAACACGACTTCCCCATTTGTAAATTTTAAGATAATAATTGGTTGGAAGTGGATAAATATGTTTTTATAAATGCAAATGCATTATAAACATTTTGCAGGAAATTGGTTTTAAATGGCAAACATTTTTAGAGTGACAAGAGGAGGCAGAATGCAGAGGTATGGCACTGTATATGTGTGTGTGTGTGTGTGTGTGTGTGTGTGTGTGTGTGAGAGAGAGAGAGAGAGACAGATAGAGAGAGAGAAGGTGTACTGCGCATTGCATATAAGTGTTGCTGTCCAAGGTCCCGAAATCACGATGTTTCCAATTCAAGGTCCTAAATTGGCCACGCTGTTCCTCGCACGGTCCCTCATTGACATTAGAGGGAGCTCATTAGGGAGTCCAGCAACATATCCTTCCTCTGTACTTCGCCTCAAATGCGCCTGTATGTGTGTGTGTGCCAGTGTGTGTGTGTGTGTGTGTGTGTGCCAGTGTGTGTGTGTGTGTGTGGATGAGCAATGGGGGGTGGTTTCAGTGCATATATTTCCTCTTTTTCTCATTGAGGAGGAGGAGGAGGGGGGATGTAGGGGGTGTGGGAAATCAGAGCAGAGGTGTCTTATTACCGACGACGGTACAGCCGGTGCCTGTTTTTTGGTTTGGATAGTTTGCCGCAAATAAGACACTAATCCCCACACTGAGCATGGCTGACAACGCAAATGTCACAGTGTGCAGTAATAATCCGCTACAGCTTCCGCCGACTGCATGTATCTCTCCCAGCCTGACGTACAGTCTATAAATATGCTGACCTCACTCCTTTATTAGCCTCAGAGGCCGAATCAGACTCATGAGCATTGATCCAAATGAACGGCAGAGCATTCACGGCCTTCTGTCCCGCCCAGCCCCGCCCCCCCGGTGTCCACACCCCCTCCGGGAGCGAGAAGGCATCGAAATCACACAAACAGCCAGAGAGCGAGAGGGAGAGGGAGAACGAGAAAGGGGAGGGGTCAGAGTCGCAAAAAAAGAGTGAGAAAGAAGAGACAGAGAGAGAGAGAGAGAGAGAGAGAGAGGGATGAGGAGATTTCAGAGTGAGGAGGAGAGTCGGGAGGGGAAAGAGAGGTGGCTAGGTGAGAGAAATGCGACAGAGTGGAAGAATGAGAGAAAGAGCGAGAGAGTAAGAGAGGGAAGGAGAGGAGAAAGGGTGGTAAAGCTGATTCCAGGAGAGAGAGGACTGAGAGAAACTGCGAGCATAAAACACCCCCCCCCCCTCCCTCTTCCCCCAGCAGGGAGCGACTGGATGTCTGTCGTCACGGCAGCAGTGGCTGTGGGGGCGGATCCAGAGAGGGAGGGGGCGGGGTGAAGGAGAGGGGCGGGGGCGGGACGTCCGCGTGCAGACGGTTCGGCGTAGACAGGTTTAATTTCTCCGACGTCCTCAGCTCCCTGGGCTTGGATCCCAGATGGGGATGCCGGCTATATCCTCGGGCGAGGCACTTCACCGACTTCGCGCAACAAAACGAGAAGATGTGAGCAGCCCACCAGACTCCGGATCAACACACAAACAATTAAAATCCGGGAGTCTCGTCTACCAGCGGGAGCACTGAAAACTAGCCTACTGTTCATCTGGGGGAAAGAATCTTCAGGTATTTAACGAGGCCCCTCAAGCTAACTCCAAATGAATATTATACAAGTCCGGGTATGGAATATTGGAGTGAGAGTCAGAAATGAACAGATGTATAGCTTTGTTAAAGGTAACACAGCCCTGTCTCTTATTATTTATGAGGCATGAATCAATTGGCAGAGGTGACGGGGTGACAAGGTTTTTTATGGAGAAAGACTGCTGTGCTGCCAATGACTTCGTGCTCGGGCCAAAAGCGGCCATCTGATAAGCTTTATTGCGAGGCCTGGCTCCACTCCTACACTTTATTTACCCCCCGTCTGCGCGAGAGAACTGGCAGACCTATCAGAGGAGAAGAGCACGGGCTCTCAGAAACCAGACAAAGGCCTTCCACAAAGGATCTCATATCAGAACCGGGCTCTCTCTCATCTCTAGTGTCTCTAATCTCACACTCTCTCTCGCTGTCTCTCTCTCTCTCTCTCGGTTATTCTCTTCAGCCTGCCTCGTCATCTCCTTCCTGCCACGTCCACCTGATTGGTGATTGGAAATCAGCTGACCTCTGACCGTTTACAGAACCGAATCGGTCCTCACAATGTCTGCTCTGTTTGCGTGTGTTTGTGTGTGCATGTGCGCGTGTGTGATTGTGTATGCATTGTTGAATGCATGCATGTATTCATGTGTATGTGTTTGTACATATATACGTGTGTGTGTGTGTGTGTGTGTGTGAGAGAGAGTGTGTGTGCGTGTGTGTATGGGTGTGTGTGTGTGTGTGTGTGTATGGGTGTGTGTGAGAGAGAGAGTGCGTGTGCGTGTGTGTATGGGTGTGTGTGAGAGAGAGTGTGTGTGCGTGTGTGTATGGGTGTGTGTGTGTGTGTGTGTGTGGGTGTGTGTGAGAGAGAGAGTGTGTGTGCGTGTGTGTGTGCGCGAGAGAGAGAGTGTGTGTGCGTGTGTGTATGGGTGCGTGCATGTGCATGCGTGTGAGTGTGCTTAAAGCCTGCACTCTCTGGGGTCCCCTGGGAACCCCTCCTGAAATCTTTCATAAATCATGTCAGATCTAAATGTCTTTCCATACCGATTTTACACAAGGAAGAGTGACAATCTTCTTCATGGCAAACACCAGCCGAAACCCCAACTACAGCGAGCATAGAGAAAAACATCCCTTATATGGGCATGCAGACCGAAACCTCAGGAGAAGCCAGACCCAAGAGGGGGAGCCCATCCCCCTCTGGCCACCTCAGACCGGGGGGAGACAAACATGGTCAAGTCCGTGTCCCAGTCTGTCTAAATGGGTTCAGGACTCATTCTACAAAAGCCGCCCTCTGCTCCCTCTCTCTCTCTCTGATCGAATCGGAGCTCCACCACCCCACCCACTCAGACCTCTGAGTCACCCGCTGCCAATAATTAGGCATCGCAAGTACTCACGAACCCGTTACCACCGACCGATGACCGTTTGCACCCCCCACCGCTCTTCCCCCCCCTGAGACGAGGCCCCGCCTCTCCTCTCTCCGAAGCGAACGGGATCGCTTTGCCAGGGAAGTCATCCTGGACGGGACCCAGCGGAATGAAATCAGACGAACGCGTCTCTGCGCTTCCCAGCACCGCATCGACGCCTCTGCACCGTGGCCCATCGGATATCGATAGAGTCCCATTAACCACTTAAGGGACCCTCTTCTGTGGCTTCCGTCCGCCCCAACACAGTGACAGCACTTCAACACCCCCCTGCCCGCCCCCCCCCCTCGCCCCCGCCCCCCCCGACCCCTGCCAGCCCCTCCCTCATTAATCACAGCCACTGCATGAACCCTAAGGACGGGGGTGGGGGGGGGGGTCGGGGGGGTGATCTCACTGCATCGAGGCAGGGGTGGGGAAGATGTGCACAGGGCACAGCACTTTGGGGGGGGTGGATTGGGGGGGTGATCTCACTGCATTGGGGCAGGGGGGGAAGATGTGCAGAGGGCATAGAGCTTTGGGGGGGGGGGGGGTGGTGATCTCACTGCACCGGGGCGGGGGGGGGGGGTGGGGAAATGCGCAGAGGGCATAGAGCTTTGGGGGGGGGGGAGGGTGATCTCACTGCACCGGGGCGGGGGGGGGGGGGGGGGGGGAGATGTGCAGAGGGCATAGCGCTTTGGGGGGGTGGGGGAGATGTGCAGGGGGCATAGCGCTTTGGGGGGGGGGGGGGGTGATCTCACTGCACCGGGTCGGGGGGGGGGGGGGAGATGTGCAGAGGGCATAGCGCTTTGGGGGGGGGGGGGGGGATGTGCAGAGGGCATAGCGCTTTGGGGGGGGGGGGTGATCTCACTGCACCGGGTCGGGGGGGGGGGGGGGGAGATGTGCAGAGGGCATAGCGCTTTGGGGGGGGGAGATGTGCAGAGGGCATAGCGCTTTGGGGGGGTGGGGGGGGGGTGTGCAGAGGGCATAGTGCTTTGGGGGGGGGGGAGATGTGCAGAGGGCATAGCGCTTTGGGGGGGGGGGGGAGATGTGCAGGGGGAATAGCGCTTTGGGGGGGGGGGGGGAGATGTGCAGAGGGCATAGCGCTTTGGGGGGGGGGGGGAGATGTGCAGAGTGCATAGCACTTTGGGGGGGGGGGAGATGTGCAGAGGGCATAGCGCTTTGGGGCGGGGGGGGGGGAGATGTGCAGAGTGCATAGCGCTTTGGGGGGGGGAGATGTGCAGAGGGCATAGCGCTTTGGGGGGGGGGGGGAGATGTGCAGGGGGAATAGCGCTTTGGGCGGGGGGGCGGTGGGGGGGGAGATGTGCAGAGGGCATAGCGCTTTGGGCGGGGGGGCGGTGGGGGGGGAGATGTGCAGGGGGCATAGCGCTTTGGGGGGGGGGGGAGATGTGCAGAGGGCATAGCGCTTTGGGGGGGGGGGGGGGGGAGATGTGCAGGGGGCATAGCGCTTTGGGGGGGGGGGGGGAGATGTGCAGAGGGCATAGCGCTCTGTGTTTATCTGCTAGCCTCTTCCTGCCCTCCATAAGGAGCTTTTATAGCTCAGAACGGTCAAAAATCAATGAGCAGGTTTCTGTTTCGCTTATTCGCTGGAGTGTTTTGCCAGACCTCGGCGTCGGTTACTTCTTGTTGCCGTGTGCAGACGGCATCTTTCTCTTTATTGTGATATTACCTGCCTCCACGAGCCGGCAGAAACAATTATTTACTTTTTCCGTTGTTGTTTTTTTCTGTTTTTGACAGAGAGCAACACATTTTTTATTTTGCTCAGCAACAGGCCACAGAGACTACTACTGTCTGACACTCCTGTAGTTTATCTCATGCCCTTCAAGTCCCAGTGTAAATTAACAAAGCCGATCCCCTCATGCACAAAAGTACTAAACTAACAATCAAAAACCAAAGAGGAGCTCAGAAATTGCCTGGCGAAAAAAGAAAGAGAAAATGTTAAAAGCAGCAGTACATCCGATTACAATAACAATAAAATGAAATAAAAATAAAAATAAAAACCATTACAGCCAGGATAACGGCAGTCTTGAAGCCTCACTATCGCTGCTCGCAGACGCTGTTACCGTCAGCAGCGTTTCTGCCAGAAACAGAAACGTCCGGAGAAGAAAGGACCCGTGTTCATAAAACGCAGTGAGGCAGTGAGGCAGTGGCTGAGGCACAGCGCTCCTCACTGTCACCCCAGCGATTCGCGCGCTCCGGCATCGATGGAGACGGATGTGCAGAAGGGAAGACCGGAGGGGCGAGAGGGGGCCAGTCAGACCGACGGAGTGTTGGAAAAAAAAAAAAAGAGAGGACCGTTGCCATGACGGCGGTGCTCTCGTGGTCCGATCGAGAGGGCGGGGGGAGATGGGGGCCTACGGCTCCATCAAACGCCACAGACTGATTCACGATGCCACTGCAGAGGATCCCTAAACCAACACCCCTGCCTTATTTGCCGCATGCAGAGATATATTTACCACACAGGTATTCATTTCTGCTGTCTGTCTGTCTGTCTTCCTGCTTTGTAAGGGCTCCAGTGGGGCCTGTGCTGTTGCACTGGCTGTGGGTGAAATGTCTGTTACTGCCCACCTTCTGCTACCGTAATAAATATTCATAAACGGGAGAAGAGCATATCAGAGCCCGTTTCTAGCTTCAGCAGTCTCAGAGAGAGCATTTTCCAAATCAAACATCAAACACGTCCAGCTGAATATCCCTTCGGTAAACAGACTCTGTGCTGTGGAGCGATGGGATTATGTATGTATTATTTTTTTTCTTCCATATTGACTGTTGTGCTTTTCCATTGATTCAGGACGAGCAGTGTTCTGGAAACGCTCTCCTGGCAGGTCTTCCAGTGTGGACTGAGACAGCAGCCTGGTGGTGCAGCCATTGGCTGGGTGAGTAAGACTCGCTGTCAGCGAGAAATGAGACAGGAGGCCAATGAAAACACAGAGGACGTGGACCAATCAACATGATCTGTATATTCCCTCACCCAATCACCAAACAGGACCGAAGTGATCACGTCTAAAGTGCGGCGTCTCCAAAGTTCACCGTTTAAAGTACATCAGACTCTTTGCATCGGTGCAAATGACAAATCTCAAGAAATCGTTATGAAGACCTTTAAGATGGCTGCTCTTAAAAAAAAAAAGTACTTGAGGAGGAAATGTCCAAGATGGGCAGGGGCAAACCCTTTCTTTCAGTCTCGACATTTCGGGGACGGTCTCTGCGTCTCTCCAGGCGAAACTTTGCTATAAAGTGAGCGCCCGATGTTCTTCAGAGCTCAGCGGATTAGCCACGGCGCAAACTTTCAAAAACGTCCCTCTGACGCCTCTTACCAGGGTACACACCCTGACAGACGAGTGTCTTGTGGGGACCGTGCCACCCCCCCCCCCCCAGGCACAGACAGATCACCACTCCCAAGGCCCTTTGGAGCGAATATGCAGGACATGCTCGGCAGAGATACCGAGCCCTATCTGCAGCGCCACTCTGGCCAAAACTCAGGAGGGAACGAGAACCACTGAGATGGAAAACAAGGCGACTCGCTGTGTGTGTGTGTGTGTGTGTGTGTTTGGGGGGGGGGGGGGGGGTTGAAATCTAATGCATTATGGTACAACGGGGGGGGGGGGAGTTCTGCGGCTGAGGTACCCATAGCTGGGTGGCAGCAGTGATTTTCATGTCTTGGTATTGTAGCGGGTATGTGTGTGTGCGTGTGTGTATTTTGTTCCACCTGAATGAAGCAGGAAGCAGCAACGCAGAAAATGTCTTCCTTTGTAAGCACAGTGGAAACAGTGGGATGTTGGGAAGTTCCCAGGGGCGAAAATACAGGAGACACGTTAAAAAAGAAAGAGAAAGAGAGAGAGAAACTGCTTTCACAAGAAGGCAGACTCAAACCAGGGCATCTAATACAGAGTGAGCCTGCACAGATGAACCCTGATTACCTTGCACAAGACCACAAAATAAAAAATGTTCAGCATAAAATGAACTCTGATAACAAGCTTAAAACTTGAAGAGGGTACACAGTGTTCCTACGCATTTGATATTGTAAAGGTGGCTGTGTGATGAGATGGAACACTGAGTCTCACATTAGTACCACTGTTGCAATATTAGTTTTAACGTCTCGATGAAATACGCGATGAAACAGTTATTATTTATTCCTGTTTCATCAGATGTGAAGCGGTGTGAAGACTCAGAGGGGGAGGACAAGGCAAATGAAAACCAGTTTCTTTAGTGACAGGAGAACGAGGTTTCAGGACACCAAGCATGAGTGGAGTTGCCATAAGCTAACTCGGAAACTCACTGATTTGAACCAATAATAGTGTCTTGTTGAAGGGACAAAACTTTCTGTTGAGTTAAAACAAGCCAGACTGACAGCAAATCAGTGCGGCGGCCATCTTGGTGTCATCACCTTATTCCCCCACTGGTACGTTTTGAGCGGAAAGGGCGAGCTTTCCTTACAGTAGGTAGACGAAATATGTCACTGAATGACAGCGAATGAGACATGGCGGTGAGATGTTGATGGAAGGTACAGGTGAGGCAGTGAGATCTGTCATGTACAGGTGAGAATTTGAGATCTGGATTGCGGAGGTGAGACTCTGAGGAGGAGAGCCTGAGAGGTTCCGGTGTGTGAGGTGCGGTGTTGAAATAATGAGGTGTGTGACAGAGGCAGGTGAAGAGGCTAAAATGGAGAAGGCAGGGTATATATACACACACTCACAGACACACACAGGGACAAAATGTGAATGCACACACATAGGGACAAATGTTAACACACACACACATACACACACACACACGCAATGGTTATGTTATGACGTCCATATGTCAGTTTGTAAGTCACGTCAAGCAGAAACCTCAGCTTCTCCACCACTGCAAGTATCTGAAAATACCTCATTTTGAGAGCTTCCTTTATTCACCAGCCTGCTTACAGCCAAGCCTGGGTTTCCTCACTGTGACGAGAATCAAAATAAGGGCCCCTACAAGTTTTATGAGGCAGTGTGTGTGTGTGCGTGTGTGTGTGTGTGTGTGCGTGTGTGTAGGTGTGTAGAGGGAATTGACTGAAGGAGTCGGTTTGAATATAAGACAGCTAATGCAAGGTTTATCAGCGTCCCCCATGTGCAGGCTCACACACAAGGAAAATGTTTGGAGCATGTTAAAACGAAGTGACAACACGCCAGACATAATTCTGGGCACAATAAGATAAGAATCAACCGCTGAAAAATTCTGGGAAGCTTTGGGGCCCCAACTTTACATTCAAATTAATTTTTTTTGAGTTTTTTTAGGCGTCTGGTTTTGATGCTGTACAAATGAGCCGGAATTCCTGCCAGCGGTACTTTTCCGGTCCTTTGGGTGGCTTTTAATTTGCTCACAGATAAAAGTTCAGAGGAGTACAACTTCTCTCTCTCTCTCTTTCTCTTCCCCTCTTTCCGAGGCGGCTCCCAGGGCGTCAGAGTGCCGATATTCTTCCGTTAAAAAAACCCCCCCAAAACATCCCTTTCTTCCCAATCACCCCAACGTTTCATCACACTCACCCCTACTCCCGCGCCCGCCTCATCGACCCTCCACGCCCCCATGCAGCCACGCCCCCTCCCGCCCCCGCTCCCCACCCCCGCTCCCCGGCTCCAGGACAGGCCCCACCCCTACCTGACGGGAAGCGCTCAATGACGGGCTGGTTGTCCACCTGGAGCGTGGCGTTGCCGCCGCTGCGGGTGAAGCGCACCACGTGGTACTTCCCGTCGCTCACCGCGACCGCGCCCTCGTCGATGGTGATGTCGTCCGTTCCCACGTTGAAGATCACGCCGATCTTTCCTCGTTCCTGAGAGGAAGAGAATGAAAGGGGGGGGGAAGGGGGGGGGGGGATTAGGAGAAATATCCCGTTTGGAGCATCAAAGTGCAACAGTAACATATTTTCTCAGAAGGTAGAGTATGGCTGGGATTCAATCAACATTTGTCCTTAATTTAAACAACTGAAGGCAGTTAAACATATTATTGACGGTCATGGATTTTGTCCTTAATTTAACATTCGTCCTTAATTTTGAATTTTGACAGTGCCAGAATAAGTTTATGAAGAAAAAGTGTAACATTTGCATTTTCCTGAATATCAAAATTAAGGGCAAGTGTTGATTGAATGCAGGCCAAAAACTCAAAATCCACAACTGTCAGCAACAGGCTCGCTGTTCCAGTTCTGTGCTACATAAAAATACATGAATTCCCCCAAAATTAATTAGCTTGAAGAATGAATTATGAGTTAATTATTCAGCAAATGACAGACATCAGTTATGCAGGTCAGCAGCGGCAAGGGCAAAAAACGATATCAAGCAAGGACCGCGTTTAACGACATCGGCGAGCTCGCGTGCCGAAAAAAACACCGTTCCTCTTCTCTAGTAACATTTTTATAGGTGGGCTGTTCACTCATCCTGGTTAGCGGGACGCGAGGGAAGGCCCCTGCACTACCTGCTCGGTGTTTGATTAGTAATGCCTGCGCCCGGCTATGCGGTGTGAAATGGGATGGATGAGAGAAACAGATGTAATTCATCACCCTTAACCCCGCCTCCCCCTTTTGCTGAATGCTGTTAGTGCTGACAGGCCCCTACTGCTTCTGGTTGATTACAGACACCCCCTGCCCCCGCCCCCCCCCCCCCCCCCCCACCCCCCCGCCTGCCTCCACTGCCCTTGGGCTGAGGAAAGGTCAAAGTCATTTAGAGAGATGCAGTCACTGTGGAGCTGCCGTGGGAGTCGGGGCGAGAGAGAGACAGAGAGAGAGGAGAGAGAGAGAGAGAGAGAGAGAGAGACAGACAGAGAGAGAGTGAGACAAAGAGATAGAGGGAGAGAGAGAGACAGAGAGAGGGGGGAGACAGAGAGAGAGAGAGACAGAGAGAGAGAGAGAGAGAGAGACTTTTTTCAGTGATTCAATAAGGTACAGGCTGAGTGACACCTCCCACACACTCTCTCTCTCTCTCACACAAACACACACACACACGCGGACGCACGCACGCACAGCTATCCTCCTGAACCACCTGCACCCACTGCCTTACACCTGTCATGTCCATTTAGGGTAGCACAGCATATCGAGATGCTATTCTGGACCTCCTTTGTCCCAGGCTATTTCCCATAATGCACCGTTCCTCAAGCCTTACACAGTGGTGTGCACTGGGTGCATATTTCACATTATTCCTCCCAGTGCACGTAATACACCTATTTTTTTTTTCATTTAGCTGTGTACATTCATTTACAGCTAGCAGTATGCCAGGTCAGTTTCTGGTGAAAATATATCGTTAGCTTTAGCACAGTTTAAAGATTCGAGGGTGATTAATAAATATTTTGGCCAAAATGATCAAAAAGATAAATTGAGCAGCACATGAGGTCAGCCGTAAGAAGATATATTTAAAAAAAAAAATTTTTTAAATTAATTTTAAAACGTGCAATACACTAATTATAGCCCCTACAGGCTCCAGCGAAGTTGACATGCTGTTCATGAATATCCAATAACACTTTCCATGAGTAATATCTTTAAAGCGCCTGTAAAAACATAGAGTAATTAACTGTAAAACGAAAAACACTGCTGCTCACATTCACACCATCTGAAAGCAAACCCAGGCAGGGGCTGCTCAGCCAATGAAGCCGAGGCCGGGGCGACTGGCTAAGAGCAACCACAGGCGCGTCTGCCTTTGTGGTCCGGTGTGTGCTGGGACACGCGAGCCAACAGTTGGGCTACTTCACTGCATCAACAAGTCACCCACTGCAACAACATCCAGAGGAGCGAGAGAGCCTTGCAGGGGGAAGGGAGGGAGAAAAAAAAAGAGTCGATCCAGCGTAGTTGTTGGTCTACGTTTCAATTCATCCCCATTTGTAAAATTAATTCAATCTTCCGGCACAGTCATTTTCTTGGTAATATGAATACATAGCATTAGAGCGGGGTTTTTAAAAAAAAAAAAAAAAAAAAAATTTTGTGCCGACAATTTGTAGATATTAACAGACAGATTAGTGTGAGTGTTCCGCAACATTAGGATGTTCTGCGCCTGGGATGTAATGACCCCATTAGACCAGGAGGCCCCTGGGAATTTGGGCTTTTTAAAGGTGATTTCTGCACTGCGGTAATGACATTTTAATGGCTGCTCCCTTAAGCTACATATCTCGGTAAAAAAAAAACAACCTTAATCTCCCTGGGGTGAATTGGGTAGACTGCCATCACAATGCAATGAGGTTGGTGGGTGGGGGAGGGGGAGGCAGGTACCCTGTTAGCTGGCTTGATTGAAATGGGTCTATGATATCCAGGCCCTAGCAACCATTCACTTATGTTTTTCTTTTTTTTTGTACAATCATAAGAACTGCAAAGAGCTGCAAAGTTAAAATATTCTGTACACTGCCAACAGGGTATGGCCTTCAATGAATGATCTTTCAGAAGCACTACTAGACACTTTCATAGGAACTACATAGACATTCATACATGCTTTTGTCAATAACTGCATATAGGCATACGGTTTTAAGGCATGACTAATGCAGCAGGTGGTATTACCTAGGCATACCAAATGACCCAAACCATATGGCTACTCGAGGATACTGATATACGCATCCATGTATGTCTATGTAGTGCTAATTGTTCGTTTATTTTTTTTACATTTTCTGACAGAAGTGCTAAATGTTTTTCAAACACATTTTTCGATCATCCTCAGCTTTTTTTTTTTTTTTTGGAAACGTATTGTTTCCACTGCGCGTTTCATTGCTTTTCGGTAAAACACTTTTGGACATGGGGCCTGGGACCCACTCTACAAGCAGTTTCCTGCTGCTGTGAGAGTGATACTGTAAACAGAAAGCTGTGGTTTCAAATCCCAAGTCGGGACACGAACGCCTGTGCGCTCCAGCAAGAAGAAAATGAACCTGAACAGCTTTGCAAAACAGGGGCGGGGTGCAAAAAGAAAAACAAAAAAAACCGAAACAAGCTGTGTCAGTAACCCACCCTCGGATGAGGGTGCCTGCCAAGCGAATCAATAATGCATCGCAATCTGTTAAGCGAAGCCGTAAAAAAAAGCCTCTGGAGTCCGACGCAGGCGTCTGTTTACGGGACGCGCCTCACAAGTCAGCGGAGAGCACCGGCTTCCGTCCCAGCGCCGGGTCGCCTCGGTCCGCTCCCGAGCGCGGTGGCGTCAGAAGTGGGACGGTCCACGCAGTGCATCGAAAAACGTGCCTTTGAAGCCACGTGACCTTGCTGGGCTAACGTGAGGCTACGTGACCTTGCTGGGCTAACGCGCGGCTACGTGACCTTGCTGGGCTAACTCGCGGCTACGTGACCTTGCTGGGCTAACGCGCGGCTACGTGACCTTGCTGGGCTAACGTGAAGCTATGTGACCTTGCTGGGCTAAGGTGAGGCTACATGACCTTGCTGGGCTAACGCGCGGCTACGTGACCTTGCTGGGCTAACTCGCGGCTACGTGACCTTGCTGGGCTAACTCGCGGCTACGTGACCTTGCTGGGCTAACGTGAAGCTATGTGACCTTGCTGGGCTAAGGTGAGGCTACATGACCTTGCTGGGCTAACGCGCGGCTACGTGACCTTGCTGGGCTAACGCGCAGCTACGTGACCTTGCTGGGCTAACGCGCGGCTACGTGACCTTGCTGGGCTAACTCGCGGCTACGTGACCTTGCTGGGCTAACGCGCGGCTACGTGACCTTGCTGGGCTAACGTGAAGCTATGTGACCTTGCTGGGCTAAGGTGAGGCTACATGACCTTGCTGGGCTAACGCGCGGCTACGTGACCTTGCTGGGCTAACGCGCGGCTACGTGACCTTGCTGGGCTAACGCGCGGCTACGTGACCTTGCTGGGCTAACTCGCGGCTACGTGACCTTGCTGGGCTAACTCGCGGCTACGTGACCTTGCTGGGCTAACGTGAAGCTATGTGACCTTGCTGGGCTAAGGTGAGGCTACATGACCTTGCTGGGCTAACGCGCGGCTACGTGACCTTGCTGGGCTAACGCGCGGCTACGTGACCTTGCTGGGCTAACGCGCGGCTACGTGACCTTGCTGGGCTAACGCGCGGCTACGTGACCTTGCTGAGCTAATGTGCGGCTACGTGACCTTGCTGAGCTAACGCACGCGGCTACGTGACCCTGTTGGGCTAACGCGCGGCTACGTGACCTTGCTGGGCTAAGGAGTGGCTACGTGACCTTGCTGGGCTAACGTGCGGCTACGTGACCTTGCTGGGCTAACGCGCGGCTACGTGACCTTGCTGAGCTAACGTGCGGCTACGTGACCTTGCTGAGCTAACGCACGCGGCTACGTGACCCTGTTGGGCTAACGCGCGGCTACGTGACCTTGCTGGGCTAACGTGCGCGGCTACGTGACCTTGCTGGGCTAACGTGCGCGGCTACGTGACCTTGCTGGGAGAAATCGCGGCGGAAAGCTCCGCAAACGGGCAGGGAATGTGAATGAGGCTAATCAGACTGGAGAGGCCTGTCCATTACGGCTCTCTAAAGCCAGGAGTGCTCGGATTTGGGGATCTGAGCGAGCCCGAGACAAAGACAGAACGAAAGAAAGAGAAAAGCCAGGCAGAACCAGGGGGCCTTAAGGTGCTCAGAGATCAAAGGCTGCCTCTCCCTGCCCCGTCTCCTTTTGAAGATGTCAGGAAGCCGTTTCTCTTTTAACCTCCTCGCATAATCTATTGGAGGAGGGGGGATGTAGCAGGTTGGGTGGGGATTGTGACTTCTTCAGCGTTAGAAGTTACACCTCAGACAAAAAAGGGGTTCTTTGGCTTGTCTCCATAGGGGAACCCTTTTCAGTTCTTTATAGAACCCTCTATGGTAGGTGTGAAAAGTGTGATACTGTGGCTCCCAGAGTTTCCAAGAACCCTTGGAAGAACTAGACAGGGTTCCTCTATGGAGACACAGAGGAGCATTCTGGAGCAGTCTTGCTGGACACCAGACTCAAAGGAAAATGGATATCTCACTTCCTATGTTTCTATGTTTCTATGTCCAACTGAATGCTGCTGGTCCACTTGAATGTCTAAATCCAGGGTGCCAGACTCCAGCCCTGGAGGACCACGGTGTCGGCTGTTCGAGTGATTAATTTAAGACATTGACTGGCTAAAGAGACCGCAAAACTAGTTCTCAAGGCTTTAATTGGCTGCAGATTGAAGGGAAACCACAAATACCTGCTGACACTGCGGCCCTCCAGGACTGGAGTTAGACACGCCTGGTCTAATTAAACTTTGCCTCTGGTTCATTTTCAAAAAAAAAAAAAACGAAAAAAAAAACGTATTGACCTTCTGCAGAAAACTCGTAATAAATACGACGTTCCAATTATCTATACATGTTAAATGAGAACTGTAAAGTTAAAATTTGATCAATTTCAAGGAACTGTCCTTGGACAGTAGAATGTTCTATTGCTCATATGCACATCACTCACAATTCTGAGAGAGAGAGAGACAAAGAGAGGGTACAGGTGGAGTTCTCCACAACTATTCACAAGTGAAAACGGAGATGGAGAAAAGAGAGTGAGAGAAAGAGTGCGAAAGTGCGTGGTGAGTGTGAAAAAGTGAGAGTTGGAGTGAGGGGGAGAGGGAGGGGGAGATGAAAACGGACAAAGAGAGAAGGAGAGAGAGAAACAAACAGAGAGATAAAGGGAGAGGAAGACGGGCTGAGGCCAGCTGATCGTAATCCGTGCTTCGCTGCGTCGGCAATGGTCCGTTTGACTGTGCGCTCTACCTTTTAAAAAAAATAATTGTCTCAAGTTTACCAGCAAGCCTTTTACAGCTCCCTGTGACAGAGGCCAGCCAGAGGGGGATGGACGCAGTGGAGGAAAGGGGGGAGGGGTGGGGGGCTGTTTTATGACTCTTTATTAGATCCGGTGTGCAGAGAAACACTCATAAATCTGGCCTCCCTTTTCATATCGACACGGGACGTCTAAACACCCCCGACCCCCTCACCCCCGGCCCGAAATCCCCACTCTGTGGGCTTTTATTTCGCTTTTTTACAGGACGGAGAAGACGGAGGCTCTGCTGGCTATTCAGGGGATTTACACTGCCCCCCTCAGTGTCACCCCTTTGAAGAATTTCCCAATGATGAAATAAATTAGAGGGATGACGGCACTAGCCTGTGCTCTCTAAGAGCTGGGAGACAGGCCTGTGACAAAGTAGAGACCTGGTCGCTAAGGGGGCGGAGCCGAGAGACAAGCCACTGTTACCAGGGAAGACAACCGCAGTAACACCAGTGCGAGCGCGATAATATTAAAGGTACCAATTTACAGGGACTTAAGCAGACATTGTGACATCACAACGGGGCCATTATTGTGCAGATAATGGAATTCTTAATCATTCGCGGGCATTCCGAGACACTTATTACCAGTGACAGGAAGTGCGATGGCGTGAACACAGTCCCGTATCGCGACAATATGTCAAGATCTGCCAGCATTAACATGAATGGTTATTAATGATGGCGACCGCAAGTAGCGCAGAATGGTTATTAATGATTAGGACACCTGCCGTGCAGTCCCATGAACGCTGGCTGAAGGTTATGTGTGTAAACTGATTACAGTGGTAAGGTACTGATATCCCCCCCTCCCCCCCCCCAGAGAGAAACCTTAGACACTCTGCCTACTACCCGGGTGAAATGTCGGAAATATGTTCTGAATCAAGTTATCCGTTAGAGGGAGGGCCGTGGGTTCGACTAGCATCCCTACACGTAGCGTACACGCCACGTTCATAGTTGTACCAGTTTTCAACATTCTTGTTCTCACTCCTTCCGCTTTTACAAAGAGAAACAGCCTGTGCCATCAGCAGATGGGGAGGAGGGGGGGGGGGGTAATCTTATCCATCGAGCGCAGCTGAGGAAGCGAGGAAAGGGTGCAAGGAAAGGATGCGAAGAGGTAAAATGGAAAGGGTCCCCAGTCTTCAGCCACCAATCAGACGGGCAGAACATATCAATCACTGTGCATCAAAGACTTGAGAGCGTAGGATAATCATTGTGTCAGAGCACAATGCTATCTTTCCCAGATAACGCTTGTCTTTTATCTCTACTGAATGAACTCTATATGTTTTTGTGTCTTTGTGTTATAATAATTGGGCTCAATTAAAATAGAGTCTCATTAAAGGTCTTGGTAATTTCCTGGTAAATTATTACAAATTGTTAATGTTAAGCCATTTTGTTAATGTTTGCCCCATTCCTGGAGGAAATCCTCAATCCACCTCTGAGGCAGAAGAGAATAGTAGTAGTAAGAAATAGCCAACACCGTAAGACAGTACGCTACACTGGCCAGGGAAATAGGGTTGCAATTTACCTGTAGGAGGTTGCAGGCTCAAATCCCGGAAGGGTTGGTGGGGGGAGGGGGGTGGGGGATTGTTGACATGCCCGTGAGCAAAGGTACTTAACCTCAATGGCTTCAGTGCATTTCCAGCTGTATAAATGGACGTGTATGTATAAAAATAAGTATGCTGTGTAAGTTTACTGTGAGTCAGAGTGTCTTGTGAAAGGTCTTAATGGAAGTATAAATGAGGAAAGGGGTCTGTGCTTCTTTCTGGTGCTCTTGAGCTGGCTGTTCTGGCAGGGATGAGGACGGTTGCCCACTGATGCCCCGGCCCCCATTCAGAGCCTGGTGGAGAGGAGGGCCCCTCTCTCTCCGGGCAACAGGAGGCCCGGCTCCCTCAGAGCCTGGTGGAGAGGAGGGCCCCCTCTCTCCAGGCAACAGGAGGCCCGGCTCCCTCAGAGCCTGGTGGAGAGGAGGGCCCCTCTCTCTCCAGGCAACGGGAGGCCCGGCTCCCTCAGAGCCTGGTGGAGAGGAGGGCCCCTCTCTCTCCAGGCAACAGGAGGAGCCCTTGGGCTGAAGCGCCTCTCCCGCCAAGTTCATTTGTATGAGTTCGCGGTAATCTCCAGCAGTCACCTTGAGAAGCCGCCGGCATCTTCTCATCCTAATGGTGTTTTCTCTCTCTCTCTCTGTCTCTCTCCCCCCTCTCTCTCTCTCTCTCCCCCTTTCTCTGTCCCTCTCTCTCTCTCTTTCTCTCCCTCCCCATCTCTCTCACTTCTTCTCTCCCATCCCATGTCTCTCTCTCTTCCCCTGTCTCTCTCTCTCTCTCTCTCTCTCACTCTACCCCTCTCTCTCTCTCTCTCCCTGTCCCCCTCTCTCTCTGTCCCCAATCTCCTCGATTTGCGGCACGCTCGCAGTCACAAAAAAAAAAGAAGAAAATGAACACGGAAAACAGACAGCGGACTAAAACAAAGGATCAGATCGCATTATGATCTAATCCATCAAGCGCAGGGCCTTAGCAGCGAGGAGCGGGAGAACTCCGCCCCCCCCCCCCCCACTCACGACGCTCGCGCCTCTCTCCGGGGATCCGTGCGGTGGTTGCACGGCGATACGGGCCCGGGTGTGGGGGGTTGGCGGGGGGGGGGTACAGGTGGGGGATGGGGGGAGCAAACTGCAAAGTCTCCTCCCTCCCCTGTCTTACCCGGGACACACAGAACTGCGCGACCTTCCCGTGACCTCTGCTGGAAGCTCTCGTTTGTGTGCGAGTGCGCATTCAGCAGCTGGTTTTGTCACAGCAGGGTAAACAGCTTACACTTTATTACAGACAATCCCCTTATTCAGCCGGAGGGTGCAGCGGCAGCGGCAATGCCCCCCCTGGGAATTGAACCAGCAACCTCTGTGTCACAAGGATGGCGGTACCCTAACCATCATGATAAAGTGCCGTTTTTGTTTGTTACAGGTCCCTGTCACCTGCAACCTGAAAGCACAGGTACTGTATTCTAACACGCAGGGGTGGTATGGGGGGTGGCGGGCGGGGGTGGATTTAGGGAGGGGGGGTGGGTGGGGGGTCTGGAGTGGATTTTGGAAGAGCGTGCTTGCGGTACATCTGCCGCCTGTGCTGCTTATTCAGCGCCGCGCTTGATTGGCCCGCAGTAAAAGCGCGGGGGCGTGTCGCAAGGCTGCCAGAGCCACGCTGAGCGGGAGGAGGGCGTGGCTGGCTTGGAGGGACCGTTCCCCTGCGCCGACGCGCGGAGGAAGGGCGAGCTAACTAGCACCGCGCGCTAATCGGCTCCACGCCCAAAACCCATCATCCTCGGTAAAGCGCTCGCAGAACTAGGCGCTCGCTCGCCTGGTCGTACGCCGCCGCGTTTCGCCGTTCTTAAACGCAAACGATGCGTTAAGCGCTACCGTGTTCGGTAGAAAACTATGCTGTTGCTGTTGCGCCAACCCGCACCCAACACCCACCTCCCTAACTGAGACCCACAGTCCCCGCTGGTAAACACAGACCCAACCCGCACCCAACACCCACCTCCCTAACTGAGACCCACAGTCCCCGCTGGTAAACATAGACCCAACCCGCACCCAACACCCACCTCCCTAACTGAGACCCACAGTCCCCGCTGGTAAACATAGACCCAACCCGCACCCAACACCCACCTCCCTAACTGAGACCCACAGTCCCCGCTGGTAAACACAGACCCAACCCGTACCCAACACCCACCTCCCTAACTGAGACCCACAGTCCCCGCTGGTAAACACAGACCCAACCCGTACCCAACACCCACCTCCCTAACTGAGACCCACAGTCCCCGCTGGTAAACATAGACCCAACCCGTACCCAACACCCACCTCCCTAACCGAGACCCACAGTCCCCGCTGGTAAACACAGACCCAACCCGCACCCAACACCCACCTCCCTAACTGAGACCCACAGTCCCCGCTGGTAAACATAGACCCAACCCGCACCCAACACCCACCTCCCTAACTGAGACCCACAGTCCCCGCTGGTAAACATAGACCCAACCCGCACCCAACACCCACCTCCCTAACCGAGACCCACAGTCCCCGCTGGTAAACACAGACCCAACCCGCACCCAACACCCACCTCCCTAACTGAGACCCACAGTCCCCGCTGGTAAACATAGACCCAACCCGCACCCAACACCCACCTCCCTAACTGAGACCCACAGTCCCCGCTGGTAAACATAGACCCAACCCGCACCCAACACCCACCTCCCTAACCGAGACCCACAGTCCCCGCTGGTAAACACAGACCCAACCCGCACCCAACACCCACCTCCCTAACTGAGACCCACAGTCCCCGCTGGTAAACACAGACCCAACCCGCACCCAACACCCACCTCCCTAACTGAGACCCACAGTCCCCGCTGGTAAACACAGACCCAACCCGCACCCAACACCCACCTCCCTAACTGAGACCCACAGTCCCCGCTGGTAAACATAGACCCAACCCGCACCCAACACCCACCTCCCTAACCGAGACCCACAGTCCCCGCTGGTAAACACAGACGTCACATTTCAGTATCTTACGGCTCCCCCTCCCCACCGCCGCCCATCCCCCCTTCTCAACAGCTGGGCTTTGAAGTGCAGAGGGAGCTGCTCCTCATGACCAGATGCTGGGGGGTGGGGTGGGGTGGGGCGAAATCCCAAGCGGGGACTCTCACGCAAGCGAACGTGCCCTTTCCAGAGTAAGAAAAAAGAAAACCAATAGCAAATCAAAGAAAACGGAACAAATTGGACACGACGTGCGTTTGTGTGTGAACAGAGGGGGAGGGGCCGAGTGAAGGCGCGTGAATGTTTGGGGCGGGTGAGCGGGGCGGGAGCATCTGGGACAGCCCTGCGTGCAGAGCGAAGGCTCCCTGCACTCCGTCCCGTCCCGTCCCCCCCACCATCTGAGACCAGGGCTGGGTGGGGGGGGGGGGCAAGGTGGGGGGGGTAAGGAGTACCGCTTGGCTGAGTAAATCACAGCATCCCGGCAAGGGCCCAGGGGCTTCAGGGACCTGCGCTGTCAGGTGGAGGCTGTTGTCGGGGGAAACAACGTCTCAAACCCTCAAACAACAACTCCCCCCACCCCCTCCCCCACCACTAACTCTTCCCACCTCTTAACAAAAAAAACCAAAAAAAAACCAAAAAGGAATATCCACTGGAAAAGACATGAACTGAAAATCATATTAATGGGACATTAAGAATATTTCACACCTCTAATTTGGTTCCTGCTTCTAAATTGCTTACCTTTTTTTTAGTTATTCACTTTTTTAAAAAGGCTATTGGCTTAGCTTAAACACAGTACTATGCACTGTTCTGTGGCGGTGGCATAAACACTGTACAGCAATGCACTCTGGGACTGCTGACTCCGCTGCGAAGTCTCACGTTTTGAAAGGGCACTGGCTGTTCTCAGTACCAGCCTCTGTGTTCTTACATCCCGGCTCTTATTTATATATTATTTTTCCCCCTCTTCCTCCAGCGCAGGTTCCCTTTAAGTCACACACACAGAAATCATCGCGGGGTTGTTGAGTTCACCGCCCCGCTCAGGCAACTCGAAGTCTGGGGCGCGGGTTCTGGAGAGGAGTCGTCTGCAGAGGACGGCTCCCCCGGTACGCTGCTGTGAGAGCTCTCTCCTCAGAGCCCCTCGACTGGCCCCGCACCCCTCCATGTGAACTGAGTTTTTTGTGCCACACGGGGCGGGGCTACGGACGGAGGCCGCTCTTTCTGGGCGGGGCAGAGAAGGACTCGCGCCACGCCCTGTCGTCACGGCGACGTACGCCGCCTCACCGACCGGACCGAATCCATCTTTTCGTGGCAGGCGGCGGCAGCACGCGGGCCGTATTATTGCGTTACAGATGAAACACACACGCGGAGATCGATCGCACAGGATGCGCGTACATGCAGGGTGCACAGAAGAGGCAGGGCTGCAAAGCTACGGCTGCACTAAATCTGTGTTTTCAGGGAAAAGGGAAGAAGAAGCTCCACAAATTTTTACAGCTGAGGAACAAAACAAAGAAAGAGAGAGATGTTGGAAGGAGAGAGAAACTCTTTGGATGCTATCAGGGGCTGCGTGTGTGTGTGTGTGCGGGAGTGTGTGTGTGTGTGTGTGTGTGTGTGTGTGTGAATGTGCGTGTGTGTGTGTCTGTATGAGACTATTCGTTTTGGCAATCCTCCACAAATTCATTTTGAGGATAAACATCACGCAGCGAATGAGCACGACCTTCAGATAATACCCAGAATGCACTGTGTTTTCAGCCTCCATCACTGCCCTCCACCCTCTATCACTCTATGCCTCTCCTTCTCCAGCTAATGCTTCATTGGGAGGGACAAAGTCCCCCCTGCACCCCCCTCCCCTGTCCCAGTTTTCACCGCAAGTATCAAAAGACTCGATTTAGAGCAAAGCCAGTATGTCAATACATAAACACATTTAATCTGGTCTGCGGGAAACGACCAGGCAGAACGAAACGGCAGGACAACAGCCAGCTTTAGCGAGGCAAAAAAAAACAAACAAACAAACAAAACCCAAAAAGGACTACCATTACCCCCAAATCTAACGCGGGCCGGGAGAAGAGCAAACATCGCCCGACTCCCGTCTGACTGGGTTTAAAGTTCGGAGCGTCACGCAGGAAGCACTCGCCCGACTGAAGGCAGCTTTGATCGGAAGCGCGGAGATCCGTCCGCGGCGGGATCTGATTCCCGCGACCGACTCGCTCTCACGCGCCGCCCGTCCGTCCGCCTCCCCCTCTCAGGGGCGGGGGGGTAGGGTGGGGGGGGGGGACTCTGCGTGAATCGTACGGAGCGCTGTGGGGCGCGGCGCAAGGTGAAATTTAATCAGAGGGGAGCCGCCGCGGCGCGGCGCGCAGAGGCTAATATTTGCGCTGCGGCAAACCGTGCAAACAGGGATAATCAGTTCAGAGCCTCTCCGCTCCGCTCTCCCCGTCCTCCCCCCCCAGTACGTCTCTCCCTCTACCTATCCCTTATCGCTCCTCTCCTTTAATCTCTCTCCCTCTCTCTCTCTCTCCCTTATTTCCCTCTTCTTCTTGCTCTTTCCCACCCATCTCGCACTTCAAAGTTGAAGGCTGTGTGTGTGTGTATGTGAGATAGAGGAAGGCCGGTTATTGATTTTTAAGTTCTAGATGCAGACCACACACACACACACACACATACACACACACACGCACCACACACAAGGTGGTTAAAAAAAAAAAAAAACACTCATCTCCAAAGGCACACACTGCAAAGGAAAGCCATTGCCCTGGTGCTTCTTCATAAATGCAGGGACATGCACTTGTGTGCGCGCACACACACACACACACATAAACGCACACACACACACACCAGTCAGGACCACAGCCCCCCTCTCTCCCATCTGCTTCACCTCCTCACCCAAGCGTGCCGAACACAAACTCAGGCCGCGGGCTGAGTGGCCCACACAAACATACCCACCAGATGGGTCCTGTGACCTGTACAAGCCTCCTCACACAAACCCGTCCTTACATAACAACACACTCAAGGATCCGCACAGTTTTAGTGCCACACGCAGGCCAAGGTGTGCTGCTATGTTCTTATCAAGCTACCAGTAAAGAGTACCGTATTACAGCACTAATGCACCCATGCTATTAGACTGGAGTAAGGTAATATCTTCACCAAACTAAGGTCTACAGTGTAGAGTATAGCAGAGGTTTCACAAATCACAGTGTAGAGTATAACCGTGGTTTTCCAAAATTACTGTGTAGAGTATAACTGTAGTTTCCCACACTACAGTAAAGACCTTCTCTCCTCATTATTTGTCCTTATGTTCCAGAAGGGCTGCATGGCCAGTTCTCATCATTATATGTTCATATGTTCTAGAAAGGCTGAATGACCTATTCTCGTGTTTTTTAAAATTTTACCTCACTGACTTCTTGGGGGGTTCAGGCCTGGTTTCTGGCAAATTTTCCTTCCGTAACTCTGTGTGCGGTCTTTGTGACAGTTCTCCGCGAAAAGCGCTGTACAAATAAAATCAGACGTGATTAGATTCGATACGGTAGAAGGCGCAGCGTCTCAGGACGCCATTAACGGGCGAAAAACAACAGGGGCGTCCGCTAGGGAGGCGCGGGACCAGGAAAACAAGCCGATCACAGAGGCTCAGACTGGCGCTCGGCTGCCTGTCCCAACGCACGGGGAGGAGCTAGCCAGCGGCAGCCTGGGAAAACCCGGGGCTCCGGAGAAAAGAGCTGGGGCCATAGCAACAACGACAACAACAACAATAACAAAGACAACAACAACAACAATGACAGCAACAACAACAACAACAACAGCAACAGCAACAACAACAATGAAAACTACAATAACAACGGTGACAATGAAGACAGCGACGACAGCGACGACAAAGACAACGATAACAACTCATTTATATATAATTAAAAGACTTAAAGTTTAGGTTCTGGCTGAAGGTTGAAGTTTCCATAACAGCAGCCTCAACACGTTCTACTGTAAATATCTGTTGAAATAAATAGCAAAAATTATCCTAACAAAGTGGTTTGGTATATATATATATACACACATACAATTTCTTTCTCTCTCTCTCTCTCTCTCTCTATATATATATATATATATATATATGTATACATACATAAATGCATTCAAGCTGATGACATCATCCCTGTCGGAGCCTGGATGTGAAGTGAAAAGGGTGGCGTGGGCGGAGCAAAGGGAACGTTAAGCTGCAGTGGCAGGCAGCTGTGGAGCCAACTGTCCCCACCGGCGGGGTTAAACACGTTCCCCAACACCCCCCCTGTCCCGCTGTCAGGACCCCTGACTGACAGCTTAATCTAACCCCCTCCCGTCGGCTCGCGGGACGTCAGCGGTCACCCGCGGGGACAGCCTTCCCCGCCCACGTCCGTGACCCCGATCGCACCCACCCACCCACCGTTCTGACTACGGAGAGCCAGGAGGGTCAAAAAGAACGACAGACTCGCAAAAACCACGTCGATATTTATTCTAAATGCAAACACATTATTATGGCAGAAGCTCCATTGTTCGGAGCACTGGATTCATGTTTTAGAGTAACCCTCCAGGTATTTTAAAACCTTAAAAAAAAATATTCAATATTGAATGACAAATTGTTTAATATGGTTTGTCCACCCAAGAAATGTTCAATAAACTACTGAAAATGGCTTAGTAGCATCTCTACACCTTTACCCTCATTGAGAATGCCAGGATATATGGATAAGCAAATTGGCAATGCTTGCTGCTGCCAGGCGCAGATGTTTCTGTGGTGTGCTCCTGTAGAAAAAAAAAGACCTCTGTTTTTTGGGGTGTGCCTGTGGACCCCAGTGAGTGATAAACAGGAGCTCAGCTCGGCAGGCGGTCCTGACCTCCTGCTGACTGCTGCCACGGCGACGGGATTTCCGCGGCGACGGGATGCCCATGGCGACGGGATGCCCACACTGGCGCCAGCCCCAGGGTCTCCGTGGCGATTAATCACTCACTCGTCACCGAGGGGAGCTCGGAGGGACGGTAACGGATTCAGGTAGCGCCCGAAACCGCTCCTTTCCCTCCTCCCTCCCTCCCTCCCTCTGTCCCTCCCTCTGTCCCCTCCCCTCCCCTCCCCTCCTCCCTCCCTCCCTCCCTCCCTCTGTCCCTCCCTCCTTTCCCTCCCCTCCCTTCCTCTCCCCTCCCTCCCTCCCTCTGTCCCTCCCTCCTTCCCCTCCCCTCCTCTCCTATCCCCTGCCCCCCCCCCCCCCCACTGGAGTAATTTGCGTTTCATCAGTGATGCGGGGCTCCTGCGTAGTGACACAGCGGTCCTGCACGCCTCCGCACGGGCGGGGATTAATCGGTGTGAATTCGCGACGCGTCGGCGGGACCCAGAGGAGCTCGGCGGGCGCGTCCGTCCCTCCCGCCCGACCGCGCGCCTGTCCGTCCCCCCGGACGGCCACGCCCACCTGTCTGTCCGCCCGCTGCCACGGCGATGAGGACGCATTAAGCTGGACGTGTGTAATTTACCGTTTGACCCGACACACTGCGGATGACCTGTAGACCGGTCAGAGTGAAACCTGACCCCCCTACTCCTCCCCCAAATGTGAGCTCCGGCTGTGTGTGTGTGTGTGTGTGTGTGCGCGTGTGTGTGCAGGGTTCCAAAACACCAGTGCGAGTTATTCCAGAAATAACATTAATCACTGTGACACAACATCCTCATTCACTCCTTAGAGCAAAAAAGTACAGACAGAAACAGCGTGTCAAACTCATTATTATTGTTCTCCAACACAAGCAGGAGATGAGCCTCTGTGTCCCTCTCACTCTTTCTCTCCCCTCTCCATCTCCCTCTCTCTCTCCCCACCCCTCTCTGTCTCTCTCTTCCCTCTGTCCCTCCCTCTCTCGCTTTGTCTCTCCCTCTCTCTCCCATTGTCTCCCTCTCTCTTTCCACCTCTCTCCCTCTCCTGCTTTCTCCATCCCTCTCTCTCTCTGCCCCCTCTCCTTCCCTCCCTCCCTCACCCTGCCTCTCACTCTCTCTTTCTCCATCTCCTTCTCTCTCACTCTTCCTCTCTCCCTGTGCCCCGCTCTGCCCGACTCTCTCCACCCCTCTTCACTTCTCTCTCCATCTCCTCTCCTCTTAGTCTCCTTCTCCCTTCCCCTCTCTCTTTCTCTCTCCCACTCTCTCTCTCCCTTTATCCCTCTCTCTCTCTCTCTCTCTCTCTGTCAGAAGGCTGCTGTACATTACGGCCGGTGGCATAAAACAGACCGTGGAGTCTGCAGTGTCATTCCTGACCAAAATAAAACCTCT
>CM077286.1:10837151-10932151 GCA_039654925.1 Anguilla pacifica
TTTTTTACACCTGTTTGATTCGTCGGGGGGGGGGGGGGGGTGCCGGTCTTTTTGACAGATGGGACATCCAAAGGAAGGCAACGCTCATCGAGCAGCAGAATACCAACATCACCATCAGCAGTACAGAAATAAAAACACCATTTCCCATGATACACTGCCCTTTAAACTCACAAATACTTTCAATGTCTACAGCTTGTTCTACAACATAAAATAATCAAACTGTACAAGCCCAGAAACTAAAGGAGGCCTCTTTAGAGAGCAGCAGTGATTCTAACACTTCCTGGCAGACAGGACCAATCACAGAGAGCTGCTGCCCTCTGGTTGAAAAAGCACTGTAACCACACTGACTGAAGTGCATCTAGAAATTTTCAGTGGAAATGCTTCCTAATAAAACTTCCTAAAATTACCATTTCAGATATACGTGTCCAACTTAAGCTTGATATCTGTGGAGGTTTAAGAAGCTTGGTGTCATTCACACACGCTCCTGTACCACGGGATGTGTGTGACCGTCTCCAATTAGGGAACTCTTGATCACATACAAACCTCAGCCTTTTGGGCATGTTTTCTTACTCTGAAATATGTCTTCATGATTCTTCTCACAGAGTCACTTTACTTCAAGACAGGCGGTAACAGCTAAGACGATGTTTGATACACATTAAACAGCAGCAACAACAACAACAACAACAACAACATTAAATATTAATTAAATAGACTAAAACTACTGCTGCTGCTACTGTTGCCACTGCTACTACTACTTCTACTAATCCTACTACTACTACTAATAATAATAATAATGAAATAAATCACAATCATCCATTATTTCACTTATTTCTAGAACATACCACCTCACCCTCAGTGCCCATTCCGTGTTAGCTTCCTGCCTTTGAACAGAAAAGCTCACGTTTTGTTTGTTTGGTATTAAGTATGCATTGAAAGGCTCTGCTTGCCCAGCCTCCTCCAGGCACTGACGGGCCAGGGGAGGTCTGACCAGAGCGCCTCGGCTCGCACAGGCAAACAGGTCAACACCTGCCACGTCACTTTCGGCTTCCTGTCCATCAGCTGATCCACATCATCAGGCTCACAGGCGTGGAAAAAGGCAGCAGCTGAAAATGCAATGGCAAACCTGGAAACGCCTCCTCCACGGTAAATGAACGATAAACAAAAGAAAGAATGATGTTGGAGTGGGGGGGGGGGGGTATGGGGGCGATACTTTATAGGCATTAATGGAGAGGGCTCTCACTTCAGAGCTAGGCATTTCTCCCTGTTGGAACTTCTTCCCTCTTAATCTCACCTAATGATTCTTGCAGAACGATTACTGTCTGGGTAATGAGGATTTCTCTGCAGTTCTGTTGCCATAAATTGTAAATAATTGATTATTTCCTGCCCCCTCCTTTTTTTGTTACATGCCTGGCCCGGACCGTAATGATTTTAAATGGTGTTGTTGTCGCGGGCTCACTCAAGACCGAGGACTTGTTTATTAAAAGTATGCCTCATTTCTGAAAGATGCCATCACAAGCTTTGCAGTCCCGTGGTCTATGAACAAGTCCCCAGATGGAGCATGAAATTAATTTTCAGCTCCCTGCAAAAAAAAAACCCCCAAAAAAACAAAAAACAAAAGACAAAACAAAAAAAAGTACGCACGCCCACTGCTGTGAATTCAAAATCGGAATTATGCAAAGATAATTAGGCTTATGGTGAAACAACGCCCCTCGTTTGTGTCCAACTCTGTTTTTTTTCTCTACAGCACTTTTGTAAAGTGACGTGGTGCAGCTTTGCAAGCGTGACATAAATTTTTACGGAAAAAAAACAAAGCTTCGTTTCACAGAGTCCGCCATTTTCACACAATGCTTAGCGAGACCGAAATGGACGCGGGTTCCTGCCTGTCCTCGGGGGCGCCTGGACGGCCTCCAGTGGAGATGATTCCTGAGGCGGGGAAGCCATATTGCCTGGGTGCCGTGTTTGCTGGGATAGAACTTCTCTGAACTCCCATGTTCGAGCCCCGGGCCTGATTTTTCCCCAATGTGGGCCTGTAGATAAAAAGGGGGCTGGGATTTGGCAGCCGGGCAGAGCTGGAAGAAGACAAAGATGGCGCCGGGCCAGAGTAATGAATCTCCTTCCTAACAGAGCGGTTTAGGGGAGGGGTGCAGACGGTGTCAATCACTCCAGCCCCGCCCTGGCAGACAGGAGAGGCAGGTCAATGATGTATTTGAGCACCGTGAAGACAGCCTGGCATCGCTGCAAGGAATGATACCGCTGTTTTTTGGGCAGATCTCACTCCCTCCTCCACACACACACAGACACACAGAAACACAGAGACACACACACACACACACATACACACAGACACACACACACACACACACACCCCATGTCCAGTGATGTCCTGGACCAGGAGGAGATTAGCCGTGGCTGGAAATCCGATAGTTACAAAGCTCCCTTCCTCCGCAGCCAATCACACGCCTCGCTTTCAGCTGTGCTGTGCGAAACAAAAGGTGACGACAAGGACAGGATGACCCCCAGAGATATTCCGCTTACTAACGAGACCCCGGCGCTCACCTTGACTTCCCTTATCTGCTTAGAGAGTTCCTCCTGGTTAGGACGGCTATCGCCCGTGTGAATATTCATAAGCTGTCGGAACTCTGAGACGCGTTTGGATTCCGGGCATCTCGACGCCCAGGCCTCGCGGATATTTCTGGGCATATCGATACTGATTGCAATCAGAAGCGGCTGGCCCCGCTGGCCCCTTAATGAGCATTCATTAGCGGAAGCCATTAGAGAAACAGGTTCTGGAGAGCATTGGAATGTAGGGTATCCATCCTCGCTGGCATTTCCCCGATGAGAAAGCTCCTAAGATGACGGCTCAATTGGTAGTGGTGTCGCGGGGGCGGGAGGGGAGGGAGGGGAGGGGAGGGGAGGGGAGGGGGTGGTGGGGGCAGGAGCACCCTTTCCCTGGAGGAACGTCTCGTTCACCGCACCTAGTCGCGTAGCCGATTTGACGAGGAGGAGAAGGAGGAAGAGTGCAAATGTGACAGACCGCAGGTAACAATGTGAGGGTAAAAAAAAAAACGACGCAATGCTCGCACGGCAACGATTTACCCCCCCCCCCCCGCCTCCGTTTCCTTTCAGACTAGTTTTCAGCCGCTCGCCGCTCGATCGAGTCGTCACAGCGAAAATAAAAAGGACTTCGCCCGGCCCGCGCTGAATTCCGCAAGGAAGAAGTGCATTATCCCCCGGAAAGGGGATAATGGGCGAGCGAAGGGACTGTGTGTTCGGCGATGAGAAGAGCGGGGGACTGTCGCTTCCTCTCCTCGGTCGAGGGGTTTCCTACGCCGTCTACAAAGGGCCGGGCTGAGGCGTCTCAGTAATCCCTCAAACAGAATCGATGGAAAGGTGACTTTGGACTAATGGAGGCAGGCGGCCAAACCCCACGCAATCGGTAGCACAGGAACGCACGCGACCGTCTGTCCAATTAGGGAACGCCACACGCGCGGCGAACGAGGACCAATCCTTCCCTCGTCCCCAGATCTGTTCGCATTCGTTTAACAAAGTTTCCCAAGTTTTTTCCCCTGAAGGCAAACACCAACAAAAAAAAAAAAAGCAATTTTCATCTTGCTGAATTAAAAGTGTTTTTTTGGGAGGGGGGGGGGGTGGTGGAGGGGTGGTAGGGGTTGTTGAAAAAAACAACTTGATAATACATCTTAATTCAGTGAGCTATCAAGGGAAGCGCAGCGGCACCTCTTGTCAAATCATTTTCAAACAAGTGCAGAGCGAGGCAGAGAAAATTATATCAAACGATTCGCGGATCGGTAAGCTCGGGTCTGATGACTGCGTTCCATTTGTCCAAACACCCCCAGCGCTGATACCGCTCCCTTCCGATGCCCGCACCTTCGAAAGTCTGAATCGGCGTTCGACAGATCAGACAAAAGCGAGTTTTAGAAGACTAAACACAGGAATACAATTTTTTAATTAAGCGTATTTAATTCAGCGTATGTAACGGCTATGCTAGGCTAGGCTAGGTTTTCGACAGGTATATCGCGTTTATTTTTTCTTTTTAAATAGAGCAAGACAGCCCTGAATCCCGCTGGAGCGAGATGCTTTGTGCGGCCGGGCTGGTCGAGGAGAAAGCTGACAAGCCGATAAATCCAGCCTGCCCGGCGTGTCACAAATCTGGGACAGGCACAGATCCACTCCGCGGGAATTAATATTTCATCAAAGGCTCGTTTCCCAGCGATAGCGCGCCATATAAAAGCCGGCTACCGCCACTTATGCGGAGTACAAAAATAGGCCGAGAAAAAAATTAAGTTGGATATAGATGAAGCGAGGCAATGATGATGTGTGAACGTTTTCATAATGTTGCCCGTGACGAGATTCCGCATTGTCAAATCTGAGGTTCTGTTCTCGCACGCGGGCAACGGCTTCTCAGACTTCTGCCCCAGGGGCTTCTGGGGTGGCGCAAAAGCGGCTCATTGCCTAGGAAACGGAAGAGCGTATTCTCGGAGTGCGGACCCCATTATGCCGTGTCATACGGCGGTTTGTATCACCGCCACACCTCCTTACGTATGTCTGACGGGTCGCCGGGGACTCAGAAGACAGAAATGAAAACTGCATTAGGCAAGGCGGAAGAGCAATCGCTCTCGGAAACCGGGGGCGACGGAACGGAATGGCGAGATGGAAAATGTGCTCCGTCTGAATAACAATTTGAACTTGCGGGGATGGGGGGGGGGGGGACTTCAGGTGTGCACAATCAGCGTTTTTTTATTTTTTTATTTTTGCGTGGCGCGTTTCACGCTTGCGTGTGCGCATGCGCCCCCGGGCACGCGCGCGGACACGCGTGTAGGTTGTTGTCCTGTGTGCGCGTCGCGTCGCGTGCGAGGCCTCGTCGTACGCAAACCCGCATTTTGCGGCGGCGGCGGTGGCGGCGGCGGCGGCCCGCTGGACCGAATTGTTTTCCTGCCTCTCCGGGGGACGGGAGATTGGAGTCCTGACCCGCTCCGCTGGCGGGGGGGGGGGGGCGCGTGTCGCCCCTGTCTGTGATTGGGATCTGACAGGTGGTAATGAGAACGCGTGGGGGTCTTCATCAGCGCCTCCGTCTTCCGGACGGGGGGCCAGGAAACCCCATCAAAGCGCCTTTCACCCCTATGGCTCCAAACACCATCCACACACTGACACTCCACCCCCATCAGCTCCAAACACCATCCACACACTGACACTCCACCCCCATCAGCTCCAAACACCATCCACACACTGACACTCCACCCCCATCAGCTCCAAACACCATCCACACACTGACACTCCACCCCACCCACTCCAAACACCATCCACACACTGACACTCCACCCCTACCCACTCCAAACACCGTACACACACTGACACTCCACCCCACCCACTCCAAACACCATCCACACACTGACACTCCACCCCTACCCACTCCAAACACTGTACATACACAATGACACTCCACCCCTACCCACTCCAAACACTGTACACACACTGAAACCCCACCCCTACCCACTCCAAACACTGTACACACACTGAAACCCCACCCCTACCCACTCCAAACACTGTACACACACTGAAACCCCACCCCTACCCACTCCAAACACTGTACACACACTGAAACCCCACCCCTACCCACTCCAAACACCATACACACACTGACACTCCACCCCACCCACTCCAAACACTGTACACACACAATGACACTCCACCCCTATCAGCTCCAAACACCGTACACACAATGACACTCCACCCCTATCAGCTCCAAACACTGTACACACACAATGACACTCCACCCCTACCCACTCCAAACACTGTACACACACAATGACACTCCACCCCTACCCACTCCAAACACTGTACACACACAATGACACTCCACCCCTACCCACTCCAAACACCGTACACACACTGACACTCCACCCCACCCACTCCAAACACTGTACACACACTGACACTCCACCCCACCCACTCCAAACACTGTACACACACTGACACTCCACCCCACCCACTCCAAACACCGTACACACACTAACACTCCACCCCTACCCACTCCAAACACATTCCAAACACTGATGCCCCTATCCTTACACCTTCTACTTCAATCTGAACCCCTCCCCCCAAACAAAACAAAACAAACATCTAATATATGCCAGTTGGTGGTGGTCATATTGGCTTAGCAAAGTGAAATATTTGCTTATGTGTATTAATGCGACAAGTATTAAATGTATGTACTTGTATTCCTGTACCTCGATGTCTGCAATTATCTCTGGATCGAGGGCGTCAGCTCTTACTATGTCGAGTGTGCACTGAGCAGGCCACATTTAATGGACCTCTTACATGTCAAAGCATGACCTTTGAACTTATGTCTACGTTTTTGTCCATGTCAATGCATCCATGTCCCTTGGCCTTGACAGGCAGGGATAACACATTCAACCTCAACCTCACCTCATTTCATATAAACAATCAGTGCCCATAATGCAACTAGACTGCAGACTCTCCAAAGATCGTCACATAACTGTACTAATACACATATGAGTTACAGTTTGATTTGGTCATTGCTAGCTAACCAGCGGCATGTGTGAGCAAGGTTTTGGGCAGCAGGCTATCTCTGTCCATGTACTACACATCCCATAATGCTTACATCTGGGTCATCTTCTACTGTTTTTAGCCACGATGTAATTCTGGAGGCTGTCCGGGCAGCAAACGCATTAATAAGGATAACTTTCACGTACAGATACAGTCATACCTATATAGCTCTATTCCAAGGAAAAGAAGAGGCGCAATGCATCAAAATGGCCAACAACACCACAAGTAAGCTTGGTACCGTGCACCAAAGGAGCAGAACATGAGGCCGGGAGGTTGCTAGTTCAAATCGCGAGTGCACTAGCATTCTCCTCGACCAGAGCTTCTTCACTAAACACCTGCCTGTTTTGCACGGTTCTTCTCTTTCAAAGTAAAGCCGACCGCCTTAACCCTGGGTATTGGCATCGGCGAGGAGCATGAATAATGGAGTGCAATCCAACGGGCTAAGGCTGCTAACGGTTGAAGATTAATGGCATCTATCCCGCGTCCGACACAACAGACGTGACGGTGACCCTTGCATGGGTGGCCGATGTTGTTAGTAATTGTGTGGGCTTGGGACTGTGTGTAGTCCTGTTGTTAGTAACTGGTAAATGGTAAATGGACTGCATTTATATAGCGCTTTTATCCAAAGCGCTTTACAATTGATGCCTCTCATTCGCCAGAGCAGTTAGGGGTTAGGGGTTAGGTGTCTTGCTCAAGGACACTTCGACATGCCCAGGGCGGGGTTTGAACCGGCAACCCTCCGACTGCCAGACAATCGGCCTTACCTCCTGAGCTATGTCGCCCTAATTGTGAGGGCTTGGGACTGTGTGTTGCCCTGTTGTTAGTAACTGTGAGGGCTCGGGACTGTGTGTAGTCCTGTTGATAGTAATTGTGAGGACTTGGGACTGTGTGTTGCCCTGTTGTTAGTAATTGTGAGGGCTTGGGATTGTGTGTTGCCCTGTTGTTAGTAATTGTGAGGGCTCGGGACTGGGTGCAGTCCTGTTGTTAGTAACTGTGAGGGCTTGGGACTGTGTGTTGCCCTGTTGTTAGTAATTGTGAGGGCTCGGGACTGTGTGTAGTCCTGTTGTTAGTAATTGTGAGGGCTTGGGACTGTGTGTAGTCCTGTTGTTAGTAATTGTGAGGGCTTGGGACTGGGTGCAGTCCTGTTGTTAGTAATTGTGAGGGCTTGGGACTGTGTGTTGCCCTGTTGTTAGTAATTGTGAGGTCTCAGTGCTGTGTGTTGCCCTAGATTTTGTAACAAGGAACAGGGGAGGGGAGGGGAAATAGAGGTACAGGGGACGGGAGGGGAGGGGAAAAAAGGTAAAGTCTGCAGAGCTGTGATAGCGGGAAGAGGACCGAGCTGAGATTACTGTGTATCCCAAAGCGATTCGGTCGGCAGATGCCCCCCCCCCCCCCAAAACCCCTCCCCACCGCCCATGCTGTCAGGAGAGAGGCCAAGGGACCAGGGAGAGAGAGAGCGGCGCGGAGCGATAATTTTAATTAAGAGTCTCCGTTTGGATAAATACGCCTTTCCAGGTCATTTGATCAGGGTGGAGCCAACAGACAGTGGCGGGGATGTGGAACTTGGGGTGCTGCGATGTGCAGACATACAACTCACAGCTTCTCTCTCTCTCTCTCTCTCTCTCTCTCTCTCTCTCTCTCTCTCTCTCTCTCTCTCTCTCTCTCTCTCTCTCTCTCTCTCTCTCTCTCACAGCCACTTTCACATTTAATTTACAAAAAAATGTGTTGCACACTTCGGCAAAAAAAAAAAAAAAAAACTGGGTAGCTGTCAAAACCCATAACCCTTGAAAGCCAGAGAGAAAAGCGCTGATCATTAGCCTGTCGAAAGAGACTGAGAAACAACAGAAACCTCCGCAACGCACATTCACATTTTCCTCCCCAGAAATATCGAGTCAGGTGTTATTAGTGCCAGTCATGCTTTATTTGAATGTTTTTTTTTTCAAACCTACAAAGGCCATCTTAACCTTAAAAATGGTTCATTTTGAGGGATGGACACCGCCATAAATTTGGTGGGCTGAAATGTTCATGCCACACCATTTCTCTCCGATTCTAATTCTCTCCTTCCTTGCTTTTCCCATTCATCTCTAATGGCCATGTCAGCTAGAAAGAGCTGAGGGAATTGCTTTCTCTATTGTGTGGTCTAAGCAGCCGGTTAGCGGCATGGCTGGCAGGGGTGGGGGTGGTGGGGGGTGGGGGTGGGGGGGGGGGGGCAGAACATCTGTCTGCGGTGTAAAAAAAAAAAAAAAGAAATAAAAAAAAGATAATAAAAATGAAGACGTTCCCGATCGATAGATATAGGTTGGCAGACTTGCTTAATAGAAAACCAGGCCTTCCCTGAAGATCCGCCTTTTACCTCCGTGCACCAGGCCTGACTGTGGAAAGTAGGCTTTGACCAAAGGAAGCCCACGAGATGAGACTACACCACTTAACCCTTTAATGCGTGACATCACAAAAGTGTGATGAGAACGTTCTTAACTGAACATTCTAATGCTGATGTAACAATCACTACTGGTAGTGGAAAGCAGCGGAGTTCTAGAACACTGACTGAGAATTTTGGAGAAAAATAAATAAATGTATATATATATATATATATTCTTATTTATATATTTTAAATATATTCCTGGTGACTGGTTTAGGAGGGAGAAACAGAGCAAAGAATTATGGAAGGTATCTATTCATAAGACTTTTTTGAACGTGCTTTGCATTTGGTATTCTTTCTAATTAATTATGAACAGTTATTTAAAAAAAAACACAAAAAAAAACATCAGGCAACTGCAGTTATGTTTTATCTGGTTGTATGTTGAACGTTGGGATTACTGATAGGGAACAAAGCAAACATTTGTACATCCTGAAGCTACTTTGCACACATGACAAAATATTAAATAATCTCTGTGGTAGGATATTATTGCTTTCGATTGTTCTATAAGCCGTTTGTAAACGAAGTTCTCGCTGTCTGGATTCATAACAATGCCTGACGGGTCCGTCTCATAACCAGTCAGAGGATGTGTGACGTGGCTCCATTTTAAATCACCGACTCACAGACTGACCTCTCCACTAAGTGCAGTCAGTCGTACCCTACAGAGGAAGGGGGTTTTAATGAAGTTACGGCAGCATTTCTAGCTATAGGCAGGTCTACAGCCACGGTTGAGGTGACCACAGTAACCTCCAAGTCAAAGACAATCCTTTATTACAAAACATACTGGAAGTATCAACTCTGGATTCTCGATGGAATTCACTCAGTAAATGAGAGTTATATGATGATAGTTTCCACGTGTAATAACTCGCTAAACAGCTTGTTAGTAGTATTATTGCATTATGCATATTTGCATGTTTCGCTATGTATGTATGTACCGTATGTGTGTGATATGTCTGTTGTACAGCACACTACAGCGTGTGCGTGCGTGTTCATGTGCGTGTGTGTGCTTCCCGTGTGTGTGTGTGTGTGTGTGTGTGAGAATGAGAGCATGTGTGTGCATGTGTGTGTATGCGTGTGCGTGCACACAGAGGGGGGTTCAGTAGGAGTTGGACCAGGTCTGTTGATTTAATTTCTAAAATGCGATTAGGGAGGAGAAGGGGTGAACTATGAGCTTTGGGAAGAAGAAGGCTAATACAAAATGGATTTTCCCCTCCTTCTCCTCCTGCTAATAACATTTTCCGCCACTCTGTGATGAATCTGACTTCCACCTTAAATGATGCGTGTTCTGGCGTGTGTGAGCAGCGTGTGGAATCAGGAGCCTGCCGTCCATTAAAGAATAACAGGTCTAATGCAGTCCTGCAGAGAATGGGTAATGAGTTCTACTGTTAAAAAAAAAACAGGCCAACACAAACACAAACAGCACACAGGACAGCTTTTTACTATCTTTCTGTGATTTTCGTGAAGAGGACTGTGGTATGTTAAATATTAGTCTCACAGAATATTGCAGAAGAGTAGTATAAGTGTGTTGCTTTGAAGAGAGACTCGCCTTTTCCACACATGGAAAGCACCTGCTTGTCTAATAACGATCATAAATAATACATTCAGAAAACACAAATGGACACGCACTCGTGTGCACACACACACACACACAAACCCACATACACATACACACGCACACACGTACACGCAAACGTGCGCACTCACACACCCCCTAAAGCTTAAGAGAATCATTGCATCACATTGATTCATGGGTCTATATGGAACAGTTCCCTAAATCACAAATCCTCCTGACTGATAGGAGATTCCAAACCACTGAATCTCCTAGACTCAAAGGATATTCTATAGCACTGAATACCACCGACTTATCAGAGATTCAAATATAGTGAATCCCACTGACTCATCGGAGATTCTTACACCCTGAGTCCCACTTAGTGGAGATTTTAAAACACTGAATCCCCTCTGACTTATCAGAGATTCAAATACAGTGAATCCCACTGACTCATCAGAGATTCTTACACCCTGAGTCCCACTTAGTGGAGATTTTAAAACACTGAATCCCTCTGACTTATCTGAGATTCTACTACTCTGAATCCCACTTAGTGGAGATTTTAAAACACCAAATCCCACCGACTCATTGGAGACCCAAAACCACTCTGCCTTGAACTCACTCTGACATGAAGCTAGAGGTATACAGACCATATCTTAATAAAGTACCTGGATGAAGTATCGCTCCGCTTGGCTGATTTCACTTTGCGCTCCATAGGGGGATGAGTATTATTAGCAAGCAGCGAAATCGACTGACTTGAGCAGAGCAGTGCACAATTGCCTGTGTGCATATTAAAATTAATGCACAACAATGCAAACAAAAAAAAAAAACACCAACAACAACTCCTGTTTGCCTCCCTGTCTCTAATTAGGAAGCAGGAATAATGGTGATGACTCTTCAAAGAGCCTACCTTCAGAATTATTGCACAGGAGGAAAGACATTTATTCCGTAAACCTCTTGGTTAATTATGTAATACAAAGGGACTGAAAACGACTTCACAAGGAGAAACTTCTGCCTCGAGATAAGAGTGTGTACGCACGCCCGTCTTTTTTGTCACGAAGGGAGAAAGCGGACTCGCGCCTTTCACGAAATAATTCTTTGTATACTGTGATAATGGCCCATTTGAAGCACCCATTTTATTTTGAAAACTAATGAGTCAATACAGCCCTTTTGAACACAATGTGGAATTGAAACTGAACAGACATCATGTTTAATGGCTTCTTATTGTCAACATGACAGCAATTTCAGAAACGGCGCAAATAATATTCAATACATTAATTACATAACTCGACTTATTCCAGCACTACCCTCTCCACTGGCACTTATCATGAATTCAGTCGGACAGCTACTGAAGTATATACCAAGGTGCAAAGAACATTTACTCATCCTAACTAGGCCCCAGGGCTAAAGTACTATCAGCTGAAACCTCATACTTTTCATTTAACAATATTTTACACGCACCTAACCAGAGCTAAGCATTAAGCACATTCTCTGGGAGAAAGTAATCAAAGACTATTATGAACAATGGTGTACGTGTTTGACAATATATATAGTAAATATATATAATAAAATATATACTAAAAAACTTTTCATGACTTTCCCTTCTTTTTTCATGGATTTACTTCTCAGGTATTAATTAATGGACAGCAAGTGACCTCTTATGCGTTTTTTTGGGGGGTTTTGTCTAATTAAAGAGATCCCACTCCTTCAATTTGCAGCTGGGTATATCATTTATTTGGCAGTGAACTGTGGGATAGAAAATCCAGGCCTACGCCCGGATCAACCCCTGCTTTGTATTCAAATGAAAGGGCCTGGTTCTCTAATCCCCAAATGCATCTGAACCTCTGGGCCTGTCGTCGGGAAAAAAATCCCACAGAATACAGCAACCGTTCAAACAAAGAGAACTGCCGCCTGTCAACCGTAAAAAAAAACACACAAATAACGCTCTTTTCTATAATCTTTCTCAAACACATTCATATCCGAGCACTCACCTTGAGTGAACGGAGAGATGCATCATAAAAACTGAAGGCTGTTAGGAGTCGAATAAATATCCATCAATGCAGGTAGAACAAAAGGGAATATGACAGCGGTGAAAATATGCCTGCCTGCACCCCCCCCCCCCTCCCCCTCAGGTGACGATAAGCAAAACGTATCAAGCTGCTCTCCTCAAAAAAGCATGGGTGTTGGACAGACATGACGCCTCTGAACAGCAGTTCTTTTGGAATGTTGTTTGTTTTTCTTTCTTAAAAGTTCAGTCAGTCAGTGCTCTAGAACTGCACTGCTCTCAGTCGCCAGCCGCGATCGTTACATCAGCATTAGAGTGTTCAGTTAAGAACATTCTAATCTCATATTCATGATCTCACGCCACAGTGGGTTAAGAACTTCCTGGTGTGTTACGGAAGCACGTCAGGACCGTACTAGGACACAAGCTCCGTGCCGAGGAACTTTAAACTCAGTCACATGGTACTCAGTCACATGGTCCGTCCTGTGCGATTCTGAGACTCCTGAATCCCCAAACCACCCAAAACTAAAATGAACCATGGAGTGAATCACAGTACCCCATCGGGAAAGGGAAGGCTGGAAGAAGCTTAATTGAGAGGGTGGGGGCCCCAGATGCAATAAAGCACACCGTACAACTACCTCCCACTCGTTAATTAAGACCCCAGACCCAAAACTGTTCACAGATGATGCAATATCCCTGTTGTTCTGTACCTGAGCACAGAATGGTTCATGATCCTTTAATTCCCTCCTTGACAACTGCTTCCACAGTCATCGTTTACCAGGTTCCAACTAATAAGAAAAAACATTTAAAAACTGAATAAAGACCTGTGATGAATGAAGGCTTCAGGAACTTCATAACAAGGAGTGCTTCCAGAATCCATTACTGACATCCTATTAACCAATTTATAAAAACTTTCACTCTCCTTTGCTGCGATTCATTCACCCGATCACTGAGAGACAAGTGACAGCTCCACCCATTTCCGAGCCTTATGAAGCTGTAAGACTCGCAGCAGACAGGGACTAATGCAGGACATATTCAAGTGTCCTCCATGGAAGCTAGATGTCCTGCCAAATTTGAATGCAGTTCTGGAAAACTGCCACGTAATGCTGCACGTGTGAGAAGGGCAAAATTATTTAAACATAGACAGGAACAAACCGGCCAGCCTGGCCCTCAGGCAAGTGAGACGCATTTAGACTTGCTTTGTATTCTGTATGTTATGTATTTAGTTTAGTACTTTGTTGGAAATTCATTTTTATAAAGTGCCCCATCAAATAGAATGATGCTCATTGGCTCAATTCAGTGGCATTACATTTCACGAGGCTGATTTGCGTGCTGTGATTGGACAGATCGGACAGTCCTCTTTGTAAGACCGACCCTCACCTTGGCCCTGAGGAAGAGGACGGGCCCACCCCAGCTTTCCACATTCCAGACGCACAGAGTTAAATATTTCAACATGGCCACACACGCGATCGCCACATCCAGAGCACACAGGAGAAAACTGGTCATCTCAATGTACCTTCTGTCAATCATACACCCACTCGCATGTACACGCATGCATAAACGCGTAAGTGCACACAGACACACACAGAACTGTGCATGCGCTCTCTCACGCACACACAAGTGCTCACACATACACACATACACACATACACACACGCACACGCACACACAAGGACACGCGCGCGCGCACACACACACACAAACACACACACACACACAAGGACACACAAACACACCCGCACACACAAGGACGCACACACGCACACACACACACACACACACAAACATTCCTTCAGCTTGTATGTGGGGTGAAATTGCAGCAGAGCCTGTTGGCAGTGCAGCATGCAGTATTAATGTGGCAGTGCAGGCCTCTCAGGGCTGGACTCATGCCTGGGGGGCGGGCTGTTGGCTGCAGGCCGGGGTAAGTCAGCGGTGGGACGGAAGCTCAGGGGAGGGCGGGCTGACGGGTGCCGCTCCGCCTTTCTTGGCCCGGTCCTCCGGTGTCCGTCCCCCTCTCCTAATCCTGATCTCCCCTGGCAGGACGGCGGCAGCTGGACGCGCCCACCTGACAGTTCGCTCGGGGCAGCGGCCAGGCCGCGTCACACGGCCTGACGTCCGGCCGACAGCGAAGTCAGCGCGAGCACCAGCCGGGCGTGGCTCCCATGCACGGGTAATGAAAAAAGGAAGGAGCCTCTTGCATCCCTCGGAGGTGCGCCGGACTTTTCCCCAGTGTCCATGGGAAATGAAGTTCACTGTGGGCACGAACCACAACCGTAATTAAAGCCTCTGACCAGCACAGCAGGATGACCAGCAGTACAACAGCGCCTGGCCACGACATCTCCTAATGAACAATCACAGGACATAAAAACCCGACGAGAGCATTTTAACGGGGCGTGAAAGGCGAGCGGATGCTCTACTGCGGTACACCTCAAAAGGGAGCTTTAAATAGGACCTTTCTCTCCCTCCTTCCGACGCGGTCTACACGGGAGCGAGTTCGGAGAGGTCCCCAATGAACTGAATCATCGCTTGTTTTTATTTTTTCTTTGACACCACTTACGAGCCCCGGGAAGCCTCCCTCCCTCGGCAGCGTCGCCCTTACTCAGGGTTGAAGGCTGCTCCTTTGTCTTCACATCGCTGAGCAAGGAGGATACAATCTCAAGCTGCAGCTGCATCCGCAGAGGAGAAGTTCTATCCCCAGCCCAATGTCTCCAGATGGAACTCTGGGAGTTGGAGTCTTTTTTTTTGTTGTTTGGAACAGGGCAGCATATCTACACGCCAGATGGCATGTTTTTAGAGGGGAGGGAGGGGTACAGGGGTGTGGCTTTTGAGACTGCAGAAAAGGAGGAAGGGAAAAGCTGACTAACGGTGACTGTGGCTTCGTTTGACAAGGCCAATTTTAGGCAAACCACGCGAGACTCGAACTCTGCGTACCGGGTTGCATCCGAGCAACAGAGCGGTGACACCCCCAGTCCTGCCCCCCCGCCCCGAATGCAGCACCGCCCTCCCACCAGCCACCCGCCCAACCCCGCCCCCCCGCCCCCCCGCCCAAGCCCCCCCCCCCCCCAGCCCCCCCCCCCCCCCCCCACGGCCTCCCCTCCCTCCTGCAGGCCGGTTCCTGATTAAAGCTCGTCTCCCGCTGCCGAGCCCGGAGAGATGGGACAGGAGGCGTGGCGCCCTGATAGTTGGAGCTGCAGAGAATCAAAATTATTCCGGGGATAATGAATTCTCTGTGGCTGCCTCGTCCCTGCATCATGTTTCATCTCGCGCTTCTGGAGGTGTCTGTGCGGTAATCCATACCTCTGAGACACACCCCCCCCCCCCCACCCCCCCGCCGCCACCCCCCCACCACAAGAAGCCAGCTCTTAAATCCGCCCGCTTTGCCTGTGACAGTTTTACACGCCGGGGCTGCACCAAAGCTAATTGGCAAAGTTTTACAGTCGTTTGGAGCTGTTAAAAGTCAGCGTCCATCACAAACGCCCGCCCGCCCCGCCCCCCCCGTTACGTCCACTCTCCCTCTCCACGTCCACCCCCTCCCTCCCCACCAATCGCAACCATCGCACTCTCTCTGTCCAGCTCAAAAAGCACTCAGACCGAAAGGCCCTCTTTTCCACCAACGGCCTCTCAAAACCAGCCAAGCATCCGCTCCAGGATGGGCGTACACTTTCTCAAAGCTCAAAATGGACGAATCTAGAAGCCGCAGCACGCAGAAGAAAAGAGGCCCATTTAAATCCCAGGCAAAGAAGAGCCGGGAAGGTCCAAACAGTACAAGGAGGGACAAAAAAGCGAAAGACACACATAAAATTAGAGCTCCTGTGCCAGGTGGAGGGGGCGGGACCTAGATGGCTAGGCTAGGAAGGCGACATTACGGCCGTCATAGCAACGGACCTTCAAACGGGAAGTGAAAGATGTCCCCTTAACGCAGGCCTCGGTGATGTTAACAAGGACGGACCGGAGTGGACAGGGCGAGGAGCCGCTAAAAGGCCTGTTCTGTCAGATGAGATATGGAGACTGTCAGCCGCGGCCGAAGATCAGCGCCAGCGGACGATGACGAGGAGGGAGCAGAGCTGCCATATTTGCAGAGAGAAGGCTTATTCATCTCCATACCTGCGTATTTACATCTTTATCCCTATCTGCATCCCAACAGCCTCTATACAGAACGAGAACAGAAGGAGAGCAGACAACAGAGGCCATGAACAAGCACCGGGCAGAAGGAGAACATGGACCGGATTAAGTTTAACCCTTCATGGCGTGAGATCGCAAATATCACATCAGGACCCATCGTAGATGATAGCCATTTCGTTTTTTAAATAAATAATAATGTCGCAAAATTTCTTCCATCACGTCACGCTGTCCAGTCGGGACCGCAAACCAGACCTGTACATAAAAATGGAAAACCGGACATTCCGGTTGAAAACAGAACATTCCGGTTGAAAACTGGACGTCGGGCAACCCCAACCTTTGGTTCACAAGCACAGTTCCCCAACCATTAACACTACGCTGCACAGTCCTGGCCTTGACACTAACATGTGAGACTTCATCTCTCTCCCTCATGTTTATAATCCCTGCCGGCTCAAAGTTAGTGTATTAGCAGACCTGGAGCAGTCTCTGAGAGTGTCACCAAACTCATTTTCAGACAGCTCCTCAATTTCAAAATCCGGCAGCCTGTAAATCAGACACCTGCACACACACGGAGGGGAAGAAGGACAGGTGAAGCACGATTAATAAAGTGGGGAAAAAAACCGTGACAGTCATTTCCCGTCCCGAACCCTGGGTGCCATTTGTGACAGGTCCTGGCTGATGCACCAGTTCTCGAAGACAGGTTACTGAGTAATTAAACGTCATCTGGCTCCACATATGCGTGGAGGAATGACTTTTTTCCTCCAAACTCTTGCCGCTGGTAAAGCAATTAGGCTGGGGTCCTGCACCAAACTCCTTACAGCGTTTGTCCGTAGACAGTAGAAAAAAGACGGACAAAGTGACTGTGACGACACCCACTGGGTTCCCAATGGGCTGGCAAAAAAGCGCTTTGACAGTACAGCTTTTTTGTGGCGCCATTTTGTACAAACTGGAGCCAGAAACTGCACAGCAGGGAGAAGGGGGTGCCCTTATATGGTCATGAAGTCCAGGCTGGGTCCTGGTCCTCCACTAAGCGCATGAGATGCCCCCCCCCCCCCCCCGAGTGACATGCAGTGACGCAAAACTGTCCCTGATTCGTCCACTTTCGGCTACATGCCCTTCTGCCTGAAAGAGCTATACCACAGCCAAACGCGCTGGCGCTACTGAGCGTCGTCTCTCAACAAGTCCAGGAAGTGAGCTTCAAAAACGAGGCCCAGTTTTTAGGCCGCCTGCGCCAGGCTTCGCTGGAACACGGCGGTTCGCGGCTGGTGGCGGGACCGCTTGCGAGTCGACCTTCTAACCGAACCCCGCCACCTCTCACCTCCCTATTCTGTTTTTCTTTGTTTTCTCACTCCCTTTTTCCCCCCGCTCTCCTTTACCCTACCAAAGCAGGACCTGGGTTCTGCATCTCCATTAATTCCTCTGCCCCGGCTTCACCGCGCTCGACCCGGCGATATCAAAATGGCCGCCTGCCGATTCTGCCGCGCTTGCTCCTCCATTTCCTTTTCCTCCTTTTTTTGACCGATTTCACTTCACCCTCTCAATCTCACCCCCCCCGCCTACAGCACTACATTTATCACCACCCACCCCCCCACCTACCTCTCTCCCTCTTTCCCCTCCAAGGAGACTCAAAATGTACCCAACGTAGCTCAATCGTTTATCTCCCCAAATGTGGATCGGAAATTCAAATGGGGCAAGGACTGTGCAGTTTGAGAAGGGGGGGGGGGGGTTGGGGGCTGGTGGGGGAGGAAGCGATTTATGTATGCAGAAGGATAGCTGCTTCTCAAAATTCATTTTCATCCTTCGAGAGACTTAATTTGTGTGAAGCGATGGCTTAAATGAGAGATGGAGTGGTGCGGGGAGAGGCGTACGCTGACCTCTTTCTTTCCTCATGGCCTGAATAGAGAACGGCGGCCTGTGTTCTAGCACTTTCTACCGCCAAACACTCTGAACGGACCCCTAAGCCTGTAACCCAGGGACCCAAGAACTGCAGGCCTCCCCTACACTGACTAAAACGGCATGAGCCAGCGTTGAAATCCTGAAAACTGCTCATCATCCATCGCCTTACTTAACCCTCTGAAGAGCAGTTTCTTTTATTGGAATGTTCTTTTCAAAATCCTTCAGAACACCATTGCTTTCAATTATCAGCAGTGATTGTTACATTAGCATTAGAATGTTCAGTTAAGAACATTCTAATCACATAATTGTGATCTCACACCTTGAAAGGTTAAATTAAATGGTAATATGGCAATTTCCTCCTTTGTACAATCATATCTAAATCCCGTTTAAAAAAATGTAAATGTGCTCAAGGCCTGTTCACATTTCTTTTTTTCGAATGCACATCATTTGGATTTCCTAATTAAATTAATTAGCTGTTGTACCTTGCCGTTCAATAAAAGTCCAATACGTAATTTTTCCTTAAGTGAACAACAAATCCATATTAGCACTGATTTATTGCTAGGGCACAAATGACAAAGAACAAATGAACAGAAATACCTTTAATGTTTTCCGCATAAACACCTCCAATGCTAAATTTCTATAACAAAAATGTCTCTGGTACAGATTTCGTGACAGACAGAGGTCAGTCCCAAGCCATTATTCAAGCAAGAGCTCGACTCAAATCCAATGAACTGAGGTCCAGAAAACAAGAAAGCCTCTAGTGTCCCCAAGACCAAGATGAGAAACTACGGCACAAAACCACAGTGGGAAGTAAATTAACTGAATGGGCGCATATCCTTAATCACACATCATCTCATTATCCTTGTATTACAGAAAGGGGGCTGACCCTGGTCTTACCAAGTGATTGATAAGGGAAATGGCACTGGGTAACCTCCTTAGAGATATGCAGGGGGGTGGGGGACTGCTATAGGGGTGGCCCATTGACCCCCTGCAGTCAACGAGCTCCAATATGGCCATTTTCTTTTCCCTATATTTGCTGCAGACATTCAATTATGAATGAGAGAGAGAGAGATAGAGAAAGAAAGAGGGCAAGAAACAGAGGGAGAGAGAGAGGGAGGGAAAGCAAGAGAGAGGGAGAGTGAGAGTGGGGGAGAGACAGAAAGAGAGAGAGAGAGAGAGAGAAGGCATAGAGGAGGCACGCTTGCTGGCATTACTGTGAGTACTGCTGAATCAAGTCACCACCTCTCTAAAGGCCCAGCCTTTTGGGACAGGTGCGGAACTCATTATCGGGGTATGAGTTGCAACGGGGGCACAGATTCCCCCTCCGGTCATATACAGGGCAGGACTGCCCCGGGGACAGAGGCCATCGAGAAAGATTTAGGAACGCGGGGGCCTTGCCTTGGTTCATATTTTTCCTCGTCCATATTTTTGGACTTTCCTGCAAGACTGGATAAACAGGCAGTATTTCTGGTGCAGGATTTCTATAGGTTTAGAGAAAAGGAAAGAGTAACCTCATTGGAGCAGTAATCTCCCCTGTACACCAGGGGTGTCGAACTCCAGTCCTGGAGGGCCGCAGTGTCAGCAGGTATTTGTGGATGCCTTTCAATCAGCAGCCAATTAAAGCCTTGAGAACTAGGTGTGCGGACTTCTTTAGCCAATCAATGATTTAAACCAATCGCTTGTGCTGAATCGCCCCGAAAACGAGCAGGCACTGCGGCCCTCCAGGACCGGAGTCGGACACCCCTGCTCCGCGCCTTCGACAGAGGCGGCGCCAGCCGCGGGACGCTAGCAAACTGGCGCAGCCTGGTCTCGGCGGAGCGCGCTCGCAGCGAGGAGCGACGGCAAGGCTAATTTCAGCCGTGTATTAATCAAGCAGACGTGTGGGCTCAGCTAATTGCTCTGGGAAGGGTTCCAGCTCTTTAATTTTTCGTCGGCCCAGCTCTTTATCTGCCGAGGGGATGAGTGAGGCGTCGCTCGTTAGCCTGCTTCTTCGGCTCGGCGTTCGGCGGCTCTATTAGCCTACGCCGGCAGCCTGGGCTAAGCCGACCTTCATACCGCCTACTGGACTCGGCTGAGTCCCTCCACCACACCACCCAACACTTCAGCTCCCCTTACCCCTCGACCTCTGCCCCTCACTTTCCCTTCATCCACACTCTCTCTGGCACAAACTCCTCCTCTACCCCCTCCATCCACCCCCCTCTACCTCTCCCCCTCTCCCTCCCTAAACCCACTCCCACTCAGACAGGAACCCCATTTTCCACCCCCCTCTACCTCTCCCCCTCTCCTTTCCTAAACCCAATCCCTCTCTAGCAGGAACCCAAGTTTCAATCTCCACTACCTCCAGCCCCTCCATCTACCTCCCTCTCCTAAACCCCTCTCATCTTAACCCCCCACCAGTTTCAGTGGCTTATGTGCCAGCCACCCCCCCCTAACCGCCCCCCCCCCCCACCCCTGTCCTGCACATGCCCCCGCCCCCGCCCAAAATCTCCATGCTCCCACTCAATGGTCAGCTTCACACATGGATGGCTGTATGTTTAATCCCTTCTCTCCTTCATTTCAGCGGAGTACCGCAGTGGATCACACAGTCCGGGGAAAAGATAAAAAATGCATTAAGGCTTTGCTTCCTGTGGTCTGACTTCAGCCATCTTAAACCTGGTTTGATAGGATGTGAGAATAGGATGTAAAAAGGCCATTATACTGCTTTGGAGCGATTTTACATCTCTTAACTTTGTGCCATCTGTCTCCCAATACTGAATCACACATGGGGGACTGGTAGTGCCACTATTTTAAGTGACGGCTGTCTCATTCGTCCAATCAAAACTTAATGCCATCAATGCGTTTCTTCCACATTTGATGGGCCACCCATTGTAATGCTATTCAAACTCTTAGACAATAAGGCAGGGAGCCTTTATACAATATCAAAACGGAATAAAAAAAAAAAAAAAAAAACCAAACAAAATCCCATCCTGCCATTTCAAAGCTGTTTCTCGCAATACCCGGACTGCTCTTTTAAGTTTCTGAGTCGCGCACACTCCGGATTTAATGACGGCGGCGCGAAGTTGGGCCGATTAGTTCTGCCTGGATGTGGGAACCCAGCCTCAGAGGATTAGCTTTCATTTCCTCCCCCCGCCGTCTCCAGCGGCGCCGTCGGTAAAAGCCGGCCCCCCCCCCGTCGGCACCGCCCGCGCTAATCGTCACTTACTCTCCCCCGAAACGAGCCGCGGTGCCGGAAACGGGAGCGACGGGACGGGCCCCGGCAACGGGGCGCGGAGCGCAGAACCGAACCCGGGACCGCTTCCCAGCTTATCCCCGGCTCGCGAAAGAGCAACAGCCAGCTTTCCAACAACCCCTGCCGTCCCCACCCCCCCCCCCCCCATCACTCCCCCCCCCCCCCCCCCGTCCCTCTCCCTCCGCATTGTTCCGCTCTCTCCCCGGAATAACTGATGGATTTCTGAGAAAATGATTGAGATTCCCCTGACGAACACAAAATGGTGTTTTTATACTTATTTATTTATTTATTTATTTTTTCTTCTTTCCTGGCTGCGACTGGGGGACCGGGCTTGTGTAAACACGGCCGGATTGTGAAGAGGCTGAAAAGCTGAAATGTGCTGTTAGCGTTTCTTGGAAGGACGAAGCGCGGCAGTTACAGCCGCATACTACCCAGCCTGCGGTCCTGAGAATTCTCCTGAAGGACAGAGCAGAAAAAGGAGAGAAAAAAACCCACTAAGGTTCTGTGAAAGCAGCTGTTCACCAATTAACTTTTTGCAAAGTGAGCTGATGCAAGGAATTAATCAAAGACATGCTGGGGAGGCGGGGGGGGGGGGGGGGGGGTGGGCTTGGATTGGATTGAACATATCTTAAATATCTCCATAGGTCCAACTAGTGCAGGGGTGTCAAACTGAATCCCAAGGGCGCCGCAGTGTCTGCGGGTTTTTGTGTTTTCCTTTCAATCAGCTGTCAATTAAGGCCTTGAGAACAAGATGTGTGGATTCCTTAGCCAATCAATGACTTAAATGAAACACTTGTGCCGAGAACAACCTCAAAAACCAGCAGACACTGCGGCCCTCCAGGACTGGAGTTTGACACCTCCGAACTAGTGTAAGTCCCTGTTTAGACGGTGTGGCCTGATTAGATGATTGACAATTCCTGGTCAGCGAGTGTCACCTGATATCGTGAAATTCCATGGTCAGCGGGTGTGGCCTAATATAGTGTAAGTCCCTGGTCTGTGGGTGTGGCCTGATATAGAGGAAGTCCTTGGTCAGTGGGTGTGGCCTAATATAGTGTAAGTCCTTGATCAGTGGGTGTGGCCTGATATAATGTAAGTCCCTGGTCAGTGGGTGTGGCCTGGTTACAGACCAGGCTCATGAGACTACTGTAGTCAAATACAGTGGGCTCTTACCACTCTCCCTTCCCACTCTACACAGGAGGCAGCCTGCCAAAGGCGTGTGTGTGAGAAAGAGCGTGTGTGTGTGTGTGTGTGTGTGTGTGTGTGTTTCTGTATGAGAGAGTGTGCTCTTCATTACAGGAGCAGGGCCCGACGGTTTGCCGATGTCTAATGAAGCCGCAGCACTGGAGTGCCGGCTGCTTGTTTATCAGTGGTGGGCTGAGTCTGTCTGCGCCCTCACAGTGCCGACGGCCAGCCGCCGCCCGCCCGCCCGCTCGCTCGGCGCGCCAGCGCTGTGAATCACCCGCCGACACCCCCCCCGAGGGGCCGCTCGGCCCAAAACAGCCCCCCGTCATTACTCCTCCCCCCCCCCCCCCCCAAAAATAATGTTTGCGCCTCGTTAGGCGCTGATTGGCGGTTACGGGCCCACGAGCGCCCGCAGAGCTCAGTCCTCTGTAGAGGACATCGCTCCGGCAACCGCACACATCAAAGGGAGAGCCTGCCAGACAGCGGCAGGTACCGCAGGTGCTTCTGGGAAAATTAACAAAAGAATCAGTTCTCAAAAAAATAAATAAATAAAGGATTGAGAAAAGGATCCTCGCACAAACATGACAAAAAAAAAAAAAAAAGATTTTCTTGGCTGAATGTTGCTTTTTGCAAAATGTAGAAATGGCCACGTTTCACTACAGCATCTCCAAGTTTCCTTTGCGCTTTTAATTTGAAGGATAAAAACAGAACCTTTAAGCCCCATTACGTGCTCATTAATGAGCCGCCCGTTGTTGCATATGTTGCAAGGTCCGTCCAAAGTAATTACTAAAATGAACATAAACAACATTATGGTGGTAAATTGCTACTAAAATATATAATAAAAGGCCTGGTGTTGGCAGTATTGCGACAGTAGCCTAGTTTAGTGTTTAGCTCATTTAGCATTAACATAACAAAACATAACATTCAGCCCAACAATGCTCGCCATTTTCCTGACTAAATTAGTGCACTGATTACCTACAGATGAGACAGTATCTAACACCATATCAAGCCCAGTCTTGAAAATCCCCAGAGTCCCCATTACTGTGCATTGTGCATTGACCACAGACACATTAAATATGTCCAACATACTGGCCCGCATTAAACAGGTCTCTATATGCAAGCCCTTCGCCGATTATCCTGTAATTTCGTCCTCGCGCAAATGCAAGTATAGAAGACACGGCCTCTGAGCCGAGGATAAGCTCAGAGTCTGAATTACACACGGAGCAACAGAACTCTGAGAAAGAGGCAAAGGAGTGCTTCGAAGGCACTTCCTGTAGGGCCTAAGACCTTTCTGCCGTGTGCAAAACCTTTTAGCGTGCACAAAACCGATAACATGACCACGGCATTTGTTATGCAGCAATCGATGGTCGCGCCATTAGTTCTGCGTGCTCTAAAACGGTCTTGCACATGCTAAAGGTCTCAGCAAGCCTGGCTCTAAGTGTGCGTCAGAGGAAGCAGGGCTAATGGAGGTTTAAAATAAGGGGCGTGTTTGTGGGCTGAGACGGTTTAAGGAGTCCAGCAGTCAGCGGGAAAAGCAGGGCACTTATGGTTAAGGCTGTGCTCAACAGTGGAAGCCCTCCACTTGTCCTTCTGAGGCTTAATGACGGCGTGTGAATTCTCGTCTCATGCAGTTCGAGTGGCCAGCAGGAAGGGAACAGGGCTTTTGATACAGAGAAGAAAGCAGCACTGGGCAGAGGCAGCAGTGCTATAGACACACAGCTGTCAATCATTCTGACAGATTACACACATACACGCGCGCACGCGCGCACGCACACACACACACACATGGGAAGCACACACATGCTCACACTCGCGCACACACACACACACACACACGGGAAGCACACACATGCTCACACTCGCGCACACACACACACACACACACACACGGGAAGCACACACATGCTCACACTCGCGCACACACACACACACACACACACACACACACACACGGGAAGCACACACATGCTCACACTCGCGCACACACACATGGGAAGCACACACACACACACACGGGAAGCACACACATGCTCACACTCGCGCACACACACATGGGAAGCACACACACACGGGAAGCACACACATGCTCACACTCGCACACACACACACACGCACACACGGGAAGCACACACATGCTCACACTCGCACACACACACACACACACACACGGGAAGCACACACATGCTCACACTCGCGCACACACACATGGGAAGCACACACATGCTCACACTCGCGCGCGCACACACACACAGGAAGCACACACTTGCACACACACACACACACACACACACACACACACACACACACTACCTGAATCTCCAGTGCTGATATGAAGGGTCGGGCAGGAAGTCCATTTTGTTCTCATTAAATTCCAAGGGTGCGTTGTTCATTCATAATCCTCAGAATGGAGAAAAGCCTTGATTCTTGAAGGTCATTCCTGTTTTGAATGACGTGGTCTTTCCATGCAACGGACAGTCAATCCGCTTCCTGCTTTTTGACAAGCGTACGGATGGACACTTGACACTGCCCATTCATTGATTTGATCTCCAATAATCTGTTTGCACAACTTACATCCTGTAAGTCGCATGTTGCATACTGTATCGAACTGTTCAATGTATATAACTTCAGGTAAGTGCTGCGCATCTCTTATTCATTGTATTGTTTACTCCATTCCGCTGGTCACAAACATACAGCTATATTTGCTGTATTTTAATATTTCTATAAACTTCTTCATTATTTCTCTTCCTGCCCAGATTACTTTCACTTGCCTAGACCTTGTAACCCCCACCTGAAAACCCCATAAATTTTAAACAGCAGAAAGCAAAATATGCAGCCTTCCAAGGCACACTGTATAATGCATATTTCTTAAGTACCGGCCGCAGCATGAGCCTTGGGTGCTGTAAGCACTGTGGAGCAGTTGATGGATGACTGGAGTTTCCAGTTGGATTTGCAGCCGAGTGTTGTTCAGTAGAGGCAAAGAGCATGCTGGGTAATCCTGGCTGTATAATTTAATAACCCAAAGCTTTGTGAAATGATTCTCCATTTTTTTTTTTTTTTTTGAGAAGGACTCCGACCTTGAACATAAAAAAAAGAATCAATTATTGAATAAAAGTGCTGCAACAGATTTAAATTTTTTTTGTTTTTTGGGCTAACGCATAACAGTATTTTTTGCTCACTTATTTAACATTGGAATAAATCTTTTTTTGAAGTCCACTTTTTAGAGAGTGTGACACCTGCCACCGCGCGAATCCTCAGGCACTGTGCCTTACACCCTCCTGGCTCGCTGCCGTGGGCGTGGCCAGCCGGGCAGTCCAGCAGGCGATTGGCCAGTTTCGCAGGGGCATGTCGCCCTGCTGCATAACTGATTGGAGCACAAAGACAAACGCGACAGGACCCGTTACCCTAACCCCAGCCAACCACACTCTGAGCCTATAATAGCTCATCGATTCCTGGAGGCAAAAAGGCTCGACTCCGCAGACAATGAGCAAGATTCTGTTTCCACGGTGACCGCGTTCCCTACTGTTCTACCTCAAAGAACACAAATGGATCGAGAAGCTTTATGTTTTCACTCCACTGCCTGCAGATTTTCAGATTATGTATCAGATTATGTATTGATTATAGTCAATGTTGTTATAAAATGCATTATTATCATATTCAGATTACTTACCACAGCCCTCTATATCTATTATATATATATATATATATATACACTTCTGTCTTATGTGTATAAGGAGATCCAACCTGCACCCAGTCCCACTCTAAACGGTCTCCCCTGCCCTGCCAGGCACCCCTAATCCTGCTGCCTTCAGCGCAGGTTCGAACCCGAGGTCATCCTCGAGAATGGAAAACACAGACCAGCTTACCGGATCATCCACTTCCTGTGCCCGGGTGATGCATCGCGTTAGTTATGGATTCAACCTTCTAACCTGTAAGGTTGTGGGGTCAAGACCCAGGTGTAGGACTGGTGCTGCACCGCTGAGCATTGACTAAACAGGCGCTTGTGTGCTGCATGCATTTATAACACATAAAAAATGTTCTGGTTTTGTAGGACACCCCAAATACAGGGGAACAAATGACGTGGGGACCTACTGATTGTCCATCACAGGGGCCTGCAGCGATGGAGGGGGGGATGACCCTTGGGACCCCCCTGACGAAAAGGGGCGGAGCATCTGCGGAAAATCAGGTGACAGCAGACACTGACTAGCCCTGCACCGTGTCGGGAAATTAATTAAACCCAACTGCCCGCCCCCCCACATGTGCCACGCTCTCAAGACTCAATCAATATCCAGCCAGCACACAGTACTGAGGAAGACCTGCCACGCCCACGCCCCCCCCCCAAGTCTCGTTACCACCGGCAACCACCCACCCCTTGATCGCACTACCATTTGTCAACTTCTGCCAGGCGTCTGAGTCGCGCCTCAGACTGTGACAGCCAACGGGGGTGGGGCGGGGTGGGGGGGGGAGTGAAATATAAATAAGGGTGGATCATTGACTGGAGGTGGAGGCGGGGGTGGGGGATGAAGGATAAGGCATCTCCTTGACATTTTAATCTGCTCCGACCATCTTTCAGCGAGTGAAAGGAGAGGGGGAGCCACACCTCCGGAATCTTCCAGAAATAAGGTGTCAGCCGCTCGGGAGTGTGTGCTGGAATGAGGCGCCCCCACCTGGAACCGTGAGGTACTGCATCCGCACCTCACTGTCTTTCTCTCTCTCTTTCTCAAGTGGGGCTTCCATCCCACTGTTCCTATGCTAATTTTGCGCATAAGGCCCTTGCGTGCTCAGTCAACCCACCCTGAATAAATAAGAGGTTAATAACGCAGAAGACAAAATAAAAGTCTTCTGCGCTTCACTTTTATTATCGCTCTTATTTTAACAAAGAAGCAAATGAGTTCCGCCAGTTTGATCACGGCTGCTGAAAGAGTTAGCGCGCTAAAACACTGAGAGGCTCACAGCACCAAGACAAATAACTACTGATGAACGCTCCGGGTCTCTCTGGAGCGCACGCTGTAATTACGCTCGTTTCACCGCGCCTCCCCCGTCACAAAACACGGCTCCCGCCGTCGCTCAAGAGCAATGACTTCTGGGAGTTTTTTTTCCGGCTGGACATCCTATGCTTCGCCAGCGCACCGGAGCCACAGTGAACTACAGCCAGCGTTCCTGGGGGCAATTAAACGCAGAGTTGAGGGAAATAGAAGCCATTTCAATTCACGGCATTAAGGGCTGTGTGATTAATGAACAGAACGGAGAATTCCCGAAGTAACGGAAAAAAAGATATTAGAGCGCGTTTCTTTTCGTGTTAAATTCTTCGGTTTCATTACGCAAGGTCAGGACACACCGCAGTGCGGTTAGCAAGGCAGTCTGCAGCACTGGCGCACGGCAAACTCGAGTGGACCGCAGGCAGCTCTCTCACGCGCACGTTCCGTTCCGTTGCGTATTCTGTCTCTGATTGGTCCCCTCGATGTTCAGAACCAATCAGAGACAGAATAGCCGGCGAGTAAGGGCGGGGCTAATCGGACCACTCGGTCCGCTGGGGCGTCACTTCCGCTTCATCTCAGCTGAATGTCAGTGAGTGACAGGTCAGGGTTTTGATTGACAGGTCAGGGGTTTGAGCGACAGGTTAGGGGGTCTGAGTGACAGGTCAGGGGCTTGAGTGACAGGTTAGGGATTTGTCCCAGGGAGCACTCGGCCTCATGGCCCCCACGACCTGGTACATGACTGAGGCCCAGGTGTGCCTCACTCGATGTCACGCACCTGCATAAATCAGCTTCACACAGGCGTGTCAGACTGTAATGAGATCAGTCAGCTACAGTACAGTTAGGTGCCGGTTCTCAACAAGAGGACGAGAAAACTGGCTTCACACAGGGAGAGAACCCTGGGGCCAGCTGTCAATCATTCTGACCGTAAGCAGTGCAGCTGAAGTGGATGAAAAAAGCGCGCGCACGCACGCACGCACAACTATACACACGCAATCAAAAAACAGTAATAAATATACGGCGGTATTTCCGTCAACGGCAAGCGAAGAAACAATCCGCTGCAGATTTATTATTTCATTCATCAAGCTTTGTTTATGGACAGAACCAACAAGTTAATAAACTGCAGCAACACGATGAAAAATGGAGCTATTACGCCGCGAGACAGAAGCGTGTTCCGCGCTGATTTAGGGGATGAACAAACATAGCGAGAGAACACAGTTTTGCGCGGCTCTCTCATCACCACTTCTGTAATAGACCATGATCGCACAACCTGTTGTTCTGTAATCAACAGGGCCCGATGCACTGCGAAGTCACAGAGCTGGTGTTAATGTAGAATTTTTTTCAAATCACTATAGCAACAGAGTGCTCCCGCTGTTGATCACCAGGTGACAGTGCATTTTGATGTAACAAAGCTCGCGGCAGAGATGGCGAGCCACGTCTCTACCACGGCAAATACAGAATGACGAGATTCAGCTCACCCTCAAATGGACGTCACGTTACAATCTACTCCTCCCGCATGTTTTTATTTATTTATTTATTTGATTTTTTTTTTACAATGCAGGTGATATTAAGCTCTGCTACCAGGTGAAAATGTTAAAACTTCGCGCTACAGTTAACGGTTACGACAAGGGAGAACTGCCATTTATTTTGTTTTTGAATTCTTCTGAAAATATAACGTAAGAAGAATTCAAAAACAAAATAAATGGCAGTTCTCCCCTGTTGTAACAGTTAACTGTAGCGCGAAGTTTTAACATTTTCACCTGGTAGCAGAGCTTAATATCACCTAACTAAATTAGGTGATATTAAGGCTAACTAACGGCTAACTAAATTGCCTAACTTTAGTTAGCCGCCTAGCCTGCTGAACATACAAACAAATCAAACCTCAGCAGCGCAACTGCGATGTTCCATTTTCATGGCGCCTAGCTAGTGACCTCGCACCTCGCTGAAAGCTGGTGTTTCATTGAAAATTTAATTTGGGTCACACTTTCAACAGTTTTAAACTCTACAGCCAGCAAAGCGATACTTCATTCCTAATTCCAAATCTTCCGCAAATCACTTACCGATGTGCTTTCTAAATGCTCGCGAAGGAAGCGCACGCGCTGTAATCCAATTCTCGCAGAGAATATAGAGATCGATGGTTTTATGCGGGCCAAGACGGAAGCGGCCTTTAAAAATGAATGGGGATTCCGGAAAGACTGCAGTCAACTTGTTCCATCTTTGTCTTTGGCGAGGCTACTGTAGCAAAGAGCGTAAATATAGCCTCTGACTGTAGATCTCTCACCACTATGACATCAGAATGCTGTGTTTACAATGCATTGTGATGTAACAGATGTTACGGCAGATCAATAGCCACGCAATTGGGGAAAATTACAATGGGACAATAAAGCTTTGGGACGAACAGAGATCAGGATGTTTACTTGATTGCAGCATATAGACATCACATTAAATAATGTGATTTTTCATCTAACAAAATCAAACATATGGTGAAATTTAAAAAAAAAAAAAATTGCTTTAAGGATGCCCCCAGAGAGTTAGCACTTCTGAACACCACTCAATCGCGCCTATAGTCCCTCTCGCATTTCCTCTCGTCTCCTCTCTGTGATGTGAATCTGTGAACCCAGGTCAAGTGCGCTTACAGCACCCCCGGGCGTTGGCCGCAGAGCAAATTGGGGTCAGCTGTGAGTACAGCTCCAAGACATGGGGGAGGGGAGGGGAGGGGGGAGAGAAGGAACCAGGCTGGCCTGTCACTATTTATGCAACAAAAGCATGAGAAGGTCCCAGTGGGAAAGGAAGGGGAGGGGGGTGCTTAGAGCAACTCAGCTGAATCGCATGGCCACGCCCTTCTGCTGTTCCCACAGCGGCCTGGTCCCGACAGGGATGGGTACTACGCTGGACTTTTTTTGGCCAAAGAGAAAGTATTAGCACCGCGGAAACGCCGGTCGCCTGCCTGGCTGAACAGCCGCGATTAGTCTGCTTTACTACGGCCACTTCAGACTTTACCAAACCGGGGGAACAGATTTTACGCTTTGAGTTAAGAGAACAATTACCAGCAAAGGGCTGGTGATAAAGTGAATTTGTGCCTGGAATCTAATTGCATGCCCAGAACGAGGGGGTCAAGGAACCATTTTCTAGCCAGATTAATACATTTCTTACTCCACCAGTGTTGTAATTGCCCGAATAAAGTGCAGTGAGTTATGATTATTATTCTAATTTTTTTTTTTAATCCAGCGCAGTGCAATGTGAATTTGTGAAATATGCAAATACGGGTCTCCAGAAACAGTGAAACAGCATAGGAGCTTTTCCCCCATCGGCTGCCTGCACCTTGTGGGTTGCCGTGCTGTAATCGATTGGTCCGTTGCACTCTGATGTCATAAAGCCAGCGGAACATTCACACCACAACAGTAAATGTCACGGTCTGTCACACTATGATGTAACAAAGCAGACGGAAGTTTCATGTCACCACAGTAACAGCCTATCACTGCTGCAATAAGAGTATTCCCCCCCATTTCAGAACCCTCCCCCCCCCCCCCACCCGTCTCCCCACCCCCCCACCTCCAGTCCCACAGCTCTTACTATGTGCAGCTGCAGGTAGTCTCCCAATCCCGTCGCACTCTCCACCCGCACCAGGATGGCCTCTCTCAGCTGCGTGCTGAACCCCACGGCCAGCCGGTCTGCCCTTGTGCTCGGCCGGTCGTTGGGGGGCCAGGTGTAGGTGATGAGGGCTCCTCCCTTTCCAAAAATGTAGGTGGTCCCAGCTGCCAACACAGAAAAGAGAGGGGGGGAAGACCGTTAGGAAACGCCGCTGCTCCTCTCCGGAGAACAGGAATGAACACGCCTCATTGACAGAATAAAATAAGAACAATATAAATCCATTAAATAATCCATGTGCTGTAATTTCACAGACACGGATAGGACAAAATGGCGTGAACAGATTTAAGAGATGGGGAACCTCATCACCAGGCTGAATATTTCACCACACACTGAGCAATGGTATGACTGCGCCAGTCACAGGAAGTTATCATGTTACCTGACCCCTGAGAAATGTGTGGATGGACCGGCAGTATCAGTCTCTAATAGACTCAGAGAATATAGTCCTAATTCAATCTATTACTATTTTTATGTTCACCAAGTAACATGGCTTGGCAGGTAGGAAGCTTAAAAGGGAGGTGAGGCATGCATTAAGTGTGTGTGTGTGTGTGCGCGCGCGCGCGTGCATTCATGGAGCGTACTGTACATGTATATGATTGCGTGTGTGTGTATGTGTGTGAATGTGTCTGTGTGTATTGGGGGTTGTTCAGGCCAAAATAATGTCATTTTCAGGCATCTGATTCTATATCGTATGAGTTTTACACAGCAGTCTACTGATAAAGATTAGAAATAAAATGACAGCCACAGCGTGGGTCACCCTGTACCAACCCCGGTCTTCAAACTGTAATTGCAAAGGTTAAGGCAAAGCTGACAGAGATATAAAAGCTGAATCACCGGTGTGGTATCATTTAAATCCAGAGGCGCACTGAGTAGGTGCACCAGCTTGGCTCTGCCTTCTGTGGCAGTACCACAGAGTACCAGGCTGCACCCATCTCACTGATGGGCACTTCACCCTTTGAAGAGTAGGCTTTTTGGAATGTTTTTTTTTTTTTTTCAGTGTTCTAGAACTCCATTTGCTTTCAATTACAAAGTAGTGATTGTTACATCAGCATTAGAATGTTCAGTGAAGAACATTCTAATCACATATTTGTGACCTCACACCTTAAAAGGGTTAAGGACATGGAGAGTGCAGAGTGGAAAATCGAACAGAAAAACACAGGTGACAAGAAGGCGCCTCTTCAGGCTATGGATGAGGCCGGATCACGAGAGAGGGAATCGATCACACACACAAAAAAACCCCAAACACCCATCTCCTCTCCCCACCAAACACCCCCCGTCTGAGCTCGGTAGGACATCCGATGCCAGCGCCAGTGTTTTGGAAGCGCCTCAGACACTCGCACAGCCAATCAATCAGCCAAATACAATCTCACACGGTTTCTTTTAGCGAAAGAGTCGGTTACGCTACTGAGCCTCCCCGGGTTTCAGCTCCTGCCCATCACACTGACGCACCTCAGTGGGTCTCTCAATGCTCCGGCGAGCGTATCTGGACTACAGCCCTACAGTACAGGCCCTGTTTGTCCTCCTGTCCAGCTGAATGCTGAGATGGACTTGGATTCCAGCACTCCCCCCTTGACCCTGCCCAGGATACAGGGGGAATAGATAACGGATGGATTGATTTTTAGGCCTGCACCTCTCTCATTTGACCCCATGCTCGCTCCTGTCCCGCAGCGCTAGAAATTTGCCCCATGGTGCAAGAATTCCGGTCGGGGCCCGCGTGGGATGCCATCGGGGTACAGGGCTCTGTTGTTTAGCATTCCGGTTGCCACAGTGACAGACATATCAACAGCCTTCATACGCAAGTCTGTCTTTCTTTTAACAGCAGGCCTAATTAATGCGGTGCACCACATGACCACAAATCGAATCTGGGCCACGCCAGTGCCAACTGTGGGCGGTGGCCCCATAGGATGAGACACAATCGCCGAATGTCACCCAGGGTACGGGAGGGTTCAGACAGTTTGGTCTCTAGCGACCCCTGCTGGTCAAACAGACGCCCATGGCAAAGCCACACACGACTAGTTTTCCTCCGACTCCACTCTATGCGAGCTTGGTTGTGGGCTGTGATGTGAAAAAAAACTACATGGCTGGTGACACCACCAGTTTTGGGGGAGAACCGAGCATGTCTACTCTCCTGATTCGGCTATGGGCCACGCACGAACGTGGCTACGGTAGCAAACTAGCTCTTCGGACTTTCCCAAATTATGGTCAGAATTAGCCATGATCAGCCCCAAGCTGGGCGCCAACACTTACACAACAAAAAAAGACACCAATGAATAATAAATGAACAATGTGCGGCCCATTATCCCTTCATTAACGGTCATTTGGACACTTGTGACAAAACAGTGTGATGTCACTTAGTTCCAGCTCTGTCGGCTGTCGCCGCGGTGACCACCTGCTGCACGGCACCTGCCGCTGCCCTGTAAACGCGGAGACAAAAGAGGTGACGGGATTCTAATTAGTCGACTTGGCAAGCGGTTACCCGAGCGGGGGGCGGCCCGGTCCCGGGGCCGCGAAAACACCTGGCGCCCCCCAAACCCGTTGACTCCGTCGCCGGCGTACGGTCTGCCAAGCCCCGAAGGCCACCTGTTAACGGGCCGCCTCGTTTCGGCAGAGAACGCCACGAGAGAGAGGGGGGCTCACGCGGCGTTTACTGGGACGGCTACTCCGCCCTGGGGGCTTGTTAAAGAGAGCCAAAATGGCGGACGATTGCTTTTATTTAAAGGGATGCGCCCCAAGAAACGCGTCCTGAGCCGCGTTTCACGACTTAGCAAACCGCTCGGAGTGAACTTCCCATCAAACAAACGAAACACTTTAATGGGCCAATGCCCTCATATTCAATAAACCAATGGTCCCTCACTTTGACATGAATTGGTCATACGGGAACAAATGAGGTAGCAGCCTGACAGTTGGCAATGACAGAGCTACACTGATGATATGCAGACTGACAGACACCTGACTTTTTGCATTTTCCTGACTCAAATCAAAGCTAGATGGTTGTTTACACTTACTAAAAAAATCACTTGTTTAAAAACCACATGTGAACACCCAACATGTGGAGAGTACACATGTGAACTATAAAAATAATCCAATTTATAAGACCAGAGCAGAAAGAGGTAATTTATGGTATTTCAAGTCACATGTTCTGTTTTCACAAGTAAAAAAATTGTAGTTCACATTTTAAAAAGTCAGTGGCATGTGAAAATGTGGAAATGCAAATGACGCAATGTCTTTTCACGTGCGGAAATCTTCACTCACATGCATTATGAATTTTAGAAACGCATGAAGGTCAGAATCCAATCAAGCAATTTGCTCCCTTTGCATCACGCAAGAATACTAAAGAAACGGGTTGAGCGAATCCAGCCTTATTCCCTGCCGAAAGGACTAAATATTTACTGCTTTCTCCCAATTAACAAGGATCTAATCAATAAAGCGATCAATTCCACCTGGAAAGAAAGCAAGACGGATGATTAATCAAACAGCGCGCTAAAGCTTGATCCATCTCTTCGTTTGTGGCCACGGATTTGATCTAATTTGAAGGAAATAACACAGCTGTTTTTTTTAAACATTCACCCAGGCAATGTAAATGCGTATTGATTACATTCATCTTTGACAGGCTGGGGGAATGCAGTCATGAGGAGCGAATCATTTACTCAGGCATTTGAATGCCTAATTTATTTTTTTGCGAAATAATAGGGAGGCAGTGCGTCGCATATGGGCAAGCGGCTTCCGCTCAAGTGACGAAGCTTACTCCCGTTCATCCCTGACGTCCAGATTGATTTCCACTCGGTTTGCGATTCCTATTTACATCTGCCGCGCGAATGGCTAATATCAGCAACGATTTGCAATGCGGCTTAACGGAAAGCAACTAACCATGTATTCCTGCGCGGGCGGAGAGGAATTCGAGCAACAGCGCGCGGGCGCATGCACCACTGGTGCAAATAAGCCGTAGAAATGAATACTTAACTATACTGGCTGGCACGCCTCCAGCTAACCTGACCTTGTGAATAGCCTTTACCGCATGCTGACGGCAAAAACATCGGAGCTCCCATTAAAATGAATGGTGAATTTCAGACTTTTGAAGGCAAGATAAAACTTCACCGATGGCATTCTGAAACTCGATTAAGGATCGTTACGTTTCATATGAAAAGCAGGTTGTAAAATTATATAATGCATAATAAGATATGTACATTTCAATACATATGTCCCTAAGACCATTGTTTCACAAACTGCTACACATAATGAAATTTATGGTAACAAAAAAAAAAAAACAAGCAAACAAAAAAAGACCGATGAGGTTTTCTTCAGTAGTTAATTCACTTTAGTTTTATATATTTATTCTATTGAATGGACCGCACGCTCTTTTGCCCTCAACATGCGCAGTATAGGGCGGCTGTTTCCCTTTACTTCCGAGACTTCATCACTTGCCTGCCTGGTCCCTCCTACAGTCTCGAGGCTTCTATGTACACCACACGAAATAAACAGATAAAATGTACGTAATTTTCTGTGCGCGATTTTGGTGAGCAGCGATTCCGCAAGAACAACCGCGCCAACGCGGCTGCCAAAAGTGAAAAGGCTTTATTTGAATTTCACTGACTGCTCCTGTCAGCGCAGTCACGGTCCACTGCAGTGGTGTTCTGAGTCTGTCTGACCATTCTGCTGCTACTGCGTCTGATTGATAATTCACACGGTGCCATGAGATCTAATTCTGCTCCGTCTGTCAACTGAACAAACGCACAGAGCTGTAAATATTAATGCGATTGTTTCCCGGAGCACGCAAATACGCGAGTCTATTAAGGAGAGCGATCACCTCTGTAAGAGACTAGGAAAAGGGGCTGTCTGTGCCACGAACTAACTGCGTCACTTCTCCGGAGTTTTTTTCTTTTCTTGTCTGCAACGGTAGAATGGTTCAATCCCTGCTCACCCACAAGCGTAACAACCGCAGTATATAGCCAGATAACGGAAACAGGTCCGATAAAGAGCTCCAGTCAGGGCACACAATGATGACTGAGATGCCGCTTGTGGATAAGTCGCTATGTCAGTCACTATGGATAAGAGCGTCTGCTAAATGCCCGAAACGTAATGTAATATCACGAGATCAATATCAGAGCACTGCAAATGGAATACCTTCCAAGAGTGAGAAACATACAGCAATATCTATGGCACAGTGCAGCGCTGTAAGCATCCCCGGAAAATGACCTTGTTGGGCAAAGGGGGCGGGGCGCGGGTTGTTAGCGCTTGTTATTCTGCTGCTGGTGGTATACATGAATGATGCACGTGAAGAGTTCTGAGCCAAGTAAAACCGACAAGAAAGAAGACAAGTCTTCCCTTGCCAAATGCAAAAGTTTAACTCCATACAGTGTGACTCATAACAGGAACAATAATGGGTGATATTTCACAGTTAAGAAAAAAAATACATTTCTCAAAGATAATTTATTTTAGTATTGTGCAAAAATCATTTTCTCAAGTAATTCTTTTCAATAATACTTTCGCAATCGCTGACAAAAAAGCACGATTCTTTTATGTTTTTAAAAAACAAAATGTTTTTCATGATTAATAGGTTTAACTGATGAATAATTTTAAAAAATAGCTTCCATTGATTTTGTTAACAATTAAATGCATTTCCTTTTTTTTACTGGGTGATTCATTTTCCTGCGTCCCCGGTTCTCTTACTGCACTATTCCTTAAAAGTAGTCACAGTGAAAAAGAAAATCAGGTGAGCAGTTGCCTGAAGTGGAGGAGATGAAAACGAACACAAGTGTCCTCCTTTTCCCGGCGACTGGAAGTGCCGCACGGAGGCACAGCAGACGCCATTTCTCCACGCTGCTCGTCTCCAGGGGGAGGTGAATTGGGTTCTGGGCTCCACCCGAGAGCCACCAAACCACCTCGCGAGCTGCATAACAGCCATAAAGCAATTTCATAGTGCCTGGAATAAACTTTAAATGTTAAAAAAAAAAAAAAAAAATCCCCGATAATAAAACTGTAGCACTCGGCACTGCGACACCCTAGCTGTGGGTGTGTAGATGCAGCGCGAGCCTCCCGCAGGAGAGCTTCACTCAGCCGCATCTGCTCTATCTCGCTTCCCGCGCGGCTCCCACCCGCTCCTCGGAGAGCGCGAGCGCGCCGAGCGGAAAGTCGTGCACTCTCAGTGGCACCGTATTCCCAAAAGCAACCCCACGTTATTTATTTGGGGGGGTGCACTAATGACAGGTTCGGGCGGTTTTTTATCTGCCAGAAAATCTAATGGTGGCCACTGAAAGTGGAGCGAGTAAGTTTCTGCCTGTTATTAACGAAAAAATAAAAATAAATAAACATTTCCCCCGCTGAAAACAGAAAACGGTCTCCCGAGACCTGGCTGTTTGTCCACGGAAGGAGATGAGATGACATCGGCCCGACTCTCTTGAAACTGTATAAATCACATTGAATGGCAACTCTTGCATTCACCCTGCAGTTGTTTACAGGCTAGAGATGCTTTACCTTTTCACCTCGGGGGAAGTGTGATGTGGTGCTGAGATTATCTGCATATATTAGCTGCTAAGTGACCTCTATTTTCTCATTTTTTTTTTTTTTTACTGCGGCTGCTGATCGGTGATTGGATACACTTCAACATTAACAGGTACACTTGGCCCACAACTGTAAACTGAATCACTTGGAGAGGAGATTGACGCGAAGGCGTTGTGCAGTAAGCAAAGCGGAGCTAGAGAGAGGACTAGCATTTAAAATGGCGTAAACGTTCGCATACAGGCTGGATTTTGACTGTGCAGAGGTTGGTGTCGAGGCTGATATATATTGGCACTGAAGTTGGTATATGCAGTACAGAAGACTGACAGGTTAAGACACTGACACACGTAAACAGCAAGGGCCAGTGGGGGGTGTGGTTGTCTTTAAGATGGGGAGCAGCGTCGATTTGATGCCGCCCCACAGTGCTGAAGGCTAGCGAGCAGAGCTCTCCAAAGATTCCGCCCCATTGCTCATCCTCAAAGGATCACATTTATTAATATGAAAAGCGTCGGGAGATAAAAGTCAGAGGAATTAAACACAGAGATGAAAGGAAGGATGTAACGAATCGCCTCATCTCCATGACAACAACAACTTCCTGTCACCCTCGGGTCAGTTGAGTAAGGTTTTTTTCTTTTCTTTTTTTTCTCCTTGCTTTTTGGAGCTTTTCCACGACTGAGTTGTATGTAAAAAATGAGGCAGGAATCTTCATGAGAAATATGCCATGTCTTTCCAGAGGAATACGGACCAAGGCATTACATAACCAGTTGACGCATAATCTTCTCAGCATGGAACCCTAATCCAAGCAGACAACCCTTACAACCCTTCGGATAATTAGGATAATTCCCGCACTGAACCTCATTTACACATTAGGATTCTGACAGCGACAATGTCTTCTTGGTTGAAAGGCCATTGTCTCTCCTCCTTGGCCTTTAAACCCAGCTGAGATCCTCTCAATCGGGGTGTATTGTCTCTGTGTAATGTTTCGTTATCCCTCGTTTCCGTTTTCATTGAAGTCACACAGAACTTTTTGGTAAACGTCAGTTGTTTTTAACATTGTCCTTTTTAAATAAGGTTGACTTGACTTCTGGATTGGGCGCCATGGCGGCCTTGTGATGATGACCGGATCCCCACGGCTCAGGGTTCTAGGACGCAGAACTCTGCCTCAGCGTTCAGGATGTCAGCGTCACAGCGTCTGTTTTGATTTTTGGTATTCATTTCCCATCCAGGTGTTGTGTTCACCTTGTTAAAATTTTCTAAATAAAAATTGAACCAAGTGAAACAGCTAATGGAAAATGCAATTTTCAACCTCCCCCCCACATTTACATATTCTTTCATGAACTACTTATTCTACATAATCTTTCAATTCAATTAAATGCAAATATTAAATAATTATTTATGCAACATAATTACGTGTTTTTAATTCAATGCGGAGTACAAGCATGTGACAGTTACTGTCAAATTGTTGCGATATATATGTGCAATATGATTTGTGCTGTTATATATGTATGCAAATGCAATATGCATGTAGCACAAACATAATATTGAGTATGCCCTGAGATTTTATAATCTGTTGAAGCAGCATTCAGACATTAAAACTCAAGTTTTGTGTATTGAGTCAAAATTTCAAATGGATTCGCAGGGCTGAATAAATCTAATGGCAAAACAGCTGAACCGCCTTCGATGGCAGCATAATGGTGATGCCATTTTGCACTCAGACAAAGAAGGGCTCAATCTGTGTGCTGTACAGTGCTTATCCAGGACAATTCCAAACAGGCACCTGAGCGCTTGTCAAATGATTGCATCTCACACTGAGCGTTGCCAATATGCGCACATGAACACACACATGCACAAACACACGCGCGCGCACACCACACACACGCGCGCACACGCACGTGTACTCGCATGCGCACACACCGCATACGGCCGCACACACGCACACACCACATACACACGCACGCATGCGCGCACGCACACACATACTCGCACACACACACACACACACACACACACACATGCACACACACACAATACTATATTGAGCTCTTCCAGGGCCCTGAGGAAACAAATTTACAACAACAACAGTGTGTCAAGAGAAATAAAAGTGGGGGGGGGGGGAGGCAACAAGAGCAAAGATTTTTCCTTGCCAGGCACGAACAAGCAGGTTAGCAACAGGATCCCCAGTCACTACGATGAGATGCTATCCCCCTACACTCACCCCCCCCCCCTCCCCCAGCAGCCCCCCCGCCAGGCTGTCCCTTTACGCAAAAGCTTCATTTTCAGGATGCGTAATAATGGCCTGAGAGACTGCAGTGAATAACACATTAACCACCAGAGAGCGAGTGAGCGAGCGAGCAAGCGACAGAGAGAGATAGGGAGGGAGAAGGAGAGCGAGAGAGAGAGAGAGAGAGAGAGAGAGAGAGAGAGAGAGCAAGCAAGAGAGAGGGAGAGAGAGATAGGGAGAGAGGCAAGCAGGAGAGAGGGAGAGTGAGACAGGGAGGAAGAAGGAGAGAGAGCGAGAGAGAGAGGGAGAGAGCAAGAGCGAGAGAGCAAGCAAGAAAGAGGGAGAGAGATAGGGAGAGAAAGAGCAAGCAAGAGAGAGGGAGAGTGAGATAGGGAGGGAGACGGAGAGGGAGAGAGAGGGAGAGAGAGAGACATAGGGAGAGAGTGCGATAAGGTGGGAGATAAAAAGAGAGAGAGGGAGGGAGAGAGTGAGAGAGAGAGAAAGCGAGGGAGAGAGAGAGAGAGCGCTTTGGTTTCTCTGCACTTTAGCAAGCCCTCTCCCACCAAAGGCTCCGGCCTGGCCGTGTCACCACACCCGTAAAAACTGGCACCGGTCTTTCCAAGCTTCCGATTGGCTGCTGAAGAAGCGAGAATCACCACAGCAAATACAGACCACTCAGTAGAACTAGAAGCCAAAACGACGCCACCCAAGTACAAAAATCAGTCCGGGGGTCTCAAGGGGATCACACACGGGCCCCTAGAACTCAGATGGTCAGGCATGGACAGGCAGAATGACTGCAGCTGTGGACCGTGGAGAGGTCAACCACGACGAAAAATGGAGTGTCAAAAAGATATGGCCGAGAGACTTTCTCAGAACATTCGCGTGTGGCATTTCCTGTTTTTTTTTTGCCCCATACTCTTTAAGGTGGCTTCCTGACTGTTGCCCCGGTTACCTCCGTCCAACCTCCACCAATCGCACGGCAGCACTTAAAGGGGAGCTCCGCCAAAAAATGTGGAACTCTCCGATTTTACATGCACCCGTCTCCCGTCCCGGCTAAAACCCCCTCGTGGGCAGACATCACCAGCGTGTGGTGACAGAGCGCCCCCCTCAGGCTGGTGTGGGGCCGGGCCTGTTCTTCTGTTCTGAGAGTCCAGCTCACTCTATTGGTTTTTTTTGTTGGATGAAAGAGAGCATTGGCTGAGAACGAAGAAAGAAACGGAATAAAAAGCGAGAAAGGATCGGCACCGTGAGATTACCGACATCTTCAGACGAACATCCCAAAAGCGGCCGTGAGCACAGCTGCCCAAGCAGCAGCAGCAGCAGCCGGCGTTAAATCAACGTTGGTCCTCAACATTGATTTAGAAGTAAATGCAGGTGTTTGTTTGCTTTTTTTTCTCTCCTCACAGACAGTTTGGCAAGTTCCGCGAGCTGCACAATGTTCACGCAGAACAGAAGCGAAGCCTTGCATCGGCTTGTAAATCAAAGTGAAGGACAAATGGGTGAGACTCAATCCAGGCCTGTATTTCTTAGAAACAAAACAACAAATTAGAGGTTTTTTCTTGCCAAAGTCTTTCTTTGATTTGGAGCACATCCAGCAGGATGAAAGAGCAAGTAACAGTTTATGGTTTAACCACGCAGTCAGCAGTTCAAAGAATCAGACTGTCAGATAATGATTTTTAAATTAAATTCCTCGTGCTTATAACAGAGCTGAACGGCTGAGCAGAATGACACAGCGATGCAAAGCATTGAGATATAGCTTCATCCTGACACGAATTACAGTACGGTGGCCTCCTTACGCACAGAGCGTACATTTAATCTATCGGACACGACAATATTACGAAAACAGAAGCGATTTCGCGTGGCACGCACACATCTATACGTTAACTACACGCCTTCATTACATTAAAACGAGGGAGTGTATTATTTCAACGACAGTAAAAGGAGCGCTCGTAACGATGCGATATGACGGAACGCGCGTGCATTACGCACGTACATCACGGCGCGCGAGTCTGAACGCGGCTCTGCGCTAAAAGGGAGAGGCGGGCTCTGTTGCCGGCGGTGACTGTCCGTCGCGTTCGCGCTGGAACGCGCACAGGAAGTGGATTTTCTGCGTCGCGGCGTGTGCTGGGGCCCAAGCAAACTGACGCGAGCGATCAGACGTTAAGGAGAGGGGCGCGGCTCGGATGTAACGGGACGGGCGCTCCACTGCAGACGCTGGTCCGCCTGTGTTTAAAAAAAAAAGAATAAAGAAAAGGAGAGAGAGAGGTCCAATTCTCATTTCTTGAGCCGGACCTCTCTGGACGGACGGAGTCTAACGAGGCGCGATTACAGCGGGAATGAGGTGATTTTCAACATGGTTCCGTTTGAGCGTCAAGGATGACGGTCGCCGACGACGACGACCGCGCGGCGAACAACCGCCGGCTTCTCGAGGCGACGCATGTTGTGTGTAATTACACGCGTGAACATGCATGTACAGCCAGCGCGTGTGGCTCGGCCTCCCTCACCACGCCTGTTAAGCCCTGGCCGCTGGCCCAGAAGCCCCCAGGAGCTACAGTGGGCGTCCCTTAACCAGTGTTGGTGAGAAACTCTCACCAGAAGTCGCTATTGGCTCTCTGAAATGTCGCTCGATTGTGTGATGTGGGGGGGGGGCGGGGTGGCACTGCCCTTGACATCTTCAGCGCTAACTTTTCTTCCTCTAAAAAAACACCAGGACAGCGTTTCCATGGGGAATTATCCTCATCAGACGCGCCAGAATAATTGGATACGGATTAAGGAATCGTTTTTCTCGTCTTCCCGTCTCCCAGCAACTACGGAAAAGAGGCTTCGGGGAAGCCGAAAGGGGGGTTAATAAAATAATTAAGAGCGGAAGTTTGCATGAAAAAACAAAAGATAGCCCCCCATTGGGGGAAATGGTAACCCTCCTTCAGTGACGCGTGAACAGTAAGAGTACGCAGGAAAAGCAATAACAGTGATGTGGTCGAGAAGAAGCCGTCACAGGAAGAGGGGGACCTTTTCACATTTTACAGGCAAAGCATAACACGTTGTTTCTGCACATTCATAAATCTGACAGGTGACACCACTGGGGGAGGCACACAGTCGCTGGTCACGGGGAGCATCGCCAATTCTGGTTCTCACCGGTGTTTTTATTTGCCGATAGGGAGACAGGGAGAGAGAGAGGGAGTGAGTTTTTAAGCAAATAAAGAAAGCGAAAAGCCAAAATCTTCACCTTTCCCCCCTACAGGGAATTCTCAGCTCCCTCACTATGGAAAGTGAGCACACCTTTAAGCACTGGGCTGTGTCAGAAACAGCCTCCACACGCTTCGAACTGAACTGGAAAAAGGGTCCGATTTCAGATCGGGGATCGTAGCATGGAGCTGCAGTCACAGAGTATGAAGGATTAGGATTCAGAAATGACACAATTAGGACGTGAGGTGACATTATTGGCACTGCGTGTGAAATATGCGCAGGGAATTACGCTGATGCTGCAATAACAAACAGTTGCAGGAAACTGTCAGGTCGGCACTGCCACTGGAGTTCATCAGCATGTATTGCTGCTGTTTCAGAAGTTATTTTTCTGTTTCTGCCAGAGTTACGAGTATACAGTATCTGACTACCCCCAGCTGAAATACACCTGGATTAGGAGGGTAATTTTTCATCATACGACACTGTGAATGGAATATATTCAAACCAGTCGTGCAACATAATTGTAATTCCCTTCTGTAAATATTGTAGTTCTATACCCTACACGGATTTCTTTGGGACTACGAGAGAGATGGCGGACCGAGGCCCCCGAGCTCATGTTTAACATCGTTCTCTCTCTCTCTCTCTCTCTCCTTGGTGGCTCCAAGCAAAGACATTTACGGAGTTAAATACTTTTACAGCAAACTGCATATTATTTTATCAGCCGCACGCGCACTCAAAACTGCTGCCCTGGCAACGGCTGAACTGGCAAGATCGGCGCACGTGCACCCTTAATGTGCAGCGCAAGGGAAGTATTTAAAAAAAAAAGAACACGGCATTTATAACGGTTCCAAATTTATTCCAAATCCGGAATCCAGCTGACAGCGAGGTTCCGAGTTCGCCGCTACGGAATTTTGAAAAGCGAAACGTTCCGCTGGAGAAAGGCCTGCTGGTGGCGGGCGGCGAAGGGTTCGGAACGTCAGGAGTCAACCCGCCGTTCGGCATCCCGGGCCGTGCACAATGGTTCATAATGAGCCGTAATGGCTGCCATTATGTCCTGGTTTACCATGCAGGGCCTCTGATTCTGGGGGAAATCAGACCCATTTGGGAAGTCCTTGGACCGCGTGCACTGATATTAATCCCGAGGTCGAAGTTGGCAGCTCAGCATAACTGCTCGAATCGTATAAGGCCCTCTATGTGCTCTCTCACACGCAAACACACACACACACACACACACTGCGCTTGTGTGTGTGTGTGTGTGTGTGTGTGTGTGCGTCTGTGTGTGTGTGTGTGTGTGTGTGTGTGTGTCTGAGTATGTGTGTGTGTGTGTGTGTGTGTGTGTGTGTGTGTGTGTGTGTATGAGTGTGTGTGTTTTCCTGTGAATGTCATGCTATAATAAAGTGCAAACAGGAACTAGTTAAGCCTCAGCCAAGCCCGAGCCTTCGGATGAAAACTCTCAATTTACTTTAATAAATGGGAACCCGGACTCAGACGGCACTTAATTTGTTCTTAATTTAGCAGCAAGCAACATGACCAGCACTGCCCGACTCCGCATTCTGTCATTTCCCAGTAATCAGATGTGCTTTTTAATTGAATTTTTGAATTATGAATCCCCAATAATTTGTACCCCCCCCCCCCCCACCCCACCCATGCATTAATTTAGAATAGCCAGCTGCTGTTGCAGAGTGCTGGTGGAACACTGAGAAACTGACACCCAGCATGTGGCTGGCTCACCCCACAGCAATTCCTCGAGGGTTTGTTTATTTAAAAAAAAAAAATCTGTTAAACTTCCAAGAAATAATCTCCTGGACTTGCGTGCGGGACGATCACATCCAGCATCACACGGGCCTCGTTCAGCGTCTGATTTGGGCTGGCTCCCTTATTTGGACCCACTGAAACTCCCAACAGGTGGCGCTAGAGGTGCTATGCAAAAAAAGTCAGAAGCGCACCGCTGGAAAATTTTTTAAAAAAGAGGGAAGGGAATCTTCCCGCGAATGATGTCACATGACACAAAAGATGGAGGCAAAGGCGGAGGCGGCGACGGCAGTTTCATTAAACGCTTGCCGGAACTGACGGCCTCAGACGGTGGCCATCTTTCTCCCTCGCTTTCACCCGCCTCTGTGATGACAGTTTCTGCATCATCAATTCCATTGTGATGTCACAGTGCCGGTTTCACGGGAAACGCTCCCCGGCGTTACACACTGGCTGCAAACCCTTTGATTAATGTTGTTTTGCTCTTAATCCATAACAGCGTACATGGCTGACACCTGTATGAAATACGGAAGTGTTCTATGTGTAAATATATAGGGGGAGAAATGAAAAGGTATGGGAACGGTAATAAGTTAGAGTAGGGTGCAGTAATAACTGTGATTTACTGAGGGTTTAGTTCCAGTTCCACGCTGACCCAGTTTTCGGTTGGCGGGGAGACGGGAAGCTTTGATGAGCAAAGCAGAGCTTCTGCGCTTGGTTTCCAAACGCCTGCGTGGTGCTCTGAAACATGAGCAGCATCCTAACTCACACACACACACACACACACAGACAGACACACAGACACACACACTCACACACACACACACACACACACACACTCACACACACACAGACACACACACAGACACACACAGACACAAACACACACACTCACACATACACACACACTCACACACACACACACACACACACACACACACACACACTCACACACACACACACACACACACGCTCACAGCTTGCACAGGCGCACACACACACCTACACTTGCACCCGCGCACATACACACACACACACTCTCTCTCTCTCTATCTCTCCCTCTCTCTGTGTTATTAGTCATCACTAGCCCCTTGCTCATCTTCCGAGGCACTGTTGGAGTGGAGAAAGCTGTTTTACAGTAGAGGAATATAATAGTAGTGAGGGGTGGGAAGGAAACAACAAGGGAAATGAAGAAGAACCGCAGTTATTTTTTTGGTTTTACCTGTTCTTTTTAAAAAAAGTTTTTTTTTAAAGGAGGCTAGATAAAGCAGTGGGACCCAAAACAAAATGGCAGCCCCTGGAAAGCAATAGTGCTGCTCTACAGACAGTGAGCCACTGGGCCTGACTGGGGGGACAGCAGTTAGCACACAGTACACTCAGCCTTTCTTCTGTCCTCCAGCTCTCTGATGCTCGGCTTCAAAAGGGAGCTGCAGAGGCCAGCTGTGGAAGTGAAGCCCTGGTGGCAGTACTCCTACACTCGTATACTCATATACTCCCTTACACACACACACACACACACACACACTTATGCACACATACGCACACACTGTGGGGCTAAGAAACTGCCAATCCTGCGCCAACGTGGATCATACCATTCTCAGCCAAAATAGGGGAGGGCCTGCATACCGGGCCGCTCAATGAGGTTTGTGTCCTGTCCTAACAGCCTATCGTCAGGACAACAAAAACACCTGCCATTCAGGTCCATAAATGTCTTAAGTGCCGACGCTGATTTTTTAAAAACAAGGATGAGCACAAGCGTCGGGAGAAGAAACACGTCCCCCTCGCAGAGGCGCGGGCCCAGAGGAGCCGAACAGCCTGCGGGTGCCATCTCTCTCATTTTCGGCTTGACACAGAGCCAGGCAACGACACATCTGCTCTCCGGCTGAGGGGGGGGGGGGCGCGGCGCAGACCGCACCGGGCTCGTTTCCGCCGCTCGTATTCAGGAGGGGGAGCCAGCCGACGCCTTTCTGCCGGAAACTAATTTAGGAGAAAAATGGGGCGATCCCTCGAGTTTTGGCCATCTTCCTAACTCTCCACTAACTGCTGTTTCTTAATTGTGCGGTTCCACCCAGCCAGTCGAAAGCCAAGCACCGTTATGGTGGCACAGTGCCAGCGGTATGGAAAAACTCTCTTTTAAAGAAAGTTTTTAATAAAAGGTAGAAATTTTCCTGCAAGGCGGGGAGCCGCGGGGGGTTGGGGGGGGGGGGTTGTCTTATATACAGCAGATTTTCATTCATTTTTATTCATTCAGCCTTTATTGAAATCTTGGAGATTCCACTGACGGAGAGATCCCTCGTTTACAATGCCACCGGGCTACAGCATGGTAAATGGTAAATGGGCTGCATTTATATAGCGCTTTTATCCAAAGCGCTTTGCAATTGATGCCTCTCATTTGCCAGAGCAGTTAGGGGTTAGGTGTCTTGCTCAAGGACACTTCGACACGCCCAGGGCGGGGTTTGAACCGGCAACCGTCCGACTGCCAGACAATCGGTCTTACCTCCTGAGCTATGTCGCCCCTATAACTTGCCGTTCGGCAGCAGAATAACATCACATTAAACAAGCACAAGCAGATGCACTGGCTCCATTTTAACTGGGCAGATGATGCGGGAAAAAAAGGGAACAAGGGGCTCTACAGGGTTCTAATAGGGCTTCGCCTGTCCTACATTGTCAGACACGGCATGGCTTCCAGTGGCTGGTAAATGAAAACAGGGTAAAGATATTTTTTTATTTTTTTATTTTACCTTTATTTACCCAGGGTAGGTTCGCTGAGCACGGATGCTCTTTTTGCAGAAACGCCCTGCTTCTCACTCATACACATTCACACCTGGGAGCTGCCCAGTACAGCCACACACAATCCTCTATTGCTGGCCACTGAGCAGCTCCACTGAAGGAATATCAATGGAAGACGCACATAACCTCCCTTACCCTGACATTCGCTCTCTCACGGTGCCCCACCATTAAGGCTGTGCGCTTGGTTACCCGCCCGCATCATTCTCTGACGATGCAGATGCGCACGCCGGACTGTCTAACGAGAGCAATCGTCCCGACAAGATTAAATACCTGTAGCTGGGCTCCGACAGATGGCAACTTAATGCACCACCTCCAGAAGGAGCTCTGATTAAGAGGCACCCAGCACACGTGACATATTGGGGATGTGGGTGGCGGGGTGGGGGGGGGGGTGGAAGGGCAGGGGGGCGGAGGAGAGGAAAGGGGGGGGGAGAAGGTCAAGGCAAAGGGAAGGTAGGAAAAGCGAAAGAGAGAACAAGTGTGAAAAGGTCAAGGGATATGAGAGAGAAAGGAGGAGAGAGAAAGAGAGAGAGAGAGAGAGAGACAGACAGACAGAGTGAGAGTGACAGATCAATCATACCTCCATACATCAACCTGGAGCTGCACATTGCTTTTGGTACGAGAGAGAGAGCGAGAGGTGAATTGTACCCCCGTGCAATAATCTGGGGCTGCACATTGTCAGCGGTGCAACACAAGCTAACGTTTTGGGAAGATGACGCTAGTTCCACACGGCATCATCAGTACTGACCGCGCAGTGCATTCCTACTTCCCCATCGCCGTCAAGCTCGCAAGCACCTAAATCCGACGGCAGCCAATCCACTTACAGCCGATCCCCAAAATGGCCGACATCGACGCCACGGCACACAGCCTCCGGTGTGACCTCAGGAAATCGCATCTGGAAGCGACGAAATACGAACGCTGCAGAGTATTCCGATAAAAAACAATAGCGCCTGGCGCTAGCGGACGATATCTAGACGGCGCAACTCAGGCTGCAATCCTGTGACCCGATCCCGCCGCCTTCCATGGGAGGAGACGCCGCAGGAAAGGGAACCAATAAGAAACGCCGACGACACCCACCCGCCCCGCTAGCCAATGCAGATACTCCAAAAAAAAAAATCCCATTTCGGAGCGTATCTCGCGCAAACGAACGGACGGATCGATGCCGAGCCCCGACGCGTTCGTGCCGACAGCATCGCCGCACGTCCGCGGACAAGGAGCGACTGCTGAGTCAGCCCGGCGCTCAGCTGAAACGCACTGGGGAAAAGAAGAGAGTGAGAATCTGCTCTTATAAGCCCGCACATAATTCCCATCGGGGAACGACGGGGAAAAAGTTTTGACACATTCTCCGGAACATTCTTATAAAGGCATGCTCCACTGATTGTATGACATACTGATGTTTGGATTTATGAATAATCCCTTAAGCCACTAGTCCAAGTTACATACAAGTTATTCCAGCAATGATTTCCCATACCTAGTTGGCTGATACATTGCTGTAGATTGTCCACTGATGTTCAAGAGTAGTAATATAGGATTGGTAACCATCGATTACCACCAATCGAACAGCCATCCACGGTGGCTAATAGTTGTCAAGGTTCTGTCACATTATGCCCTATTAAGCAATTATGACATCAGCGCTAACTGATGTGAACGGGACGGGTGTGTGCGGTGTCCTCGCGGCGAGGACGACACCCCCGTGACCGAAATGTTTGTTATTCGCTTTTCGGTTCAGCCCCGGTTTCCAGTGAGAGCCAGTCTCTGCTCTGGCGGTCTCGGTTGTGGGGTACTGCCCTATCAGAGTGCTGCTTTGCTACATCCTGGCAGATGTTATTATTTGAAACCTACGCACCTGGGGGCCAATATAACGCGTATCGATCACTGACTGAAGGCAACCGTAGACTTTCCCCAGACTGATCCTCCGTATTTATGTGATTTTGTTTTCTTATTCTCCTCCATTTCATTTCATCTCTCTTGTGGAGCAAACCGTATAAACATTTCCTTGCTATACGTAACTGTCACAATCGGTTTGTCAGGATGGAGTGAAAACACCTCATTTGCTTCTGCTAACTCCTGGTGGTCTCCCATCTGTTGGCAAGTAGAACTGCTGTTCTTTTTCAATCCACCGCAAATTACAGTACTACAGTGTTACAGTACAACTCGCACCATCTCTGTGCACTGTAGTCGGGGGGGGCGGAGAGGGGTGGTCTGTGGAACGCCATTGGTTGAGTGCCACATTAATCGATTGGCTGACTGGTCGATTTGTAAATATTGGAAATGGATAAAAAGGATGAGGACTGGAGGAGATGGGGGAGGGGGCGTGGCCAGAAAACGCCATGACAACCTGAACACTCTGAATGGCAGCAAGTGTGACATCACACAACACAACAAACAACACATGGCATAATCATAAAAGGAAAACAAAGCAAGGAAGACAAAAAGAGAGGAAGAGATGGACAGAGAGAGAGATGGGGGGATGGTCAAGAGTCACCAGTTGGCTACGTGTGTGTCCCAAAAAATTCCCCCTCAGGGTGCTTAACCAACCCCTGCGTAGTGCTTGGCGAGCTGGTGCGGAAGCCTGGCTTCTCTCTCTTCGGTAAAGAAATGAAACTGGATTGTGATTTAGGTTGATTTGACTGTAAGAGGATTGCCAGCGTTCTCCTGGCTTGGGGGCCCTAAGATGAGAGCAAGGAGAATCTAATGCGGTGTAGATACCCGGGTCATTTAAACCACAGCTACCAGCCAGTTCTTATGACTCCACGGTGGAGTTTGCTGGGGGCGAGCGATTCAGCGTTCAGTACGATTGGTCTCAGTAAAAACGATTCCAGCTTGTACAGCACTGGCCTCGGGTACGAGGGAATTTGACTCACCCATTTAAAACCTCATTTCCAAATAACAAGAAAACAAAACAAAATTCAAAAATATAAGCTCTTTTAGATTTACCCAAATTGTTGAGTGTATCACTGGCGTCGGGAAAAAAAAAAAGGTTTAATCCAAAAAAACAACAAACAAACAAGCAAATGAAAAAAGAAAAGAAAAGAAAGAAACAGTACACTACACTGGAAAATAACGCTGTAATAACCTGTTGCCATGCAAGGGTTCTGCACCTCACTGACGAAATGTATGGATGACGCTGTTATTTTATAATCTCGGGGACATGCCACTTGCCAAAGTGCCACGTCTGCAAACAGAATAAGGGGAGCAAATCTTTCCTTCATCACCAGAAAAATGCATACCCTCATTCCTCTGACATTTCCTCACTCCTTTTCCTCTTCTACAGCCCCCCCCCCTCCCCCCGCCCTCGTTTCCATCCTTCCATCTTCTCTCATTTCGGCCCTGCTCGGTCGTTCCGTGAGAGACACGCGTCCGTGGAACAGACTTCTTCCCATCGACCCCGGGTAGGAGAGCTGGGTTTACCTTCTCTTTGAGCTTGCAGAGCTTAAGAGACTTCTGACAACACGGCCTAAATTATAGAAACGGGCCCAAAAGTTCTTGTGAATTTAAAATGGCTCATGTATTTTAAGCGCTGGCGAAGTTACAGAGTAAATTAGGAACTGGAACTTACCGCGTACGCTTGAGCCCGGAGGGGGGTAGTCCCGAAAACCTGTCCCTGCCCCCCCCCGTCATTTTAAAATGCGAGCGCAGCACCGGTCGCATGTTTTTATAGCGCACTCAAACAGAAGCGTACGACCAGGACGGGGGCGGGGGCGGGGGGTGGGTGGGGGGGTGGGGTGGGGGGGGCTGGAGAGAGAACACCTTTCTCCAGAGGAGTTGAAAGAGGGGGGAAAAAGAAAGCAGAAATGAAAGGACAGCACATGAAAGAAGGGCGTTGTTGTTGTTGTGGTGCTTCACTAATGAGGAAGAGAGAAATGGAGAGATGGGGGGGAGATGGGGGGGTGGGGGACGCAGTGTGATATATTTTGTTTAATGTGATGTTGACAGCAGCAGGCCAGGAAATTGATGTGTACATGATGAAGCTCTGGAGGAGATTCATAACACCACTGTCAAACAATATACTTAAAATAATATGTACTATTTAATAGATACGTGTTTCTTGCCTTGTAAGACATCAAAGCAGATTTAATCTGTGCCAATTTTTATAGTTCTGATTTATTTTCATTGATCACAATTTAAGGCAATTAAAAATGTTAATCGGACGCACGTAATATTGCAATTCATTAACTAATACGGCAGAAGTTAATCGATAAGGTGATAAGTGAAGATTTTTGAACCACTTTGACATGTCCTGTCCACTGCAATAAGGTGATAGCCCTATTCCTGAATTTAATGGTATTAAGATGATATAGGCTAGTCAACAAAGTGTGATGGATGACATCACCATGATGTCACCTTTCAGATCTGACGCCCGTCCACGTCTGGTCTGCATTATGAGGAGCACAGACCAATGGGAGAATCGGTCATCTGGGACGTCTACAATGCACACGTTACCTGAATGCCATCTATTAATAGACAGAGCAACTGTTAAGCATTCTCCAGATAATGGCTAGCATAGTATTTACAAAAAGCCATTTCGATGAGTAATTTGCATGACTAAGCTCAGGAGTACATCAAGTGCAAACACACTGAGGAGTTGCCTCTTACACTGGAACAACACAGCCACGCGTCAGCAACACTTACGATCCGACTTCAATAAGAACGTCAGGTACAAAGAGGCAGGCAGATGCCAACTGTTTTCACAATCGGACACAGACCGTGGGATAAACCGCATTGTGAAGTCAGCTCCAGCAGCAGCAGTTTTTGAATGTTTTTGAAATGCTTCCTAATCAATCAAAAAAAAATGTGTTGGTTAGACTAAACTGAATTAATCTTCAGCAGGTCTGACTTAGCCAATATATACGTAAGCCAAATTTTACATTTGTCACTTGCATGCAGGCTTTCGTTAGATGCCACCACATGCTGGTCCATCTCCCTTCCATTTGCTGGAAGAGCAGCAAATAGACTCCTTAATACGACACATTTAAATACACACATCTAAAGACACATCTAAATACATACGCACAAATTAAATGTCTGGGGAAGGGACATTCTCCAGTTCATATCAGTGTCTCCGCACTGGCAAACCGAGGCCTTTCAGTTTCATGCAATGAAATGCAACCAAAGCACTGCCAGAGGGTTCACATACCTCTCCCCAGAGTGCGGCCCTCAAAGGATTTCTATTACACAACAACAAAGACGAGCATAATTAAAATGTCACTTTAAAAAATTTTCAAGTGAAAAAAAAAAATTACTATGGATGCTTTTTCCACATGCGAGTAAAACTGATACAGAATCCATCGCTATTCCCTTAGAACACAGAAAGCTATTAAAAAATGCATGAAGCGAATTGAAATCCGGCTCGTCCTCGAAATCCTTTCATTTTAAAGCGAAAGCAGGCTTCAGCCGGTGCCTAATGCTGGTGAGGACGATGTCTGTTACTGATCTGACACTACCCTGTGTGAGGGGGGGAGGGAGGGAAGAGAGAGAGGGAGAGAGGGAATGAGAGAGGGAAAAACAGAATGAGGGAAAGAGAGAGGGGAGAGGGAAAGAGAGGGAGAGACAGAAAGAAGGAATGAAAGAAAAAGAGAAAAAGGGAAAGAGAGAGGGGAAGCGAAGGAAAGAGAGTGACAGAGAGAGAGAAAGAGGAAGAGGGAAAGAGAGAGGGCAGAAGGAAAGAGTGAGAGAGAGGGAAAGAGAGAGGGGAGAAGGAAAGACAGCGAGAGAGCAAAGAGAGAGAGAGAGAGGCCAGAAGGCCGATACATTTTCTACCTCAATTATTTCAGGATCTATTCCCATGGAGGGGAGAACGGGCCCGGTGCTCGAGGCCTGGCACCGATTCCTGCTGACAGCTCACAGCCCCCCCCCCTCCCCTCCCCCCGCCTCCTCTGCCCCCCCCCCCCCCCCCACCATCAAACCCACAGGAAGCGTGCTGCTCTGCGCCTGGGAAACAGCAGGTGGTTCACAGCTATGAAAGCCGGCCAGAACAAAATGGCGAGGTGGTGGTGGGGGGGGGGATGGGATTGGGGGGGCGAGGTGGAAGGCGCGGGAGGACAAACCGCTCGAATCGCGAAGCAGCCCCACATCGCCGACGGATGCCGCCCTCGCCCTCCCTCAGGGGGGCACACGGGCTGACTGCGGGACCCCCAGGCCTCTCTCGCGCTCTGAATGCTACTGAAGTTTGGGGGTGGGGGGGGGGGGCTGGCGGGTTCAGCGGGGAACGCAGGGGCGGCTGGCTGATTTAACGCACCCCGCCTTCGCGCCATGAAGGGGGGGGAGCGCACAAGGGCCCGTATAACCAACCGCTCGAGAGCCTGCGGCGCACACCGGAGTCCCGCTCGAGCACTCTCCGTCAAAGTGCGCGTGAACACGAAGTCAAACGCTACGGCATGCCAAAGTGCCACTTGTGGTTGGCTGGGCTGTCGGGCGGGGGGGGGGACAGGGGAGATTGGCTATTGGCTGAAAACAGACAGACGGCGGCCAGGAGCCCACTCCGGCTGCGAATCACCTGTTAGGCACCCGTCGTCCGGCTACGCGGCCAAACCTGTTCCCAGGACAACAAAGCGTTTCCCTGGTGATCACGTGCGCTGTGTATGTACATCACATCGCAGGCAGTGGCGGCTGCTCGCTAGAGTGTCACTACTCGTGCATGACATTTGCATAATGCATACTGAATTATAATTTTATATGAGATACAGAAATGCTCTCCATAAACTAGAGCATGTGCAGTATGAGCTCTAAGAGGGGGCGAACTCAAGCTGCTGCGCCTTGCTATTTACCCCGATCTGGGATTATTCCCAGGGGGGGCTTTTAAGGCAACAGGAGATAACCTTCCTTGGCTTTGCTGATTAATTGGTCTTCCCCTCTGAATTAATGCGTCCCCGCCTGCGATCTCCAGGAATGTGACGTGCGGTGCGCTGACCCAAATCTGGCAGCTCGGCGCGACCGAACTGGGACGGGGCGGGACCGGCCCGACCGCGGTGCTGAAGGGTAACTGGAAGTGAAATCCAAGGACCGCTCTCAACTCAAATCTCTCACTGCTCTGAAGATCGAGTGGGGTGCAGAAATGAGGGGGTGTAAGGGGGGGGGGGGGCATTGGACGTACACAGTGTGCGCACAGGGATCTCACACATCAGAGTGCCTCTGCACGGTAAAGTCTTCATCAGCCACAAGTGCGACTCTTTAAATCAATCATCTGGAGTGGCGGATACTGTCCCACAGGTGATTAGGCGAATGCATCCATCTCACATTGCCTGAGGTTCGCAGACCTGCATGGGTCCCTGCACGAGCGAGTGGTAACTGTGTGCATGCGTGTGTGTGTGTGTGTGTGTGTGTGTTTGTGTGCATGTGTGTGTGTGTGAGTGTGTGCGTGTGTTTGTATGCATGTGCACCCCTGTGTGTCTGTGTGTTTGTGTGCATGTGTGTTTGTGTGTATGTGTGCATGTGTGTGTGTTTGTGTGTGTCTGTGTCTGTGTCTATATGCGTGTGTATTTATGTGTATTCGAGGGCAATTCAGTCGGCTTATAAAAGCAAGCTTATGTTAATTTGATGCATTATAAACTCCTTACAGGAAGCACTTCAGGTCAAGAACCTTCCTCAAGGGCGCCACTGCTCTGTCCCACCTGTCAATCAAACCAGGCCTGCAAAATTATTCACCTGAATGCCCAATTCCATACCCATCATGCCCTGCTGCAGCTAACTGCGACGCACAGATGTTAGAAGAACTAAGAGGAGGGGGAAAGAAAGAAGCCAACATTTCCAACCACTTTCTATATACCAGCTAACAGCTATCCCACAAAAACAGGCCAACTGGAAATTGCCCATGGATGACCAGAAGATGCATAAGATATTCCACCACCACCCCCTGACCTGACCACCCCAGCAGAAAGTCAGTAGAACAACAGTAATCCGTCATGTATCGTAATAAAAACACAGAGAGCAGGCATGCATGTGTGGGCAGCAGGTTCACAGGAAGTCTGGGGAGCAACAGGAAGTGTGCGTTTCTGCTGAAGCCGTGCTTTCCGTGCCTGGCTTTCGTTAAATGGGTCAGCTCGGACGAGCACTGAGATGGCGAGCTGATCCCCTGGAGAGAGACAAGGCGGAGCATCTATGACAAAGAGACACAGATCGACCAAGCTAAACTTTTCCCGGTGCTGCCTCAGCGTCGGAAGATATGTTAAAAAATAAATTAAAAAAAATATTCAAAAGAATAATTAAGAATTATTTTTGGAAGAGACTACGACAACAAAATGGCAGCAGTGGTGCTGCGAACGGACTCTGGGACTGGATGGAGAGAGCAGGAATTTTGCCAGCCTGAAAACGACTCCTCTGCACAGTGGAGGTGTATGTGTGTGCGCGTGTGTTTGTGTGTGCGCCAAATTTCACCTCTAATTAAAAATCTTCTCCCTCTCCACCCCCTCCTGCAGCCTTCCAGTCACCAATTAATAGAATCAAATATCTCTGCTATCAGATTTCCTGTGCACCCTCTCCTAAATTGAATTTCCTGATACTCTACAAAGTCTGAAACAGTCCAAGTCCCTAAACTCCCCTCTCCCCCCACCCGCCCTGCACACCCTCCCCCCCCCCCACCCTTATCTGTACCCGAATGAATCATCTGCCTCTCTGCTCCCTGATTAGCACTGATCCACGCACAGAGCAGCTCAATTAATTAGCAATGGGGGAGGGGGGGGGCGAGCCTTATAAACAAACCCATACGGGGCCCCCCCTCAGAATTAATAACGACAGTGGGCGTGGTCACGTGCGCCAGCTTCCTAATGCCCCTCTTCACCGCTCGTCAAACTGACACAGCCAATAGGGTCCTCTTAAAAAAAAAAAAAAAAAAATGTAATGACATCACAAAAGGCTGCAACTGGAGGAGGCGGGTCTTAGAAAGGGAGGACCCACCAGTACCTACTTTAACCAGCAGGTGGCGACATCAAGAAGTCAAGCAGCTGCGGGCCAGCGGGGAAGTGGCTGTTCAGTCTCGCTTTAACGTCCTCGGTGGCTCGTGATACTCAGTGATACTTCAGCGTCGTTAGCGCCTCTGCCAGGGACGGCAGCGTTCGAGGGCTCAGGTGTTTTTTTTTTTTTTTTTTTCCGAGAGCGCGGCTTTAAACGACGCCACTCGAGAGGGAACCAGGCCATTCGCCGTGTTCATCCGTGTCACGCCGCCTCCCGCACAGCACCGCGGAGACCGCTCGGGGTTCCGCAACGCCGTGACGACGGCCTCAGAACGCCTGCTCTTCACAGACGAGCGGAGCGGAGGAGATCCTTTATGCTAGCGCGCGCTTCTCCTAGCGCTACGTCCTGCCCGTAGCGTGCAAGCGCTGAAGCCCACCCAAGGATTTTTTTTTTGTTGTTGACAATTTACTGCGCTTAGGCGACAACTCTGAAGCGTTTCCCTGCAGCGAAACCGGCTGCCATTTTGCCTTATCGCATCTGAAACATTGCAGATTGGCTCTAAAACATGAGTTTGCATGTGCGGCGCTGCGTAGCTGCACGTGTCACTCAACAGAGTTTATTATTGCACGTGCTCAGGTTTTATACACTCAATATATGAGTGCCTGGTGAGGGGAGGGAGAGAGAGATAATATTATTATTCTTATATAGCCTACTCACTGTGGCCATTACCACACTGTTTGCATTGTTGTCATTACCACACTGCTGTTCGTATTTCATGCTGTTTGCATTCCTTTTCCTGTTTCTGTGTGTACGCTTTGACAATATCTACAAATGTATTTCATGCTAATGAAGCATTTTGAATTTGAATTTGAGAGAGAGAGAGAGAGAGAGAGAGAATTTAAAATCCCTTTTATCGGGACATTGTTCAAACACAGAAATGACCGTACTTCAAAATAAAAGAGCAGACAAAACAACAACACGAAAAAAAAAACAAAAAACAAACCAAAACAACCACCGCGGGCAGAGAACGAGAGAAAAAAAGATACAGAGAGAGATGGACAAGACTTAATGGCAGCTTACTGATGTGCTTCAATGCAGTTTTGAGCTCTAAAGAGTATTCGGTATTTGTAGCAGAATTTCAGCGGCTATACGCTGTTCGTTCTGTGCCACTGGGGGTGGGGGGTGGGGGGTGGGGGTTGAGGGCCTTGGAACACCAAAATCACCAGAAGAGCTCATGCGCTGGCATGCGGGCAGTCCAGGGACGATGACACGTCATCACAAAGCGCGCGGGGCCTCGCCATGGCGACCGCGGCGCGAACGCCGATAACCCGCTCTCATCGCTACAGCGTCTCCTCTGGCTCTTCTCTCTTCCGCGGCGTGTTCCGCTCGCACCTTGACATTTTTCATCCCTCGTTTATCATCTAATCTACGGCTCCTGTTACTGCCGCCGCCGCCGGTGTCCCCCCCCAGCCTGTCCTCTTCTGTCACTGTGCTAAATGTCAGACTGTGCAGATGAGCCGCAGGAACTGTACATGGTGTACAGCAGGAGTAGCACGACCAGAAGAGGATCTACCTAATTAAAACTGGCCCATTCCGGTTTGGGGCCCATCCCTTTCAGGCCTGTTCCGTTCTCTTGGTGTATGCCACACATGCACTTGTCCCCTGAAAGTATGGTGACTCATCTGACCATATCACTTTTTTCCACATCTCTGTGGTTTCTGCGCCACTGAACTCTCAAATGTTCACTGGTCTTTGTAATGAGGGGTTTTTGCACTGCAACCCTACTATAATATCCCTCTCAATGTAGCTGTTGACTGTTCTTGCTGACACGGTCTGACCATATCCTGCATTGACATTCTGAGTCACATGAGGAAGAGTTGCACTTCTGTTTTTTTTACAGATCGCACTCATGCACGAGCATCACGGCCATCGAATGTATGCTTTTGACCACAACTTCTGACCCTATTTATTTGACAATGTCTTCCCCATAGATCTAAATGCAGATGTCACTGTTCCTATTGAAACACTAGCCAGTTGAGCAGTCTTTGTGCCTGAAGCTTCTGCCAGCTGTGCCCCAATAATGAACCCTCTTTCAAAGTCACTTAGATCTTTTCCTCTTGCCATCTTGATCCAAAATCAAGGTCAACTAGGCGTACTCACAGGGGAGAGCATGAAAGGAGGCTAACAGCTTAATTGCATCATGCAGAACACCTGTATGGAAGCACCTGCATACGTTACATTACTCCACTCCAAATTTATTCAGGTTTTTCCTTTTACTTCTCACCAGTCTGTATGTATGAAGCAGGCATTGTAATAATGGTACCTGCCTGAGTCTTTCACTGGAGATGGAGTAGCCTATTCAATGACAAAAAAGTAACTCAATGGCAAAGAATATCTGACAAAACAAGATTAAATTATCCAAGGCTGGTGTTCCCATAGTCCTTGGGAAAAAAAGTAATGAATGTAGGGAGATTTAAAGGTTATTTTACCTTGCTGATTGCTAAATTACCATGGCTTGGGATTCAATCAACATTTGTCCTCAACGTTGACTCCCAAAAAGGAGGAAGACATTTTTTTTTAACCTGACAAAAAGACAAAGACAAAAAGTTTCGCGAGCACGGCAATCACGGGAAACAAACTCAAATTGAGTTTCGGAGGGGGAAAGCGTAACGCTGGAGTCAAAGTCAAAGGGAAATGCTGACGGAACACGGGCCAGCGGGCCGCTTGCGGGGAGGCTTTTGTGCGAACGCTGCCGATCGATGCCGCGCTCCGTGGAAAGAGCGAAAGTGTGCCCGATGGGTCCTTAAAAACACGAGCCGCGGGGGGGGGGGGGGGGCGGGGGGTCACCGAGCGCGGGAATAAAAGGATCGGAGCGGCGCGCTCTCACTTCCTGTTTGTCGCGCGGCCCCGGCCAGCAGGGCGGCTCACAGACCGAAATGCTCGTGTCACGGGCGTCCAATCCTGTCCAAGAAAGGGCCGCTGTGGATGCAGGATTTTGTTTCAGCCCAACGCTACGAGGGCCCGCTTCGCCTGATTAACAAACCGCGGCTTTCGATCGCGACCTCGAGGAGTACGGCCGTGTGTCGCAGCGCGGGGCTAAAACAAAACCTGCGCCCCACACCGGGCGAAGGCTGGACGCCCCCCTTTTACATTCAGCCACGCTGATCTGGAATCGCGGTAGCCTTAAATTTCTTTTTTTTTCTTTTCTTTCTGTAACCTTTTTTTTCCCCCAGAGTGGTGTCAACTCAGGGAAGGACAGAGCAATAACGGCAGCACATGGAGCTGTTTCTGGGTTTCATTAGAGCTAAACTGGCACGCTGAGGGGAAAACCACCAGCAGACACGCCGCAGATCGATGGCACCGGCCGCGGGTAAAACCCGGACCGGCTCGAACCCGCTCTGCGCAGAGCGACAGGTTCAATCTGCGGGACGGAGCCCGGGGCTGAAATGTCCCTCAGTCACAAGGCAACGGGTGGACAGTAAAGCAGGATACCACCCGGTGAGCACCCGGTGGCTTCTGCACCTCAGAAACGAGGCGACCATGGTCCTCTTTTGTTCGCCCCTGATTAACGGTCGCAGAGCGGTGAGGTTTCGTCAGATAATTTACCGGTTTAACGACTTTGCACTCCCTCCATAAAAATAAAAAAATCAACGATGGGATAAACAAACCCAAAAGTGGTCATGATTACATGAATCTCGCTACCGCCATGGGCTTTCGTTAGATGTGCCACACCTTTACAGGTAGACACGTTCGGCTGCGGGAGTGACCTCATTCAGGGATGCTCACGCCACAATGAAAATGAAATGATTGGCGCTAAGTAGCCATGGCAGTAGCTATTCAAAAGGCCTTATTAGAGAGGTAGCCCGAATGCTAAAATGCCCATCGAGTCAGCCTTACTCCCTTCTAATGTAACCGGGTATTGGAAAAAGAAGGGCCATTACATGATCCATTTCCCTGGCATTTCCCAGGATATTATATTCTTCCATTTCCACTGGAGGGTCTGTGCGCTGTACCAAGAGGGCAGCGTCTCCAGAGATTCAGCCCAAAAGCCCTCTGGTTATTCACACTCCAGTGAAAATGTCTTAACCCTTTCATTTAAAATGAAATTTTAGTCTTTGTTCTAACCCTTTAAGGTGTAAGACTGCAAACGAGCGGTCAGAATGTTCTCAACTGAACATTCTAATGGTGATGTAACAATCACTGCTGGGGACTGAAAGCAATGGAGTTCTAGAACAATGACTTAGAATTTTGGAGAAAAAAACATTCCAAAAAACCTACTCCTCAGAGGGTTAAAGACAGCCCCACAGCGCAGCTGTTAAACAGGCTCTAAGAAGTGCCCTGTGTGTTCGCGATATCACACTCATATCGGATCACGGTTTTCCCCCGTGTCAGAGCTTCCACTGAGCGAAGACGAAGACAAAGTGAAGAAGCCGTCGATGCTCTGAAACAAGAAATGAGATGTCTGTGCGAAAATAGGGTCACCGCGCAAAAAAAAATAAATCTCTCCCTTCTCCTGCATCGTCCCGCACCTTCGCCAGGCTTCCAATCGCAGAAAGCCAATTTAGCAGGAGAAACTTTGCACTCTGTGGAAATGAGAGATCGGCGTTCTCCCAGCCCATCTTCTGAGCGATCCTCACATCTGCTGGACAGATAAAGAAATGTAGAGACGTGCGTGGGGGTGGGGGGCGGGTTGGGGGGGGGGGCGGCTCCCCGTGTGAACCCAGGCTGTAATGGGATTTTCTGCCACCACTCTATTCTCTTTATGGGGCATCCGAGGACTGCGAGGCCGGCAAGCCGCACCTCGGTTTGAACTAAGGAACCGAGGGGGAAGATGGCCGCCGGGTCCAGGAGCAGAGCAGCTTCTGCCTGAATGAACCACAATTAATGCAAATAATACTTTCATTCTGCTTTCTCCTTTGCTTTTGCACCCTGTGTGATCCACAAGCCAAACACTGGCAATATCACAGCCAATTATATGTCGCCTTGCAAAGCTGCCAGCCATGGCCAGCACTGGCAGGGGTCAGATTCGATACAAGGCGCCCATCCATACCCCGGAAACAGAGCCTTAACAGATACCAGACTGTGGGCCCCATCCACACACTGGAACAGAGCCTAAACAGATACCACATTGTGGTGTCCATGCAGACATGGGAACAGAGCCTTAACAGATACCAGACCGTGGGGCCCACCCACACACTGGAACAGAGCCTTAACAAATATCAGACTATGGGGCTCATCCACACACTGGAACAGAGCCTTAACTGATACCAGACCATGGAGCCCATCCATACACTGGAACAGGGCCTTAACAGATACCATACTGTGGGGTCCATCCATACACTGAAACAGGGCCTTAACAGATACCATACTGTGGGGTCCATCCATACGCTGAAACAGAGCCTTAACAGATACCAGACCACCGTGGCCAGCCACACTCTAGAACAATGCCTTAACAGGATGAGCCACCCAGCAGTCCCCTTTTCAGCCATAATCGGAATGTCACTTTCATGTGATGCCATTTCAAACAGTACCAGAGTGTGCCAGCAGCGATAAGATTCCCCTGTCAGGTCGACATTACTGAAGTCTCATTCTGCTCCATTCCAAATACAAACAGATGATGTCACCAAAGCGCTGATCCCTGGAGCTGACACACCCGTCGCGGCTTCTGGGGTTATTACAGAAGCTGAAGATCAAAACTACAGCCTACAAGACAAGGATAACATCCTCAAAACCGCCTAACAGGGATCTGTCATCAAACTCCCGCCACCTCTCCATGTTATTTTTCTGTTGTTGCTATTACACCACTTTCACTCTTTTGAAGCTGAATTGTTTAGGAGAGCTTCATAATAACCGTTCCCCTTGTCTGTTACACACTCCACCGCTGTTTCCACTGATATTGCAATGAGGGAGTTGGCTGGCCATGCACTACACTGCTGAAGATATGTATCATTTTCATGCTCTCAGCCATTTATGGCAAAATCTTTACTGAATGAACAGGAAGCCTCCCTTTCAATCTGCAACGGCAAGAAGAGCCACTTTTTTTTTTAACCATCAATAGCCTTTCCTTTCCTTTCCTGGTCTGCACTATTGTATTTAAATCTCTAATTAGCATGGGCATTGAAGTGCAATGTTTAACTACCCACGCAGTCCTCTAATGAGAACTGCCGCGGATTCTGGTAAATTCCATGCGTGCAGAACGATCTCATTTCGTCAATGGCGGAGTGTAATTTAACGTCGGGGGCCCTGTTTTCCTGTTTCCCACGGTACTGGAACAGGCTGTGGCCTCAGAATGTGGGTTTTTCTGATTTCAGCACCACGGCCCCAGTGGACAGCTCCCCTGAGGCACGGTGATGTGGTGATCATGCCTTCAGTGCCAACAGAGCTGCACTTCCCTACAAACATACAAACATTAGTGTGCACTGTAAAGCACCGCCCCCCCCCCCCGTCCCCCCCACAGGGAGCAATTCAGAACCACTGACAGGTGGACAGCTCCCATCTGATCACCGCCTGGTTTCCAAAGGCACATAACATGCATTTTGCATTCATGGAGCCCACTGATTCAGGAGGGGGGTTGGGGGGGGGGGGAACTGAATGCCAGAGAGGGGGGGAGAGTCCATGAATTCAAACTAAACAAAAAAAAAAATCTGTTTACCAGCATATGCCAACAGCATTTCCATTTTCTTTTTTTGTGCCAGGAAAAAAAAGACATCCTGCCAAATTAAGCCTGCAGTGATTTGAGCGGTGACGTAGATGTAGAGAAGCAGATCTTCCCTGAGAAGAGACCAGGCCAATCCGCCTTCATAAGCAATCTACGTGTGAAAGCAGGAAACAGGCCAAATCCTCAGCTCCTCTGTTCATATTTATTATCCAAAATCTCCTCGCCTCAACTAACACCATCATTACCAATCCCGCAGAAAACAAGCACTATTCCCTGCAAGAGGGAAGTGCTTTTTCTAGCTTCATGAAGAAAACAGATCTCCCATGAAGCAAGGCCCTACGGATATCGGATAGTATGGATTGGAACGGCAGCCTTTCACAACCCATTCTGTCTCGCCGGCCCAGCTCAACAACTCACAAAATGGCGGCCCACCAAACAGCCAAACTGCTCATGAACCAGGTTCCCCCCCTTCTGTCTCACTTCTTGAATTGCGGACCCATCATTCTGTTCGTCTTCCCTTTTTAGCATCCCCCTTGCCAGCCACCGATCCGTTTTGCAGTTCGCAAAGCATACTGGGTACACAGCAGCAGGCACGGCTGCACGCGCCATTACCCTGGGCACTGGAGCACGTCCGCTAGCGCCAGCGTAGCATCAAAGCGTTCGCCTTTCGGCCGCCGATGAGTCATGACCGAATTTTTCACACGAGATGAAATTGCCTTCACTGCGCATTTTATTTATTTATTTATTATTTTTTTTCCCCATATCATTAATATCAACCTTTCTGGGATGGCATTTTGCAGGCCCACCTGCAGTACCTTCGTGGCCCAGTAGGGGTGCTGAGGAGCTGGAAAATGGGCGCCCGCGCTATTTAACGCGCCGCAAATCATTCGCGAAATTAACCGAAATATTTAGGCGCCCGCGAGGTGCCTCCATCCGGAAGCGGTTCACGCATCCGTCCATCTTGTTACTGACGCTGTACACAAATAGGGGGGCGGGTGTGGTGGTGGTGGGGGGGGGGGACGGGGGGGGGAGACGAGGAGGACGCACAGACGCGAGAGAAGAGATCGATGCTTCACCTCCCGGTCCGCTATCGACAGCCCGCCGTCGGTTCCTCAACCCCCGAAACCCCCCGCGTTCTCATTTTACTGACAAAAAAATAATCCGCAAAGAGGACGGACTGCCTCTCTTCCGAAAATCCGATTGAGCCGCCGCTCCCATTATTTATATGTTTGCTAATTTCGCCGCGATTCTCCGCAGGGGCGAGGGAAGGAATTGATCGTGGAGAAGACTCTCTCTCTCTCATACGCGCCCGCGCCCGCGTCCAACACCCGGCTCACGTAAACCTGGCGTTGCCCGGGAGACGGCCCGGCTGTCAGAAAGTCCGTAATGCATAAACAAGCGACCGCATCCGCACGCCGAGTAAAACTGCCAAAACAAAAAGACATAAAAACAGGCCGCAAACACTGCTGTGCTGCCGGCCGCCTGCTCGCCTTGAGTTGTTTGCATCGAGTAAAAAAATGCCCTTGGATCCCGGAAAAAAAACAAAAACAAAAAAAAAAACAACATTAGGCCTGTATAAATAAAATGAGTTTTTATGATGATGATGATGATGATGGTGATGATAATGATGATGGCTGTTATTGCGATTACCATTAAGCAGAAGTCAGGATTTAACTTTGCAAAAATCTATTGGTAAAATTGAAAGAAATGCACTCATTTATTTTTCATGAAGGCCGCAGCCACATTGCCACTGTTGGAACATGGAAGCACTGCAGGCTGTTTTTAGCGCAATGTTCCGGGTCCCGTCCCCAGTGAAGGACCTCCCACGATTCCGATGGGCAGTCACCGGGTGCAGACTCGCCCCCCGGCCCCCGAAAAGTGAATTTCATGTCCGAGTCGGACGGATGCCTCGCTGGGTCCACGACGGGGGTTGGGGGGGGCAGGCCCCCAGGCCCCGGGTTCCATTCCATCCCTAATCAAAGCGGCGCAGTCCGCTGACCCATCGCGCCCCACGCCCTGCTCCGGCGGGTCTGCGCGCCAGCCGCTCGAGCGGAACCGCCGCCGTCTCGCGCTCCTCCCGCAGGAGCCGGCTCGTTCTCCGGTGTTAAATCGGCGCGGTCGCGCGAGCCCAGGCAGTCTGCCGAGCGACACTCGGAGATGACTGCTCTCCGGGACGGGCTCCTTCAGCGCGGCGCTCGACGCGATGTCCTCAAACTTCACCCCGCAGCTTAGCGCTGGGGCTAATGTCCTCTTCACCCAACTATCCTATTCAGGCTTAGCCTTAAGGCTAATGTCCTCTTCACCCAACCATCCAGTTCAGCCGTAGCACTAAGGCTAATTTCTTCTCCACCTGGCTATCCTGCTCAAGCTTAGCGTTGGGGCTAATTTCTATCCTATTCCGCCATAGCGCTAAGGCTAAGGCTATTAGCGCCGGGGCTAATGTCTCTTCACCCAACTAATCTGCTCAGATTTAGCACTGGAGCTAATGTCTCTTCTCCCAGCTAACCTGCTCAGGTTTAGCACTGGGGCTAATGTCTCTTCTCCCAGCTAACCTCCTCAGTTTTAGCACTGGGGCTAATATCTCTTCACCCAGCTAACCTGCTCAGGATTAGCACTGGGGCTAACGTCTCTTCTCCTTGCTAACGTGCTCAGGCATAGCGCAAGGGCTAATGTATCAGCTTGTTCCTTGTTGTGGTCACGCTCGGAATCCCAGGCAGTCTAATCCGTATGTCCACCCACTCCAGAGCATGTAAGACCCAAACTGCCAGGTAGGCATATTCTAACACCTTCCTCTTTTTAATACAGTTTCCAACTGCTTCCAAAAATAAATCACCGGGTTTTCGAACAACAGTGGCCGGGAATGGAAAAATTCAGCAAGGCCGTTAAAAACCTTGCGGTTTATTTTTTATCTCAAAAACAGCCGTTCTAAAATTGCACGGTTTAAAAAAAAAAAAAAGTGATTATCCGTGTTTTCCCCAAGTCATACAGGTTCTTCTTTGTCACTGTACCTGTTCTAATGACAAACACTTCGGCTAATTCCCCACGTAAAGTAATTACTGAACATCTCCAACTTGTCAGTAATGACACTTAAAGGAGAAACAATGAAAGCACAAGTATGGGGGGCGGGGGGGGGGGGGGTGCGCTGGGGGATGCTGGGATTTCAGTCAATCTGTGTAACAGCTTATTGATCCTGGGATGTATGGAGACCCTTTTCCCCCTTATAGAAAAAGAAAATAGAGGGGGAAAGAACAAAAGCATCCGTGGCTTGTTCGGCAGCTGAAATGCACAAAGACGAACGGCGAGAGCAGTCTGCGGTGTTATACATTCACGCTCGCGTAAAGGGGTGTGGAGAACAAAGACGGAGAGAATATCGTTCCGCATGGCAGAACAGGACCCCCTGCCGAAAGATGATTACAGCCGGTATTGACAGAGGAAATCCTCATTCTGGGTGCATCTCATTAGGTCTGGGGTGAGGTAAAATGACGCGGACTTGTTCCGCACTTCAATTTCAAATGGCAGATTAGCATGGCACACCTGCATTATGCATGCTGCCGCTGCTTAGCCATTGTTGCTGATAACAGTGCTTTGCAATGCCACAGTGGGTGGGGGGTGGGGGGGGAACTGAAAAGCAATGAACTGGATGAAGCCTACTCAGCTGAAGGCCAGGGCTATGCCTCATATAAAAAAGCATAGACCACCAATAAAATGTACAGTCAAATTTAAACATTAAATGTGAACATAAACATGAATAAATTATATGCGATTGCATATTTACATTCTTTACAATAAATGATGATGATTATTATTATTATTATTATTTCATTAATAATGAACATGGCTATGTATTAATAAAAAGGGGGGGATGCAGTGAGGGTTCAACCCCAGGACACGGGTGGGGTCAGGCAGGGGCCCCGCGAGTCAGAGGGGGCCCCCAGTTTCTCAGCGTCACGCGAAGAGCACCAGCGTGACCCCTCCTCAGTGTGGAACGCGTTACTGCGATGGTTCCACTTCAGCAAAATGATGAGCCCTGCTGTTCAGGATGGTCTGATTGTGCTCTTATGAGAGTTGGGCTCTTTTCAGAAGGGGGGGGGGGGGTGAGTCATAGGAGGCTCCAAAAACCATGGCAACATCTGGCTGGGTTGCTGCATAAAATGTGTTTTTAACATTTTTTTTTTTTTTTTAAACCTCCACAAAAAATTCTCATTCAAAAAAGGCTTTATTCAAAGAAAAGCTACATGTCTAGCGGGCAGGAAATAATTACAGATTCCAAGCTAGTACGCAAAGACAATAAGTTACCCACCAGTATTTCAGAAACAATAAGGCGGAAACAATTAAGACATATTTGGAACATCCATTTGAACATACATGAAAGTCTTATTATTGTATCAATTTTTTTTTGCATAATTATGATGATGGGCAGTGCATAATGAGCAAACAGGCTCACTGGTGAATGTGCATTCCCTGGTCTTCAAGGCTAATGAAGACGCCATTTCCAATTAGCATCTCTCATTAAGGATGACTATCACCTCCATTGTTACCTAGCCAAGCAAAGCTAGCATCCTCGGCCTTGCTCTGAGAAAAAAACCCACATCCAAGGAGTCAGATTTAGTCTTCTAAAATCATTAAGAAACAAAACACCCGTGTTCCTGTCCAGTCATGACCAGACACGGACTCGCAAATCCACTGCCAGCTCAGCTACTGGCAAATGGCCCGAATCTCTCTTATTAACTGAGCGCCTGCAACCGCGCACTCCTGCGATTGGTCCGTTACAAAAGAATTACACCCACTGCACCCAAGGCAAGCGAACGACAGAGAGCGAGGGACGTCCCCCAAATGCCATTTTAATGTCATGTTGATCATTACGCCCACATCGCGCACGCCCACGGGACTCAGACTGGCTCAGGGACGCGTGACAAGATTCCTCTCATCGCCCTGCATTTCGGGCGCAATGGCTAATGTCAAACGTAATTATGTGCGTGCGTGCGCGCGTATGTTTGTGGGTATGCACGCGTGCACGCGTGTATGGGTTTCTCTGGGTGTGTGTGTGTGTGTGTGTGTGTGTGTGTGTTTCAGTGGTCCAGACTGCGTGTGGACTAGTCCTGTCGTCCTCCTTCGCCATTGGACAGATATGAACACTTGACCTCACTTATCATTGGCATCCGCAATCATATACCCGACACTGGCTATGTTAGCATTGCGCTTGATGCATTTGTGTGTCACTATAATGCAAAATGAGCATGCAGCACGTCTTACACAGTGCTGGAGAGGCACCTGAAGAGAGGCAGAGAGAGAGAGAGAGAGAGAGAGAGAAAGAGAGGCAGAGAGAGAGAGAGAGAGAGAGAGAGAGGGGGAGAGAGAGAGAGAAAGAAACGGTGTGCCTTCTCCCTTTGAAAAGCACAGGAACCTTGACTGTTTCAGGGGACAGTCACAAATTTTCGCGCGTACGCTCCTCGACTCACAACAATTTTTCCTCAAGGACCTACAAAATCGGCCATTTTTCTTTTCTTTCTTCGCCCCCCCGCCATGTTGGCTGAAGATTTAATTCAGAGAGGGGGAGAGAGAGAGAGAAAGAGAGAGAGAGAGAGAGGGAGAGAAAAAGAGAGAGGGGGAGACACGGGCAGAGGGAGACACAGCCGGACACGGCGAGAAACAGGGAGCGCGAATGTAAGACGAGCGAATAACACACCGCGGTGCGTCGTGGCGGTGAAGCGCGGCCGAGGCGGCGGCGGAGCGCGGCGGGCGATGGCGGGCGCGGCGAGACCTACGCGGTAACGCGCCGTGCCCCGCGCCGCCGCGCTCCGTTCCGGCCGCCGCTCTCTCGGACGCGGGCGCGGGCGGGACGGCGCTGGTCTCAGACAGCCCGTTAACGGCTGTGATTGGCTTATAAATCACTGCGGATAACGGCCGCCTTAAACAACCCCCGCGCCCGACAGAGAGCCGGGGGAAACTGCGTCTGCTCAGTCTGATCCAGGATGAGGCTTCACCAAGAGCACACACCCCCCCAAAACCCCTAATCCAGGATGAGGCTTCACCAAGAACAACACACACCCCAAACCCCTAATCCAGCCTGACGCTTCACCAAGAACAATACACACCCACAAACCCCGAATCCAGGATGAGGCTTCACCAAGAACAACACACACACACACCCCCCCAGACCCCTAATCCAGGATGAGGCTTCACCAAGAACAACACACACCCAAAACCCCTAATCCAGGATGAGGCTTCACCAAGAACAACACCCACCGAAAACCCCTAATCCAGGATGAGGCTTCACCAAGAACAACACACACCCCCCAAACCCCTAATCCAGGATGAGGCTTCACCAAGAACAACACACACCCAAAACCCCTAATCCAGGATGAGGCTTCACCAAGAACAACACACACACACCCAAAACCCCTAATCCAGGATGAGGCTTCACCAAGAACAACACCCCCCCCCCCCCCCCCCCCAAACCCCTAATCCAGCCTGACGATTCACCAAGAACAACACACCCCCCCCCAAACCCCTAATCCAGCCTGACGCTTCACCAAGAACAACACCCCCCCCAAACCCCTAATCCAGCCTGACGCTTCACCAAGAACAACACCCCCCCCCCAAACCCCTAATCCAGCCTGACGCTTCACCAAGAACAACACCCCCCCCCCAAACCCCTAATCCAGCCTGACGCTTCACCAAGAACAACACCCCCCCCCAAACCCCTAATCCAGCCTGACGCTTCACCAAGAACAACACACACCCCCCAAACCCCTAATCCAGGATGAGGCTTCACCAAGAACAACACACACCCCCAAACCCCTAATCCAGGATGAGGCTTCACCAAGAACAACACACACACCCCCAAACACCTAATCCAGGATGACGATTCACCAAGATCAACACACACCCTCCCAACACTGTCCCACACTCCCAAACCCTAGGAAATGCGATGTTTTTTCATTTCTTTTTTTCTTCACCAAAATCTGTGGGATTTTAGGAGGGGAGATTTAGCGTCTGGAATAAACAGTCATTATAATCCTGTAAAAAAAAAAAAAAAAAAAAAGGCGTCTATATCCAGGAGTGCGTACATGCGAAACAACATCACACTGAATTCACACAGCCAACGCTCTTATCCAGAGTGACTTAGGATGTGAGAGAACATAAGTGCATCCACCAGATGGATGACTAATAGTGTCAGACCCAGCTAACACCCATTGCCATTCCCAGACCAGTGAGGGTATATTTAACATCACTAAAGCACTAATGTGAATTAACCAAGCTGAGCAAGAACCAAAACACACACCCACACAGGCAGAGACAATCTCTCTCTTCAACGCTCCTATAGACAGCCACACACAAACACACACATGCATGCTCTCTCTATCTCTTTCTCACACGCATACACACACACACACACACACACACACATACATTTAACAACAGAAATAAATGATCTTTCCTGTGAAACAAAAAAAAAAAAAAAAAATTGTGGACAATATCAGCTGCGCTCCACCCACCTCTCCTTGCCCTCCCCCCACAATCCTAACCTACCGAACAGTGTCTGCAAGAAGCTCCACCCACCCTAACAACTGCAAAAGAAATAAACTTCAAAGAGAGCTCGAAGAAACAGGTGAGGCAGGGTCTCACAGACACTGAGAAAAAAGCTCAGGGATAAAAAAAAAAAAAGATAAAAAAGGAAGAAAAAAAATGAAATAAGTCCCTGAAAGAGGTGGGTGTTTAAATGTCACCGCAGAGGCTGTCTCCGGGGAATGATGTGGTGATAAATTCCTGGCCGGCCAGCTGCCGCTGCGGCAGCCAATTAATTTCTCTGTCTCTTAATTATGTCACTGCAACTGGCGGGCGGGTCGATAGCTCTCCGCCCTAAGATCGATGGGCCTGGGAGGCGGGATATGATTGGCCGTCCGAGGGCGTCGCTGCGCCACCCTCTGCAGAAAGCATTGCAGCCCCCACGACTTGCCCCGTTTCCCAAGGAATGTAGGGAACCATTCAGATGGAAACGTCCTGAACAAAAGACAGGAATGTTCAAAATGTAACAGAATGTTCTGCCCTGTTGATTGAGCCCCGCGCTACAGCATGTTTAACCTGGCCGTAGACCACAATGCAATACTGTTCAGCTTCAGCTCCACCGCATCCCTTCCACATTAAATCCACAGCGCATAATGTTATACAGCGGCTTGACCACATACTTTACCGCAGCACGCTGATCACCTTCCACATGGAACACACCACTGCTCGCCTGCAGAGCAAGCTTGACCACCATAACCATAACATCACACTGTTGGATCTCAGTTTTAAAAATTTGGATGGAATCCGTACCGCAATTGGCCAGCGCCTCGCCAAGGGTACAAGAAGGTTCAGTCATTAGAGCTCTGTGTTTCATTGCTCTCTAGCGACCCCTGCTGGTCGATTAGGCGCCCCTTGGCAGGTGCAAAGTAAACAAAGGAAAAAAAAACAAAAAAAAACAAGGAGCACACAGTGATGTCCTTCTCTCATAGCCCCTACACAGTGTTAAAATGAAGCAGTGTCACGGACGCCTTTGCTGAACCCCGTTCAACTCCATCTCAGCTAGCGAGCAGCCCCCTCTCCCGTCAACCCCCCCCACCCCCCCCCCCCACCCCAAAACCCCCCCAGCCCAACGCCCCCCCGGCATCAGGCCCGGCTTCACACAGCCATCACTGTGTGCTTGCGTGTGTGTGACAGGGGCTACGATAATAGGGATTTAATAACTAACATGGCAGTCATCTTCATTCCTTAACGACACCCAAAACGGAATCTAAGTCTAAGACCTCCTGACATCCCGCTATTATTCCCCCTGACATCCCTCTCTCATTTCCTCTCTCTAAGCCCCGCACTCGTCCTCCTTTCATTCCTTCGTTAATATAAATATATTTTACACTCAATCACGCGTGTCATGCGAAGCAGAGAGCCTTATCTCGGCAGCCTCACTAGAAATAGGCCAGATTGAACAGGAAGTTGTCACTCATGGCCGTGTCACAGTACAGAAGACACAAGGAAAGCTCCGGAACGTGCAAAAAAAAAAAAAAAAAACGACAAGGATCTGGAATGGATATAATTCTCTCTATTTTAACATTCACCCATCACCGGCCCTATTCACTCAATTCATGAATTATTCAGCCTTGCAATCTTTCACCTCTCTATCACTCTCCCTTTCATGTACTCTTCCACTCGCACTTAAGATTCATAAAAAATCTTTTAGTGGACAACTGAAAATTATAAATGAGTAGCTTAATTCAAGTCACAAAGGAAAACTACTTTTCAGGTTATATATGATATGAAAATGCAGTCTACACATGAACAGGAACACTGCAGTCATTATGAGATCACTGCAGTCATGGGAACACTGCAGTCATTATGACATCACAGCAGTCATAAGAACACCTCAGTCAATATGGGAACACTGCAATCATTATGAAATCACTGCATTCAGGATAGAAACACTGCAGTCATTACGAGATCACTTCAGTCATAAGTACACCTCAGTCATTATGAGAACACCACCATCATTACGAGATCCCTGCATTCAATATCGAAACACGGCAGTCATTATGAGATCACTGCAGTCATTATGAGATCACAGCAGTCATTATGAGATCACAGCAGTCATTATGAGATCACTGCAGTCATTATGAGATCACTGCAGTCATTACGAAGTCACTGCAGTCATTATGAGATCACTGCAGTCATTATGAGATCACTGCAGTCATTATGGGATCACTGCAGTCATTGTGAGATCACTGCATTTAATATCGAAACACGGCAGTCATTATGGGATCACTGCAGTCATTACGGGATCACTGCACTCATAAGAACATTGCAGTCATTGTGAGATCACTGCATTTAATGTACTGCAGTAAGTGAAAACACTGAGAACCCTGAAGTAACTATGATAACACTGTCATCATTATGAGAACACTGCTGTCAATCGGAGGACAAGGCCATATCTGTGAAAACACTGCAGTGTATAATCACTGAATCCATCTTCATTTGGCACAGCCCAATTTACAATTAGCCAGTAAGTCAGTGCTTCACAGCGGACATTTTCTAGAGCACATCGATAATACAGAAAAAGCCCTTCTGAGCCAATGTGAGAAAAACTGGGACATTATTCTCCGACCCGTTAAAGGAGGATTATACCCATATTCATTTTTATAGCACAACATCCTTCATCTTTACTGGAGTACCCGTGTAACAGTATACCCCCCCCCCCCCCAGGTATAAGAATTACTCAGGCTAAAATTTCTGAGAAGACATTGCTCAGTCTGGCTTGCTGTTCAGGTAACAGAAATTACAGTTTCCCATGATGCATTTCTCTCAATGCAGCAATGCAGAAATGATACATTTCAGTCAGGCACAATGAGTCAGTGGGGAAAAACAGCAAAATAAAGTATCACTCTGTCTTACGAGAAATTTAATGAAATATTGATTGTTGACACTGCGAAGTAATGGGTTTAATTCGTCCAGGACAACCATGCAAACATGCCATGAGACCTCACACCGCAACTAACACAACAAAAATTCATAAAATACAAAGCAAATGCAGCTATTTGCACTTTTGCAAATGGCCTCCCTGACTTGCTTTCAAAGTGATGTCATTTTTTGAGAAAGAATGAAATCTGTGGAATGAAATCTAGGCTGGCTTTCCCCGCACCACCTATATATTTTTGGGAAAAGTTGGTGTTTAATCCAAGGTCAGCCCTGAATTACTTCAGAGTCCACATCATAAAGGACACACACACGGAACATATCTCAAGCCTGCGTTGGGTCACCAACACGGTTCACTACACACTGAACACATACACTGTTTCACTACACACTGAACACATACACTGTTTCACTACACACTGAACACGCACTGTTTCACTACACCCTGAATACATACACTGTTTCACTACACCCTGAATACATACACGGTTCACTACACACAGAACACATACACTGTTTCACTACACCCTGAATACACACACTGTTCACTACACACTGAACGCATATAACTCTCCCTACACACTGATACTCTTTATTACGCACTGAACTGTGTCGACCGCACCCTGAGCACACACACTGTTCACTACACACTGAACGCATATAACGCTCCCTACACACTGATACACGGACCTCCTGGTGCGGACCAGGCCGTGCGGATTGACGGGGCTCCGCGGCGCCTGTGGCTGAGGCGGCGTTAAGGCGGCGTTAAGGCGGTGTTAAGGCGGTGTTAAGCCTCTGTCAGCTGTGTCAGCGCACGCCAGAGCCGCGCAGCGCCAGAACAGCGTTGGGCAGGAGCCACGCCCCTCAGGATGGCGGTCCTGGAGGCGGGAGACAGGAGGCCCACAGGAGCTGTCAAGACTGCGCGCGATGCTCCCCCCCCCCCCCCCCGAAAGACAGCTGCCTCCTTATCGGCCCGCCCCCAGAGCGCCTCAGCCAGGGTAAAAACGGAGCGTGGGGCCGAGACTCATCCGTCATCTGCAGCGTCAGTTCGCACATCAGTGCTCTACACGAGATTGGCCGCTCGGGGAAGTGGGCGTGTCTAGGCAGAGATGGCGGGGCGGAGAAAAGTTTTCTTTGTGACAGTTTTGGAGGTTTATATTTAACTCTGTGTGTGTGTGTGTGTGTGTGTGTGTGTGTGTGTGTGTGTGTGCTTTTGTGTGTGTTTGTGGGTGTGGGTGTGTGTACATGTCGAATGTTTTGTTTTAGATAAGCTCCGATAGAGTAAATTTCTTCCATGTTGTACTCAAAAAAACCAAAACATTTCACTGCATATACTGCAAAAATGTGCAGATTTTTAGGGGGGAGAATGTGGCTATTTTTACAACAGTAATGTCAAAAGAAACAGGCCAATGTCCACACTTTCAGTTCAGGCACATAAAGTAAGTGCGTGTACTTTAAACATAGACAGAGAACGTCTGTGGGGATGAGCTCCTTTGCCGCTGCCCAGAGAAATAATGCATTAAATATTCTGTAATACCTTCCGATTTTATCTGCACTGTGACTAAACATCTGTTTAACCTCTTTGTTTTATGCACATTTCCGTGCTCTCCTGTAACTAGCAGAGTAAAACAGCGAGCGCTCGCGCAGCTAGCAACGCGACTTAGCTCGCTGACATCTCTATAAATGATACTACATTCCTTTCATAAGCATCCTTAAGATGGTACAAAATTGGGCCCATTTTTTTCCTGGTATGTTTATGGCTTAATTATCTGCTGTTACTTACTATATGTCTAACTTTAATAACCTTAAAATGCTCTAGCAGGTTTCAGATCTCACTAAAGATTATACAGCATAAACCACTATGACAGTGAAGCATCCTCCAAAGAGACTTGCAGTACAGGCGCATTCATAATTAACCTTGGCTCTGTGAGAGTGTGTGTGTGTGTGTGTGTCTGTGTATCTATGCGTGAGTGTGTGTGTGTGTGTGTGCTTATGTGTTTGTGAGTGTGTATGTATGTGTGTGTGTGTGATTGTGTGTGTGTGTGTGTGTGAGTGTGTGTGTGAGAGTGTATATTTGTATCCGTGTGTGAGTGTGTATAGGTGAGTGTGTGAGTGTGTATCTATGTGTGAGTGTGTGCATACAGTATGTGTCTGTGTGTGTGTGTGTGAGAGTGTATATTTGTATCCGTGTGTGAGTGTGTATAGGTGAGTGTGTGAGTGTGTATCTATGTGTGAGTGTGTGCATACAGTATGTGTGTGTGCGTGTGTGTGTGTGTGCGTGTTCTTCCTGTACCTCAAACAGCGTTCTCCTCCTCGACATGCAATGTCAGATCATTCTTCATTCATTCATTCATTCATTCATTCATTTCAGGTGTTCACAAAGCTATTTTTTTTATTTCTTCACTTAGTACCCATTGGCACAGGTGGATATTTACTGAAGGAACTAATGTACGGCAGAATTTAAAGTACCTGGCTGAAGGGTGCAACAGCACTGTCGTAACTCACATTTACACTAATGGCACATCCGTTACTAATTGTATAGTTTTTCATTTTTCACTGTGCGCATTTTGTCGGGACATAGCAGAGTGAGTGGGTGCACGTGCCCGGCCCCACAAAGCAGTGCCTGTGCCGGTCCCCACAAAGCAGTGTATACCTGAGAAACCGTGCATGCACAAGCAGTGTCGAATTGAATATAATTCACTGGCCCCATCCGGGGACGAAAAACAGGGTAAATTATTTATTTCGGCACGACGCCGGCAGGTGAACCGAGGACAGCGCCTCGGCGCAAATTTCTCACGGCGGTGCGTCGCCCCGAAGAATTCTCCCGTCCAATTAGGGCGGGCGGTCCGTGCTCTCGCAGGCGAAACGGCACCACGAATAGCAATAGAGAGGGAGACCAGGCAACGGGATGCGGGGGGCGCGGGGGTGACAGAGGGGGGGGGCGGAATAAGGCCGCCTCCTCCACCAATCGGTCGCGGCTGCAATCTGGAGAGGCGCGGGGGGTTTCGATGAAGATGACGGGCCGCTGCGATCGGGAGTAGAAATGGCGGAGGGGGGGTGAGTGGAGGGGGGGTGAGTTTCATGCTTCAGGAGGCACAGACAAAGCCATCGCTGTGATCTGATCTGCCGTGGGGTGGGGCTCGTTCACACAGGGGTGGCGGGGGGGGGCAGCTGTCCAGGAGACGCGATCTATTTTATCCTCGCTGGGTGCAGACAGGAGGGGGGGGGGGGTGGGGGGTCAATTCCATTCCCACTCAATCGATTCTCCAAGCAAACCCAAACTCAGCACGTGCACTGAGAAATGCCCTCCTCCCCCCCCCAACCACCGAGCCTTGGTATCTGTCGCATGCAAAAAAAAAAAAAGGACTTTTCCCAAAAAATTCTCTTCAGATGTTCATTACCACCATCATTGCATCAGCTGCACGGGTTTATTGCCAGTTCCCGTTTAAATACACAAACACAGCCGTTAAGAAGCTAAAATTAAAACCGCGCAGCGATCTGGTAATAACACGCGCTAAAAAACAGGACGCAGCGGAGGTGAAAGCGACGGAGCCGCGTAGCCCAGAAAGCAGGGAGGAGAGTCGGGCCCGCCGTGGGCTCCTGACGTCTGAAAACAGCGCAAGCGCTAACCGCTAACCGCTGCTCGAGGCTAGCTGGGCGTTAGCCTTCCTGCGTTTTCAGCGCTTTAGCGGAACGGTCTTTTGAGGCTGGCGGGTTGGCGCTAACGCACGCCGCGGCGGTGTTTTTTTTTGGGTTTTTTTGGGGGCTTTTTCAGCTTTATTTGACAGATCAGCGTAGAGAGACAGGAAGAACTAGGAGATGAGAGAGAGGGACAGACATGCGACAAAGGTCAGCGGACAGACTCGAACTGTGCGGCGGTGTTTTAACAGATTCGACGTGCCGGAAACTCCCGTCGCCCAGAAAAAACCCAATCTTCCAAAAAAAACCGGAGTCCTCGACGAGGGGCGGGTTTTTCAAAAACAAATATTTGCCGATTGTTTTGCGGGGGGCGTCCGAACGCAGAACGTGAGCCGCCTGCCACGGCAAACACGCCGCGTTTTAAAATCCACCGCGGCAAATAATAACTATGCATTTATTCAACGGTCGTTTGTCACGCCGATGTTGCCAAAATGAAGGGTACATCGTTCATATTGACGAATCGAATGCCTCGTGCTACTCACAGCCCTCAGCCGATCAGTCCCGTCGATGCGGTCCCGCTACTCAGGAAGAGGGGGAGCCCGTACTGTGTAGGTCACATCGGCCACCCGCTGCTCTTTACAAAAAAAAAAAAAGCCCTACAGATTACTCTCCGGCTGTAAATAAAACCAAGCCCACAAACAGGCAAGCTCCAGGCTTTTGATCAAGATAGCGTAGCCTTTTCGACATATCTGAGTCCATACACGACCTGACTCTTACTTCATGACTAGACTCTGAGATTTGACGCTTACCTGTGGATGCGAGTTTAACATAAAATTGCATTCGCGGAAAAATGGCATTTACGCGAATCCTAAAGGGGTCGGTCCCACCACTGTTCAGATGGACCGCGATGCAAAAAAAAAAACTCACGTGTTCGCAAATTATCCCTGGCCCCCATTACACCTCTAGCCAATTCTCGTCGCGCAAAGAAATTTCGCAGGTGACCGCAACGAAAACGGGACCGCAATCAGGATCCTTTCAAGAAACGCTGCGATTACCCTGGGCCTCGGGCTTTTTTTTCCAGAGGTCCGGACAGTTTGGGCGCGGCGTGCCAAAATGAAAATCTTCACTTTAAGAAAAGCCGCGCGTGCCCTTCGACAGGGTGCAGACTCGTGACACGAGGTGCTTTGACGGGCTGTATTTACGCACGGGGCCCGTTGGTGAGAATGCTAATTGCTATGTGCGCCGCAGGAGCGCGAGCGGAGCGGTTTGTTATGGCGCGCGCTGGCATTAGCACACGCCCAAGCAACTGATTAGCGGTGCTCATCGGCGGCTACGCCTCCCTGAACCGGGCAGCGGCGCGCACTGGTGCCACACAACGGGATTCTCGCTGCGAGGCGGGGGGATGCGGTTACTACGGTTACGGTTACTACCCTGAGAACCACGAGACCCGGAGGGAGGGCGTATAATGAGGCGTGCGTCTACGGCTTAGGCTGAGGGTTTCAAAAGGCAGAAATGCCGCCCTCACAGGAGGTAAGGCGTCGAGGCACGCCTCACTTCGAAAGTCTGACGCCTGCTAAGGTGCCTTCATTTAGACAATTCTGATGGCAGCAACGGATGTACCCTTCTCCCGGTAGGATATCCCATAAGTCTTTGCGATTACCTCAGGCTGCTTATTTCCGTTAAATTAATGTCAGCTGAAAACCGTGAAGTGGCAGGTGTGGTGACAGCGGAAGAGCTCGTTTACTAGTGCGAGCGAACAGTGAACTCGATAATTCACGGTAGTTATATTTAAAAAAAACAAAAACATTTTAACTACATAAAACGTTTAAAATACGTGTTCAGTGTTTTGAAGATGTGGAGAACTTTCCCCGAACCAGCCAGCTAACTTACTTGCAATCGCGCTTTCGTAATCAATTTACTTTCCTTAACGTCATCCTGTCTTCCAAACTGCGTCCCAAATTCACTGCCTTCTGAGGTTCCTCTTTCGTCAGGACGCTACCTTAAGGCGGAGCTCACTTCTGAGGACCCAGGCAGCGAGGCCGCAAGGCCGATGCCTTCCATTTGAGATGGAGGTTTAATCGCTAGAGGCCTAACGGGGAAACAAGGTTTCCACGGAGATTATACACAGGCGGAACATCTGCTTGGGGGGTGCAGAAAAATCCACCAATCACGGGCTCCCGTGGGCTGTCTTTTGTTCTATGCGGCAGAAAGCTCTGCATAGTGGGAAAGCAGCGTTGAACGTGCCATTAAGTGTCCTTAAAACATCAAAGGCTTGCGCACATGGTCTCTTCGACCACTGCCAGTACTTAAGCCCAGTGTTTGCCATCTGTCTTTACAATGCAAAAAAAAATAAAAAATAAAAAAATGGAATGCTAAACGTTCCAAAGTGCACCGCTATTACAGTGATAATATTAAAACTGCACCGTTAGCAGAAAGCGCTGGTCCTACCTGCCAACTCCTCGGGCTTACGGCTCTGGCACATGTGCTCTGGCAAACATTCATGACCAGAGCTGTGCCACAGTATAATGTGCACCGCAGGACTCGAACTGGCAATCACCCCCTGCTCCTAATGGCAAATAAACCACTGCTGTACATTTCCCACACTGCTATGGGGTGGGGTCTATGTCGGTGATGCATTTAGTGCGCATTTATGATAGGCACCATTGTCAAACAAGCGATGACCACACACACACACACACATGATAGCATAATTCTGAGTGAATGGGACCGAAGGTCGCAAGTTGTGGTGAGGGGTCCAGGGAGAAGCTCATCATTGTCCTTCTGATCTGTACTCTACCCTCATCGTACCCTCCTGTTTGGGAAGGGGCATTCCATCTTACCCATAATGCTTTGCCACTGAGCAGAAAACAAAGCAGACACTGCTAGGCCCTAATTAGCAGAGACATTAGTTAAGCCTTTACAATCATAAAATGTGCATGTTTTTTTCCACTCAGAAACTTTACAAGTGTACATCTTATAAATTCTGCAGCTTGTAGAAGAGGATAACAAAAATGCTAGCAAATGTTTCTCAGCTGATCAAGAGTAACTTTTCCCTGAAGCAACTTGACACTGTACAATCGTAAGTATTTTCTGAATAGGTAGTAGCACTTCTAATGTGAGTGATAACAAAATTAAACCACTTCCTACAATCACCCAGAGTATATTGAGCTCCTCCATAGCACTCATTAATAATGATGGGTAACCACAAAGCATTTTAGCAAAATGGAAATGAAATTTGATCCTTCTGCTGCAAGAGGAGATGACAGAAAGGAGACAAAGAGAGTTTTAGACTCTGAGCCTATTCAACAGTTCTTGCTACCTCTGGTTCTGGGGGCTAGCCAAGTTCTCCTTCTAGAAGGAAAATTAATTAGTTTTAGTGATTCAAACAATATAGTGTAAATGAATAGTTTTATTTCTCTGTGAAATGCGTTGTGTGTGTTCCGTGTTTTTAAAATTAATTTCTGGTCATTCCTGGTCCTCAAGCAAACAGGAAATACTGAGTGGGATTGATTTGTTTCATTAGATGATGAATCTACTGTTCTTTGCGGCCTAGAACAATAATCCTCTTCTGAGACTGATGCTGAGACTGTTGAAAAAAGACTTGTAGTTGTATCTATCCATTTAGTGCAAACAAACATTGGAATTCACATTTGTCTTTGAACCTTAAAAGCTCGAAATTTGCAGTCAATATTAAAAGATCAACAAGGAGCCAATTAGAGACGAGAAATGAACTCCCGACACCAAGAGCCCACAACAGAAGCCGCTTGTGTTTGTACCCGACCGAAAAGGCATATTTGTTCTAGCTTGTTCCGCGGCAGAGCTGGGCTGGGACGGCCCCCCTGGGGCTTGATTAATTGGGCTGGCGGTTAACGAGTCCGCAGCGCTGGGCTCCTGGGCGCCGCGGACGACGGGCGAGAGCTTGGCAGCTAACCGTTAGCGTAGCGGAGAGCGGCGGCCGGTTCCCGTCTCTTTTTTCGCTGATTTTTTTTGCTCCCGCCGCGCCTGTCAGCCTGTCTTCTCCCCCCCCCGGACTGGGGGTGAGCGCGGGACACCACACAGCCTAATGGAGCCACAAACACCCGCACTCTCAACCCCTTAAACCCCGGATACATGTGTGGTTCCCATCCCCCTAATTAAAACAAGCTTTGCTAGAGGAGTGAGGGGTGGGGCAGTCACCTGGCAGTCGTCCGGAGCGGATGGACAGGACGTTCTTGAGGTTTTCTGGGTAACGTAGTTCTCCAAGCTCGCTGGGGACTACACACCGCGATGCTGGTGCATTCACACAAATAGATCTGTAACCGCCAGGCATTCCACCTTCCGTATCGCCATTCCGTTGAAAAGAAAAGACTTCCTAAGAACATTCCGAGGTGTCGACACCGGTTCTTCGACTTCCTTTAAGACCCGATATATAAAAGACGTACCAAAGGCCGTCCACAAGAACAAGAAATACCGCCCATAAATAGAAAGCGGAAACTCTACAGGTGTCCATTCGCACTGGCCCCTTTTTTTCAACTGGGAGGTCTTTTACATCAGAGAGTGCATTTCTGAGAGCTACCAGCCCGTGAGGTCACAAATCAGCACAGGAGGACCGCACACGGAACGACACAATCACACGCCCATGTATGGCGGGAATCACTCAATACACAGTAACACATAATGCTAATAGTCTGTCTCAATGTCTGCCAGCCTCCTGAAGAAGGTGGAGGAGAGAGAGAGAGAGAGAGAGAGAGAGAGAGAGAGAGGGAGGGAAGGAGAGAGAGAGAGAGAGAGAGAGAGAGAATCTCTTCTGTTTGCAAATCACCCACTGTGGATGCTGAACGTAATTACTGCCATTGACTAGCAATTGACTGCAGATCCCAGCTATTAATTAAACATTGCCTTGGGTGTCCACAGCCTGTGGAAAATAAACACTTTCCAGAGTTAAAGAGAGAGAGAGTGAGAGAGAGAGAGAGCGGTAACATCCCCTTATTGATCGGTTTTAAACCTGAAATGTTGCAGTTCAAGTTGGTGACTGGAAGGTATTAAACCAATGAGCTTTCTTCTTCTTGTTTTTTTTTGCTGCCAAAACGCTGACATTTTAGATGCAAATAATCAGGCAGTAGAACAGAGGAGATGAGGTAGTGCTCTTTCAAGGACACCTAGGGGTGTTCCCTAAAAAAAGTATCGATGCCTCACTATTATCAACTGACGTGTGCATCTGATTGGAGCTGGGAACGAATTTGTTCTCGGGGATGGAAAGTCGATAAGGATTTGAAAATGAGGCTCAGGGAAAAACAAGTAGACGGATGAACCAAGCACACAGGTGCTGAGCGGGGTGCATTATAAAGCTTATGGATATATTTTGGCGATTTCCAAAAAAACTTATTTCCTGGGTTAATTTCTCATTAGACAAGAAACACTCTAAAATCAAATACTAGCAACTGAACTTATACAGTACTGGCTGACACACTACTGGCTGTATCATGAATTGCAGTACACCGAATTCCTGATACAGCCATTGTTTCCAGCAAAACAAACGTTATTTTCCAAACAGGTTATAAAAAATAACTGTCTCTTGGCTGTGGTTCACAGTAGCCAGTTGAGGATTAGCACTGCTAGCCTCCATGCGGATGTCATAGCCATTACGTTCTCCAGCTGTGTTAGCTTTCCCCAGCTCTGAGGGGCTTTTCTACCTGTTTTTTAATGTCAATCACCGTTCACCTCCCCCAGGCTCCCGCTTTCTACTTTAAACCTCAGACAGAGGAGCGAGACCCTCGTGGATATCTCCGGTCTTACGAGCCAAAGCCGGCGTCCTAATCCGTTCCCCTTTCAACGGGCTGACTCGCGCCTTTTTCAAATCACGCGTCACGAACACACAGTCCAATTTCCCCGGTTACACGTCGGCTGCCCGATTAATTAATCCGAAAGAAAAATAAAAATAAATAAAAAACGGAACGAGAGGCACAGAAACTCTCTGGCGTTTTGGATTTGGGCGTGCGCGGCGCGGTCCTTCGCCTGGCGGGATGCGCTCGGCGGTAATGCAGCCGGGGCCTTGTGATGAGACGGGCGTGAACGGCACGCGGTTTCGCCCGCTACGGTGTTAGCGCTCCCCTCCGGCGTGAGAGCGCCAATTAGCACGTTTTCGAGGAGCGGGGCGGGCGCGCTCGGCGGGGGGGGAGCAGTCGGGCGGCAGTACGCCTTCCTCCCCGCACGCAGGCGCGCACGGAGGGCCGACCGCCGGGGATTCTGGGGGAAACGGACCGAAAGAGTCCACGGCAGGACTATCGACCCCGGAGATTTTCGGGCTTCCATGTGCTCTGCCTCTGCTGGAGAGTGGAGCTGTGCAGGAAGCAGCGCTCTCTCTGTGGCTAAATATCCTCCCGTGTCTGCTGCCGAATGCTCCAGACCCCGGGCGGGCAGGGGAGATAAACCCTCAGAAAGCAATGTTTACCCAATAAGAAGGAAGTAAACACAGGCTCAAAACTAGGCCCTTAAATCAGAGCTTTGGTGTCCCCCCAGACAGGATATGGCTAAGGCCTGCCAAGTCAACTCCCTTTTAAACAAGACCGCAGCTGGCAGCGCCAGACTCTTAACCGAGCTGAAATTACAATATGTACCCTTTCAAGGGTCGGCGGTCCTGAACAGGCAGACGAACTGGCAAATCCTTCCGTGGGTAGAATGCTGATTTGTTCTGTCAACAGAGGTAAGAATGGGATTTTTACGGACCACATGGTTAGAGAGAATCTCTCCTGTTTGCAAACATACTCACAGCGAATCGTAGAAATACTGCCCTTGACTAGCAGTAATAGACTCTGAACTTTGAACTTCTGGTTTTCGAGCTCAAGTCCCTTCCCACTGTGCTTGCTAAGCAAATGCTGAAAAGAAGGCCAGAGCATCATGGGTAATGAAGTTTTACACAAGATCTGAAAGCAGAGTTTGTAGTCCAGATTACTGCAGCCCACAGCAATAGCGAAGCAAAATGGCCTCGGCAACGAGGGGGCGGCGGCACCAGCAAGCAGAGCGGCATCGACGCACGTCGCTCCGAATGTCCTTCCCGACGCCGCGCTGTCACTTCTCCCTCTTCCCCTGTCCTTTATTAAAATTAAATGTATAATTTATAAAGTGCTGATTACGTTTTGGGAGGCCTATGGGAAAATCGATTCCAATTTCGAAGGGCTGCATCAGTCTTTTCCCCTGTCGGCCCAGAGTAGTCGGACATCAAAGTCGAGCAGTAAACGTGGGGTCAGGCGCCGATCGAAGGCGCTCTCTAACTATCACTCCTGCGACCCTGAGGACAAGTGCTGGTGGGGGGGCGGGGGGGGGGCGGGGGGGACGTAATTAGATGAAAAAGGAAACAATCAATGCTAAATGAACAAAATGAATGAGTTAAGAAAGAATCGATGCGTCGCCCGCTTCTGCATTGCTTCGCTTATGCAATGCTAGCGCAGACCTGAGAGCGCAGGCTGAATCACATCGCTAACTCCCGGAGCTCACACCTACCGTAAAATGTCAGAGCACTCTCTCCCCAGAGCGACAAACAAAAGAACAACCTGGAAGAGAAAACAGCAATCCTCCCTTCGTTGGGCTACAGTGCTCTTATATATTTTTTTCCCCAGTAAAAAAAAACGAAAATGAAAAAAAAGAGAGAGAAAGTTTGAGTGTGTGGTTAAAGGGTCTCTTGTTAACGTGTTAACGTGTCTGTGTTTGAGAGATAGGTCCAGACCTGGGCCTCATCTACTGATGTTCCTCGTCTGTCCTGGGCTTTTGAAATGGGACGGTGTAGAAATCAAAGGCAGAAAACCCATCATAAGCCCCCCCCCCTCCCTAAACCCCCCCCCCCCCCCCCACTCCACTGTTGTATCTGAAGGCCAGGCACGCTGGGGAGAAGACTACCGTGATGATAAACAAAATAAAATAATCCTTCAGCAGCCGTTAGCGAGAAACAGACAGAAACCTACACAGCGGCAATATCCACAGCCACTAAATTCATAATTAGCAGCGATTTCTTCTGTGGCTCCACAGCTGAAAATAGCTATCAGGCTGCCGGGTTAGAAAAAAAATAAAAACATCAAAATAAATAAATAAATAAATAAAAAAATTCAGGAGAAGGAGAGGAAGGGAGGGAGGGGGAGATGGAGAGACAGGGGGAGAGAGAGAGAGAGCTAGAAACCACACCAGTGAGCATGCACACACACACACACACACACACCAGCAGGGTGAAAACAGATGCCCCCTCAAAGTGTAGTGACCATGAATATTTCAGCTTCAGAGAATGCCAGGCCTGGCCAGCGCGGACGCTTCAGGAGGCGCCCGTGCGCACCCAAAGGTTCCATGTGTTCCACTCCGCCGCACGCGCTAATTAAGCTTCCTGGCGTCTCCTCCCGTGACGGAGCTGCGGACGTTTAGCTGAAGGAGAGCGTCCATTAACCGGGAACACTTCACACGTTCCACGTCCCCGTCCTCCTCCTGAATGCGTACGCATAGACGCACGCACGCACGCACAGGCACTACAGTGGACTGCACTGAGCCAATCATAACAGGTCTGTACGCATAGACACACGAGCCAATCATAACAGGTCTGTACGCATAGACACACGAGCCAATCATAACAGGTCTGTACGCATAGACACACGAGCCAATCATAACAGGTCTGTACGCATAGACGCACGCACGCACGCACAGGCACTACAGTGGACTGCAGTGAGCCAATCATAACAGGTCTGTATGCATAGACACATGAGCCAATCATAACAGGTCTGTAAGCAAAACACGCACGCACAGGCACTACAGTGGACTGCACTGAGCCAATCATAACAGGTCTGTATGTGTACACACACGTACAGGCACTACAGTGGACTGCAGTGAGCCCATCATAACAGGTCTGTACGCATAGACACACGAGCCCATCATAACAGGTCTGTAAGCAAAACACGCACGTACAGGCACTACAGTGGGCTGCAGTGAGCCAATCATAACAGGTCTAGCTATTCTGCTCTGTAGAGAGCATTGCATGATGGGAGATAACCTGACCTCCCAACAGGATGACTGCATGGGCAGCTAGAGGTTTATTAAAGTTTCACTCTGACGGGGGCAGACACTGAGTGTCCAGAACACAGCTGGCGTCAGGTTGACAGTTCTGCTACGAGGGAAGACTTTAAAAAAAGGGGGGAGAGAGAGAGAGAGAGAGAGAGAGAGAGCACTGCTGCATTGCCCCGCGTCCTGAGATTAAAAACGAAACGTGACCGCAGCTGATGTTTTAAGGAGACGGGCCGCGTTTCCCCGGCAGCTTCGTCCCAGCGTCGCCGGGGAAACAGGGTGACCGTGGAGAGGAGCGTGTCGTAGAACCAGAAACACCGCCGCTAACCTTCAACTGACACACTGTAGCGGCCGAGACACGGTTGCCAGGTTGGGAGCTGATGGACCGGTGGGGGGAGTGGGGGGGTCTACGAGGGGGGAGAGGCCTAGCTGTGATTGGCCGGACGAGATTTTCGGCCAATGAGAGACGAGTCCCCTGACAAGCTCTGATGCGAGTCCTTGAGTCTTTTCCCTCCTCCTCCGATTCTCTCTCTCTCTCTTTTCTCTAGCCCAATTACTTTGATGCAATCAAGACTCCTCCACTCGAACTCAGGAGAGTCATGTGACCGTAATCAAGTGCTGATGGAGAGGAGTGAAGGAATGGTGTCACCCTCTCTTCATTAGCTTAATCCAGACAGTTACATTGGACACGTTACAGCAGAATTATGGGTGGAATTATTTTGCAAGACGCAAATCTACAAACCTCTTAGCTCTCAGCAGAGAACACTGAAAGTGTATGGCAAGTCCCCAGGAAAAACTACAGTAATTACTCAGTAAGCAACTGAAAAAGATCAGTCTTCTTCTGGAAAAACCATTAGGTCTCCAGACAGAGAACAAATCAGACGCCTTTGTTCCAAGTTCCTCTCCGCTCTGATAGGCTGCTCAGGCAGCAGAACCGAATCGCTGCCTTGTCTCGATTGGACGCCTGCCTCGCTCAGACTGGCGGCCAATTCTGGGAGCGGAGGACCTTTCCGGATCGATAATTTCTTCATTTACAGAGAGAGAGAGAGAGAGAGAGAGCACTTTTCGCAAAATTTCAAAACACTTCACGGCAAATAGAAACGTTACGCTAAAGAGCCTCATGAAAAGGAACAGGACAGGTAGACAGATTAAAATAGAGTACATTAGAGATATGAGTCTGGAGGAGATATAAAAACACTGAGGGCTGCTCCCTCTGTGAGGTGAAAAGATGGAGGCAGCAGAAAGACTAGCTGGGGTTTCCCCCAGAGCCCTTGTTTGGGGGCTGATTGACCTCTGACCTGTGTGCCCCATGTGGAAGACAGGAGCAGAGGTCAGGAATGCAAAATTAGACCACTAGAGTTATTAGCTCCAGGAGCTGCGCGCAACCATCTCTCAATACCTCTCTACGGTATAAATCCTGTGTGTGTGTGTGTGTGTGTGTGTGAAAGAGAGAGAGAGGAAGAGAGGGAGAGGGAGAGAGAGTGAGAGACAGAGAGGAAGCTAGAGCAAGAGAGTGAGAGACAGCAAGAGAGGGAGTAAGGGAGTGAAAGAGAGAGAGGGAGCAAGAGTAATAGACAGAGGGAGTGAGAGGTGAGAGAGAAGGAGAGAGATAGAGAGAGAGAGACAGAGAGGGAGCAAGAGTGAAAGAGTGAGTGAGAGAGAGGGAGAGGGACAGAGAGAGAGAGGGAGAGAAAGGGAGGGAGAGGGAGAGAGAGAGAGGGACAGAGAGAGAGAGAGAGAGAGAGAGGGAGAGAAAGGGAGGGAGAGGGAGAGAGAGAGGGACAGAGAGAGAGAGGGAGAGAGGGAGGGGGAGGGAGAGAGAGGGACAGAGAGAGAGGGAGCGAACGGGAGGGAGAGGGAGAGCTGACCCTCTTCCTGCGCTACAGATTAGCATTTAACAGCAGTGAAGTGGGAGCGCAGGATGGACAGTCCGGCTAATTGTGGAGGCCTGCCCCCCCCCCCCCCCCCGCATCACGGCCGTCTGCAGAGAGCCTTAATGGCTCCTGTACCCAGGATTCTCAGCTGCATCTGGCACCCGGAGAACGAGATCCCCTGTCTCTGTGCCAAATGTGGGACTTGGGTGGGGAGGGGGGGGGGGGTTAGGGGGCCTGTACATGGATTTGGTGGGGGGGGGGGTGGGTGGGGTGGTACACTGCTACATTAATTTTTCAGAACAGTTCATGAGGAGCCAGGTTTCACCCGCTTCGCTCGCACACGACGCCTGCGCTAGCTGCACCTGCCGTGTAATTATCACCGAGCTGCTGCAAATAATTCCACGGAAGCGGAACAGCGTTGGCAGGAGAGGCATGGGGGAAGTCTTTCTTGCTAAAAGTGCCCCCCCCCCCCACACACTCCACCCCCCCCACCCCCACCACACCCCACACACACTCTATTCTCGTGCCTGACAATAACAGCTTTGGAACAATTCGTTCTGAAAGCTGCAGCCAAGCAGACTAAAACGAAGAATGAAGAACTCAACAAATTTCAACTATTTGTCCCTGTGGCTTCGGTGGGTGTCGGAGTTGCGCTCGACCCCCACCCTCCTCTCAGTCCCGGGGGGGGGGGGGGGGGGTGCTTTCCGTAACCTAGCCTGCTCCAAATCATGCAGAAGAAAGGCTTTTACTGCGGGTACAATGCAACGCAGGTGAGAGAGATACAGGTAGAGCACGCAGACGCACGGTGCAGCGGGCTTGATGAAAAAGCACGAAGCAAGGGTAATTGACCTAGCATTCTTTTCCACTGCAGCTTTCATGCACAAACGCCGCTCAATGCACATCGGCTAAATGCTACTCAACGCTTTCTCTCATGCCCAGCAGAGTATCTCACAGAAGCAGAAGAACCACTTTGAAGAGGAGGTTGTTTTTTTTGGAAAGATTCATTCAAAATTGTAAGTCAGTGTTCCAGAACTCCAGTTACCAGTAGTGATTGTGACATCAGCATCGGAATGTTCAGTAGAGGTCATTCTAATCACACATTTGTGACCTCACACCTTAATGGGTCTAGTAGCCCCGCTACAGAGGCAGAGAGAACTGCGCTCTCAGGTTGGAGAGCAGTGGGCAGAAAGGCTGGTCTGGTGAGCCGCCGTTGCGTTTGTGCGTAGGCCTGTTAGCGAGCATGCGAGGGCCACACGTGAGCGATGTCAGCTGTCAGTCATCACCGCGAGCGGACAGGTGAAGCGAAGAGGAGCTTCCAGCCCTCGGAAGGGGGTCGGCATCACGACGGAGCGAATAAGGCCCAGGCCGGCCAATTATTGAGCTCTGAATCTGGTTCGAGGGGAGTGTTCGCACCAGGACATGCCCCCCCGCCTTCTTTTACCCCCCCCCCCACCCCCCAAAAACTCATCCTCCTGCTCTCCTCCTGTCAGAATCTGAGCAAAAATTAAGCTTAAGATCCTGTCAGCATGAATTTAGACTAAGATTAAGATCCTGTCACAATTTGAGCATAAATTAAGATGTGAAGGGGTTAAGATTGCAAATGTCGGATTAAGATTGAGAAATGACGGGATAAAAAGATCAGCAGTAAGTGTGGGCGAGATGCCCATAATGAGCCAGTTCGGGGGCTGGGGGGGGGGGTGGGGGTGGGGGGGTGTGTGGAGGGAGGGCCGGGGGCCTGTCCCAAATTAAAAAGCTGCAGTGCTCCAAGGAGGCCAGGGGTGACGCGTAATACGCTACAGCAATTACTGAGAGAGGAGGAGGATGTGATTGGACAGCGCGTATGAGGAACTATCTATCCTGGTTTACTGTGTTAACAAGGGGAAGTCAAGGAAAGTACTGTGCGTGTGTTCGTGTATGTGTGTGTATGTGTGTGTGTATGTGTATGTGTGTGTGAGTGTGTGCGAGTGTACATACACAACCATGAATTGCCTTTTGTTGTTTTCTGACACAACAGCTTGACACCAAAGCTGTTGCTTTGTGGCAGTAGAACATGTTGACATTGGAATTGAAAACTGGAGAGAGATCGAGAGAGGCAGCGAGAGAGAGAGAGAGAGAGAGAGAGAGAGAGAGAGAGAGTGAGTGAGAGAGAGAGAGAGAGAGAGAGAGAGAGAGAGAGAGACAGCAGAGATTTCTGCAGAGATACTGCCCTGAATTAACATTCTCTTTATCTTGACAGGAGCTGTCCACCCATGTGGTGCTGAAACAAGGCTCACCAGGCAAGGGCCAGGCATTCAGCGCCATCTCCAAGGCAGGCAGAAGGGAGGCGGGCCCAACCGCATTGCGAGGAGAAGGGGGCGGGGCCGGAGGGGTGGTCTTGCACAGTACAGTCATTTTGTATTCCCGGTGTCTCACGCCTGTCACTGCAGCCACTGCAAAAATCATTCCCACTTTTTTCTCCTTTTTTTTTTTTTTTTTTTGCTTTTACTATGCTATGTTTATTTATATCTGCGGCAGCGTGGCCCAGATATTTATCGCGGGGCACGTTTAAAAGGTTGAAACAGCATGTGTGCTTTCCCAGCAAGGGGCGGGGGTGTGGGGCGTGGGGTGGGGGGGGGCGCACCGCTTCCTTTGCGATTCGCAAGTGCATGGTGTTTACAAAGTCATACTCAGACCCTACCTGTCAGGGATTTTGAAATCCGGCAATTCAGCATTTGCCTTTTCATAATGGAAGTCTGCTGTTATTCTGACAGCTTGTTGAAAATGCACTCCACCCCCCCACCCCCCCACCCCCGTTGCATTTCCTGCTAAATTCTTTACTAGATGGCTTTTTTTCCCCCCTTTTCTTTGCCGTATCCTTTTCGTTCTCGAAGGACATGCTTTTTACTGGCTTTACCAAGCCTCCTCAGATTCGGGAGGATAAAGTTCTCTATAAATAAAACGAATAAGCCTGATGATTTATCATGGTGAGCTGAAAGCACCGGAAGAATATAACCTCTGGGCTTAGTGCGCTGTTTCAAGGTCTTTTGATCATTGTGACGGAACATTTTTTTATTATTATTATGAATCACCAGTCTCATAAATAAACATATCCCATTTCCCCCTGCGGTAGCCCTACGGAATTAAAGCAGTTATGAAATTAATGTTTGTAGATCTTACCTTACCTGTGCTTGGCCCATACCGCATTAATGCATGAATTATCTCCACCTCAATGTGTTTACCTCCAGAAACTTTACTGGGCTGATTGTGGCCACGGGAAGTGAAATGGCTGCAGGTTTTTAAAGTTCAGCTGCAATGCTTGCCAGTCCAGCAGTTTAAGCTGGGGGAAGGAGGGGAGGCAGTTTAAAATAATAATCATAATCATGTTCCATGCCTAACACAGATATCACAGACCCCCCCCAATGCACGTATTGGGTAGTATAGGCAGAAATGGAGGGGGAGAGATACAGAGAGAGAGTGTGAGAGACAGAGAGAGAGAAAGAGAGAGAAAGAGAAAGAGATAGAGCGAGAAACATAATTAAACAATAATAGCGATCATGAAATATGCAGGGCTAATAGGCGAAGAACAGGCATGCTTAGGAAGCGTCTTCGCTCTCTCCTTCTTCCTTCCCCTGTTCCCTCGTTTCCTCTTGCTCTCTTTCACCCATTTCATCCGTACATCTTTCAGCAGTGAAACCCGAAAGGGCGCGGGCTCTCCTAAGAGAACCGTCGCTAAGGGGCCGGGAGGGTGATCGCCATGGCGATCCGCCCATCGGACCTGCGTGGCGCTGACGCTCCCGGTGCATTGTGGGTCTCTGTGTACCACAGCGGGCCGGGAAGAATTTCCATTTCATTGCATCATATCGCTTTGATTTATTCCTTTCGCCTTGATGTTCCTGCGTGCACGTGTACGTGTGCGTATCCAAGGACCGCAGACGCCTCGCTTTACAAACGAGGATCCGACAATTTATGCACCTCTTCCTCGCCCTCAAAAGAATATCCAGCGTATGGAAACACAAAACCATTGTTGTTTCGTGTCGGATTTAAAAATGTAATGCCAATCATCTTGGCTCGAATCGGGGCCTTGGACTCACGTTGTTACTGCGTCAGCTGAGACATCAGATAGAAATGCTAGACCGTATGAAAAGGGAGGGGCCTGCTCTTGGGTTTAAATCCTTGGGTCTGGGACTGCGGGTGATCCAGTTAAGGAGCTGTTCTAGTCTGTGGACGAGCCCCGCGTTCTGGTGCCAAACCCAGACGGTGCCAGTGCCGACTGGGTCGGGCAGCACCATGGAGAGATACTTGAGCCGCTCACAGCATCCCCCAGGAAGGGAGGGAGCATTGCTCACCGCTGACCCCTGCTGGTCAGCCAGGCACCTGCAGCCAGCAGGCTTGAAGGCGCACGTGCACTGCCGTTGTCGGTGGTTTCTGATATCACCTGCTCTGTAGGAGGGAGCGCGCTCGCCCGCAGCGAGGAGAGGGGCTGGTGGACAAGGTCAGACCGGGAAGAGAAAAAAGGAGAGAATAAAAGAATGAAAGAAAGAGAGAAAGAAGAAAAAAAACAAAAAAACGCCTGAGCTGTCTGCACGGTGCCTTCAAGGGACACCGATCTCAGCGACTGGCCGGCTACGCCTGCAGCTGCTCCCTGACAGGTCACACCGAAACCGGGTCACCGATCCGGAACCGCGCCCCAGCGCGCGGGGTCTGCTTCCGATTAACGCGGCAAAACAGCCGTGGGACGGGACAGGAGGCCAGAAGCAGAGGACGCTGGGAGAACGCACAGATCAGAAAAATAAAAAAATCCAGGGGATATCCTTTTTTTCTTTTTACTGCACAGCTGTCACACGACAGGGATAAGCACGTAAACCAGCCGAACTGTAAAAACCCCACCGTTTCATTCCCCCCCCTCTCCTCTAACCCCCGCCCCCCCACCCCCCACCCCCCCCCTCTGGGTTTACAGCGCAGTAAAAACAGGGAGCCGGGGACGCACAGCGCGGAAAATCAGCCAGTCGCTCCAGTCTGGAGGGAGGGCACTTCTGCACACTGTAATTAAGGCTCTTTCCAATCCCGGTGGGGATTTCTCCATCCAGCCTGATAGCGGAGTCACAAACGAGCTGCTCGCGTGACATCGGGGCAAAAAGGGCTTTTCTCCCTCCCTGCTGCCCGACAGTTTCCAGGGGATTCTGGGGGGAAGACGGTGGGATCAGAGGTGACGGCGGAGCTGACTGTGCAGGTCTGATGAGGAGGGGAACTCTAACTGAAGGATTTAAATCACTCCGGCCCACCATCTTAGAGCCCCACCGTACAGGAGCAGAAAGCCAGCCACTAGCCACTGTTAGCCAGCCACTAGCCACTGTTAGCCAGCCACTAGCCACTGTTAGCCAGCCACCAGCCACTGTTAGCCAGCCACTAGCCACTGTTAGCCAGCCACTAGCCACTGTTAGCCAGCCACCAGCCACTGTTAGCCAGCCACTAGCTACTGTTAGCCAGCCACTAGCCACTGTTAGCCAGCCACTAGCCACTGTTAGCCAGCCACTAGCTACTGTTAGCCAGCCACTAGCCACTGTTAGCCAGCCACTAGCCACGGTTAGCAACCCATGCTTCAGACTGCTGATTCTGTGTCTCATTTAGCACAGTAATCACAGTTATCCTTTAGCTCTTTCACTCTGTTCACACGGACTTTTGTTCCAACCAAACAGTAACACACCTGATGCTACTCATCAAGGCCCTTCTGGCTGAATGGTAGAATCAGGTGTTTTTACACACACACACACATACGCAAAAACAGCCAGCACTCAGACCGGCACTTTCTGAGGAGGCTGACATAATTGGCTATAGTGTTAACCACGAAGGGAGAGTTTCGGCCAGCAGAGTATCGCTCTTTGCAGCAGCACCACCTCTGATTGGTCAGCTGCAACAATCTACCACTTGCACAATGACTGCACAGCACGTGTTAGTGCATGCATGTGTTAGCGTGTGCGCGTGTTTTAGCGCATGCATGTGTTAGCGGGTGCGCATGTTAGCGCATGCATGTGTTAGCGTGTGCGCGTGTTTTAGTGCATGCATGCGTTAGCGGGTGCGCATGTTAGCGTGCGTGCTCCCAAATGCAGGGAAGACACTGCAGTGAAGGTACGAGCCTTTGATTCCCTCCGTGGAAAGCGGATCACAATTCCAAAGGGATTGAGCGCGTTTGTATCCCGGGAAGAGTCACGGTGCGCTAGGGGACCTCATCTGCATACCAAGAGGATGATGATCGGTCGCCTAAAAATAAGTAACGCGGCGCGGTGAAAGCCGTGTTTTAAACACGACGCGCTTTCCACCCTGACGCTCGAACAGGAAGCCCGGCGCGGTCAGCGGGCTTTCATCCTGTCCCCCCCCCTCCCCCGCACCATTCGCGGCCTCCGGGAGAATGGCATTTAAATCCAGAGCAGTCGGCCGTGAAACACAGAAAAGAGCGACGCGTGTCATCGGCGGA
>CM077286.1:10937151-10939651 GCA_039654925.1 Anguilla pacifica
ATCAGCTAACGGGCAAGAGAAATCGCCACCAGCATGTGGTACCATTTTCCTCTTCACCACCCAATACCTGCACTCAGTTTTGTCAGAGCTGCAAGGTTTCCGTGGCGACATGAAGTGGGAAAACACGAGGTCTTAAACAGTTTGATGAGCCACCGGGTTCAAATTCCACCCGCAGCTGAACGTGGGGAAGAAAAATCGCCTTGTATCTGAAACTGATAACAGCACCCCGTCCTGCCTCAGAATCAGAAGGAATTATCATTTCACGTTCAGAAATTACAAATAATATCCTTAATGCTTCTTTTTCCCCATGAAAGAGAGAGGACTCGGCTCTATTAATATTTACTCATGTAAATGGGGATTCCATACATCCTCACAGGCGACATATTCGTCCCGTCTGAAACCAGCATGGGTAAAATGATGGTGAAGAGAGAAATGCTCGGGGTGCAATATTGCCCCTGCCAGCATTACGGTGAAAACAGGAGCCGGTTTTCAGAAGCATAGGGAAACAAGCAGCATCACAAGCTGCTCAAATCTGCGTATGCCAAATGGCTTCAGGGCGAGCAAGCCTGTGCTGCATTTCACTGTGTGTGTGTGTGTGTGTGTGTGTGTGAGAGCTTATCTGTGTGTATATGTGTGTGTGTGTGTGTGTGTGTGTGTGAGAGCTTATCTGTGTGTATGTGTGTGTGTGTGTGTGTGTGTGTGTGTGAGAGAGCTTATCTGTGTGTATGTGTGTGTGTGTGTGTGTGTGTGTGTGTGAGAGAGCTTATCTGTGTGTGTATGTGTGTGTGTGTGTGTGTGTGTGTGTGTGAGCTCATCTGTGTGTATGTGTGTGCGTGTGTGTGTGTGTGTGTGTGAGCTTATCTGTGTGTATGTGTGTGTGTGTGTGTGTGTGTGTGTGTGTGAGCTTATCTGTGTGTATGTGTGTGTGTGCGTGTGTGTGTGTGTGTGTGTGATTGCCTGGGAGGACATTGCTGTAGATGTGGGTGATGGAGAGCTCAGGGACGATGGCTCTGACGGACTACTTCCTCTGTCCCTGGCGGCACGAAGGAGCGCTAACACAGTCCATCACATCCCCCCCCCCAAACCCCAACCCCCCTCCCCACGACCCCCCTCCCCACGACCCCCCCCCCACCCCCCGTGCACATTCCACATCCTGCCACCTCACAACCGCGGCGACAGCCATCCGTCATCGAGCGACGCCCGCCATCCCAGCGCCCCCGCCATTAGAATCGAGCCACGGAACAGGCAAGCGGACGGACGCCTATCTGACCGCCCACCCCCCGTATAGCAGCTAAAAGGACCAACGCGTGATCCCGTACGGCCGATGTGAGCCCGCTGTCTCCTGAGGCTCCACAGTCTTACCGCGAGCATCAGCCGTCACCTGAGCCGCCTCGTTCGCCCGTGCCGAGAACACGACACGGGACCTGGGAGAGAACGAGGCCTCCCTCCAATCACGCGTCTCCCCGCCAAGACAACAGCAATCGCCCTGAGACATTGCACGAGACGCATCCGGGTGAGTAAAACAACCGTGCTGCGAAGCCCCGCCCTCCCGCTGACATCACGCACGACCAGCCTGCTCCCGCTCTCTCCCCACGTGCCACTCTCGAACCGTGCCACGCAGAGGGCAGGCCCCCGGGGCAAACGCCCGGCAATTTAAGCAGCGCCAATCTGTGCCCGTCCTAATGGGCTTGGCAAGATGGCAAGGTCCCCCGTGCCGCTCCCCGCCCCCCCCCCCCCCCCGCTTCCCTCCCACATGACTCTACTGCCTCAATCACTTATTCTCTCTCTCTCTCTCTCTCTCTCTCTCTCTCTCTCTCTCTCTCTCTCTCTCTCTCTCTCTCTCTCTCTCACTCTCGCTCTCTGTAGTTATTTCTCTTGTTGAGGCATGAAAGCCATCGCTCTCCCTCCCCAGTCGTTTCCATGCTGTGTCTGTGTTGCTGTACGGAGGCCACCGACCGCCCAGCGCGTTCCTTCTCAACTACCGCATTACAGCTGCGCACCATTTTACTCTCCATCATCCCCCTCTCTCTGCTACCATGCTATAGCCAGACCTCTCTCTCTCTCTCTCTCTCTCTCTCTCTGCTACCACGCTACAGCCAGACATCTCTCTCTCTCTCTCTCTCTGATACCACGCTACAGCCAGACCTCTCTCTCTCTCTCTTCTACCACACTACAGCCAGACATCTCTCTCTCTCTCTCTCTCTCTGATACCACGCTACAGCCAGACCTCTCTCTCTCTCTCTTCTACCATGCTACAGCCAGACATCTCTCTCTCTCTCTCTCTCTCTCTCTCTGCTACCATGCTACAGCCAGACATCTCTCTCTCTCTCTCTCTCTCCCTCTCTCTGTTACCACGCTCTCTCTCTCTCAAATTCAAATTCAAATTCTGCCAAGGGAAGAGGGGAATGCTTATGTTCAGAGCCTGTGGAGCAGAACCTATAATACGTTTTTTTTTTTTTAAAGGTAATGAATACATTATCCGTGACGGCTATTTATGTGA
>CM077286.1:10944651-10962151 GCA_039654925.1 Anguilla pacifica
AGGATTTGTGAGATACACGTATGGCCAGGGAAGGATTTGTGAGGTGCACGTATTACCGGGGAAGGATTTGTGAGATGCACGTATAGCCGGGGAGGGATTTGTGAGACGCACGTATTAACATTCGTGCCGGATGCACGGACTGCACACTCATCTCCCTCAGTCACATGTATGTAGGAGCACACCGCAGAGGACTGTGGGAATGACACTGGCATCACAAAACCATTATGCATACAGCACCGTGCCCATCTCAGCCTCTCCCAACGCCCACGCATGTCCAGTGACTAAACATCATGTTCTGAAATCGCTCACGTAAATATCACACCCCTCCCCCTCGTTACGCTGTCCGCAGGCGACGCCGCGATACCGCTGTACCCCCGCCCCCCCCCCAAAACCGCCACCCCCTCCCCATTACGGGTCGTTTCCCAGTTGGGCTCCGGTCGGGGGGGTGCGTTCCCGCTTGGATCAGTGAGCAGAAATGGCCTGAGAAAACAACGGTGCGTAGGAGGAGAGAATGCCATGCACCGCCGCGTGGGAGGCCAACGCTGGCCAACGTTTCAGGGCCCGTGAATGAGAAGGCCGCAGCACGTAGCATGACGACAGCGCGGCTAGCGCTTCAAACAGCACCCCAGTGAGAGAGCATGCCCTTCCTCCCACCCAAAAAAACAAGAAATTGTCCACTATTGAAACTTTATTGTATTTATTTAGCTGATAGGTACAGATACATATATAGAGGTGCAGTCCTGGAGGCCCATAGTGTGCGTTGACGCGTGTAGCTGAGTAATTTAACCCTTTTGGGATGTCTTTTCAGAATTCAATGTTCTAGAACTCCGTTGCTTTCAGTCGCCACTAGCGATTGTTACATCGGCATCGGAATGTTCAGCGAAGAACACTCTAATCACACGTTTGTGACATCACACCTTAAAGTGTCATTTCCTGAAGAGTCCACGCACCTGGTTTGCGAAGCCTGAACTGGCAGCTGCCTGACAGAACAATAAAGACCCGGCTCTCCACGACTGGAGCACGCTGTTCAACAATAAACAACGATCTGATGGGTTGGGCATCGTTTCCAAATGCTGGTCCCTCGAACAGCGTTTAAAAGAAAACAACGATTGAACTAGCATACCGCCACGTTCCATTACAATACAAGACGGACAACTGCTGGCATGTCACGGCTGACTTGCCAGTCTTGGGTGGGGTACCGCTGCTTTTACCCTTCAGAGAGGTACTTGGGCTGCAAAAGTACCTGCGGTAAACGAAGCCCCACTGAGATCATTATTAAGAACGCCGTATGAAACGTTCAGCCATGTAAATTGCCGCGGATAAGAGCTTCTGTTGAGCGCAAACGTACTGTATAATAATGGCAATAATAACAAGCTTAACCTTAAGCCCTAGATTAAGCCTTCCACCCCCCACCCAAGTGGCCCTCCGTCTATTATAAATAACTGAGCCTGAGGCCACAGAGGCCGGGTCCAGGAGGTGGAGGTGGGGGGGGGGGACAGTCTGAGGGCTTTCACTGTGGCTCAGTCCCTAATCAGCTGCTTTTGCTGGTAATTGTGTCGACTTGAACCAATTTAGCCCCCCGCCCCGCCCCTCCCTCCCCAGCAGGTCCGCGGGGGAGCGCTCAGAGAGACGTGCCTGTTGGACGCAGCCGCTGCCGTACGGCAAACGTGGAGGGTTTGGGGCGGGGTTAAGGGGGGAGACAGTGGAGATACGGGGGGGACAGAACGTATTACCTCAGGGAGAGTGGCGTGAATAGGAGTGTGCAGATAAGCAGGTGCTGAGCTGTTGTCATCCAAGATGGATATAAAAGAAAGAGAGAGAAACCTGGAGTGGGGGGGGGGGGGGGGGTGGCGGCTGTGCCTGGGTACTGCAACATCCTCTACCCCCTCCCTCCCTCCCTCCCCCCTCTCTTTCTCTCCCTTCGTCCCTGCCCTCTCTTTCTCTCTTCCTCCCTCCATCCCCCCCTCTATTTCCCTCCCTCCATCCCCCCTCTCTCTCTCCATCCCTCCCCCTCTCTCTCTATCCCCCTCTATTTCTCTCTTGCCCCTCTCTCCCTCCCCCCCTCTCTCTCTCCCACCCTCCTCCCCTCTCTTTCTCTCTCCCTCCCTCCCCACTCCCTCTCCTCTCTTTCTCTCTCTCTCTATCCCCCCTCTGTCTCTCTCACTTTCTCCCTCCCTCTCTTTCTCTATCTTGTCCTCTCTCCCTCCCTCCTCCTCTCTCTCCCTCCCTCGCTGCTCTCTCTGTATTAATCTCTTTACTGCCACCGCTGTTATTATCATCGCTGTTTGTAAGTCACTAAGCAAATATTGATCTGAGCCGCAGTGCCGTCCCTTAGGGTGACACAGCTGGAAACAGCTGCACATTTACCTGAGCACTGTCGGAATATGGGACTCAGAACGCAGTAAAGACTGCTTATGCTACCGGAGTCCGTCATTTTTAAGAGGGCGCCCGGGGTATTTCTGTTTGATTTATCCCCCAAAAGAAACAGCCTGGTGTACCTGAGAGTCGCTGAGAATTTATTTAGTCGTTCAAACAGCACTTTTCATATATTGCATTTAAAGCACTTTTTTTTTTTTTTGCAAAAGTTTAAAACAAAATGCATACTGCATAAGGAGAGCACTGAGAGGAAAAATGTATGCCAGCATAAAATTGTTCACGTTTTCCGAGGTGATGCCAGTTACTTGGTGCGTGAGCTGAACACGTCCTTCGGGTTCATTTCCAAACAGGCATTGACTTTTTCTCTGGAGCAGACCGAAAAACTATTTCACACTCTGATTAGAGATAAACATGTTGAATGGTTATTACAGTAAAGCAAACATTTATTTTTATTTTCAGACAGCAGCAGCGCTTTCAGCTCTGATCTGAAATGAATATTTGTTCTGGTGGAGGATCCCAGTCTCGTTATTTCCCATGCCATTAAAAGAAAAGTATTTTCTTTTTTTCTCCCAAAATTGGAGTCGCCAATTTTGTCTGCGAAGTCATGCTGTGTGGATCCAGCACTGATCAGAAGAGAGGCTCATCTTTCAACTGACAACCGGAGTTTGGGTCAGCTCCATTTTAAATCAGTCCCTTTCTGTTCAGTAACAGAAAAATTCTCACAGAATATTATGGGATTTTTTCAAAACACAAAGTCAATTCTGATTCATATCCTCAACTGAAGGAATTGAAAAGCCCCTCCCCCCCCCTCCCAAAGCTGTTCCTTAAAAGGGAGGGGCTAAAGCAATAAACTCCACCCCCTCTTCCCAATTTTGGAAAGCCAAGGCCTGTATTAAATTGCCCTTAACTTCAAGCCATGAATAAATCCAAGAGTTACACTTTTCCTTTGAAAACTCAGTTTGGAAAGTTTAAGAAGTCCCCAAACTGTGTCTGGGGAGGCAGGGGAAAAAAAATCTTGCTTTTAATTGTTAGTCAAGTTCAAGGACAAATGTTGATTGAATCCCAGCCAGAGCCAATTTTTTGTTTTGCTGCCGTGGACTTCTGCTAGCAGGCTAATGACCTCTTTCATGCCTGAACCATGAAATTTCTAGGCTGCGGGACCCAGTCTGTACATTTACTGATGGAGGCAACACAGAAGCCACACCTTTTCTAAGAGAAAAAAAATTGGTTTATCAATGACTAGTTTTTTTGGCCTGACCTTTCCTTTTTCTCTTTGTCTGACCACCCCCCTGAACCTGGTTTTCCCTCCTTCTCTCAGTCTCTCTGTTGCAGAGCCCTCTTCCCCCCTTTTCTCCAATCGGGGCGAGTGGAGAGGGTCAGGAGGAGGCCTCAGGGTAGAACCAAACCCTGCGGGCCCACGAGGGTCGACCGGAGGTATGTGCCATCACCGCTCAGCGTTACTGAATTTTTGTTCCCCCTCTCACCTGTCCTGCCGCTCTACTGCACTCATGGGAGTTCTGTCACCACTGGACTCTCAGACTGAGACAGTGTGTGTGTGTGTGTGTGTCTGTTATATAAAAAGTAAGCAGAACCGTTTGTGTGTTCTGGGCCATTGTTCAGAACACACAAACCACATGCCAATACAAACCCCCCCCCCCCCTCCCCCCACACCCGCCCAATTTCCTCCCCAGGTTTGAATGGCCAGTCATACGTAACCACAGTCACGCCTCGATCTCCACAGCCGCCGTGCGATGTGTGTGTGTGCAAACACACGCTCTCCTCTGGAGCACGCCAATGCGGCCAGCTGCTTCTTCCACAAGCCCTCAGGCCAAGCTCGCTCACACACCAGGCGGAGGAGGACCGATTCACGGAAGGTCACGATTCGCCAGGAAAACCGGAAGAGCAGGAAACCGTTACGCCTCCGGTTTGCCAGCGCGCATTCCCCTTCCCGGGATGGCTTACACGTTTGCACGTTTATCCGCTCTATAGCGTGACAGCTACAGAGACAGCTGGAGACAAGGCAGCTCCTTACATAACAGCACTATGCCATTGCCTCTGGAAAAACGAACCTCTGGTGGCAACCCCAGGTCGTTAAAGCCATGCTATAGCACGTTACTTAAAATACCTCGTATTTTCCCACTTATCATGAATAATGGAACGAATGAAACACGCTCATCTGGCTGGGGAAGCTCCCAACACCCCCCCCCCCCCCGCCCCTGCGGGGCAGAAACCCGCTAAACAAACAGCGAAGAAAGCGAAGACGCCTCCCAGCTTCGCGGGTTTCCAGTTCGCTTCACTTCATCAAATCGACGAAGCGTTCGATCTAATCTGCGCGCTTCCCAAAACAAAGCGGAACAAAAAAATAAAAATAAAAACAAAAGCAATCAGAAAGCTGAAAAAAACCTCGAGAAACTCTTCAGATCTGGTATTTAAAAGAGCCAATGAGATGCAAGTGGAAAAACACGCCGGTGAAAACAGTCTCCGAGGGTTACCAGCAGGACACTGTGTGCTCCGGGGTTCAGGAATATTTGCAAACAATGTGGACAATTTAGGACAAGAAATACTCGGCTGGCGAATGTTTTCCACCACACTGTTTTCAGAACGAATACACACAGAAGGAGAAGTTACTAATTTTGTGGACAACTATGTTATAACACTTTATAACATGTTATAAGCATGTATATTCCGACTTGGAACACTTGGTATGGATCTAAATCGTCTCAAAATGAAGCTGACAGTCTGCCCTTTAACCTCATATTCATTGGTTTATTTCAAATCCAACGTGTTGGAATGAGAGCCAAAACAACTAAATTCCAATATTTTAGCACTGAATAAGAAATCTGGGTGCATAGCACAGCGATCTACCCAGTCTATGGGTAGACTGTCAGTCCAACCACGGCCAATGTTCAAGACAGAAACACGAGTAGATGGGAGTAATGGTTGTAGTTCTGTGTCTGACCTGCAAACCTGCCCAGTTTGGGCGCAGATCCGTCAGAACTACAAATCCCAGACTCACCCAAGCCTGAAGGGTCAATTATGCTTTCATATTCATGCAGAAAAGCAATGAGTAGAGGAGATCATCAGAGGAGTAGGAGGAGGAGGGGATGTCCTGGACCCGTATCAGTCGGAGAAAAAAAAAAAAACGCTAAACATGGGGAACTAGAAACGGGGTTGGTGATCGCAAGAAAGAAAAAGAACTATTATAACCACAAGATTACATTCAGGGCAGTGAGCAGTGATAAAAAATTTTTTTTAAAAAAGACCTACATGCAATTGCCTGTGCCCTTTCAACAACAAAAGACTGCAGTGGCATTCTGTCCTATCTCAGTGGTACCGCTACAAACGCCAGTGACGCCAAGCTATCGATTTTTTTCCCCCACGTGTCCAGCCTGTAACATTTCAGTCTTCGGAGTGTGGACGAAATCAGACATTCCCTGAGAGTCCAAGAAGCACTGCCGCACAAAGACAGAGAGAGAGAGAGAGGGAGGGAGAGAGAGGGAGGGAGGGAGTCCACCTTTCCGCCCTCCCCTTCTTTAATTCTTCTCTTTCATCCCCATCCCTCCGCTGCTACTTTTGTGCTCCCCGGCCTTGCCGCGATACCCTCTTTTAAAAAAAAAATTTAGCCGTCTGAAAATCCACCCCCCCTCCCGCCACCTCTCATATTTCCGCCAAAGCATCACCGATCGCCGCAGCCCACAACTCGAATCTTCACTTCAAAGACTCCGGCGGAACACAAAAGGGGGGAAGGATCGAACTGGAGAAAAGGGAAGAGAGGAAAAAAAAATTGAAATGGGAGAAGATTACTTTAGCATTGGCTGGGATTAATGAAAGCCATACCTCCCTTAAATCAGCACGAAAAACCACGCAAATCTATAGCTGTGACCGACCACAGTCCCTGAGTCTGCAGGTCTGTGGTCTAACTGGGGCACCTGCACTGTGTTCCTGAAGACACGCCCAACGGGAAGCTTAGAAATTAAACAAGAAATACTACTAAAAACAGCATCGGGGGGGGGGGGGGGGGGCTTTTGTTTTGTAACCTACAAATGAGACGCCGGAAAAAATTAGGAAACAACCCCTGATCCAAAGCGTTGAAGAAGAAGGAAGATGAAAAAAAAAACCACAGCCCCAAAGCAGAAAAAAACAAAAACAAAAAAACAAAGCAAAGTAAGTACTCCACCGGGCTCTCGCCTGGGGAAGGAGGGGAGGGGGGGGGGACTATTTTCAAAGTGACAAGGCTGCATAATAAAAGGCACTTTGTTTATTAATGGCGAGGGCCCCGGCAGAGCAGCAAATCCTGGGTGAAGGCTCGTGTCGCAGCGCTTTAATATCTCAGGGATAAATTATTAAAGAGCGATTACATCACCACATCCTCACAGGAGCCTGCTTTCACAGCCCCCCTGCGCCGAGTGTGCAGAGACACACACACACACACACACACACACACACACACACACACACACACCCGCCTCACACACACACACACTCACACACACCCGCCTCTCACACACACACACACACACACACACACACCCGCCTCACACACACACACACTCACACACACCCGCCTCACACACACACACACCCGCCACTCTCACACACACACTCACACACACACACACACACACACCTGCCTCACACACACACACGCTCACACACACACACACCCCCACCTCTCACACACACACACACACACACACACACACACACACCTCTCACACACACACACACACCCACCTCTCACACATACACACACACCCGCCTCACACACACACACACACACACACACCCTCCTCACACACACACACACTCACACACACACACACACACCTCTCACACACACACACACACACACACATGCACACACACACACACACACACACATACACACACACACACACACACACACACACCCGCCTCACACACACACACACTCATACACACACACCCACACACACACACACACACACACCCACACACACACACACCCGCCTCTCTCTCACACACACACACACACACACACACTCACACACACCCGCCTCTCTCACACACACACACACACCCACCTCACACACACACACACACACACCCGCCTCTCTCACACACACACACACACACACCCACCTCACAGACACACACACACACCCGCCTCACACACACACACACTCACACACACCCACCTCACACACACACACACACCCGCCTCACACACCCGCCTCACACACACACACACTCACACACACCCGCCTCACACACACCCGCCTCACACACACACACACTCACACACACCCGCCTCACACACACACACACTCACACACACCCGCCTCACACACACACACACACACACTCACACACACACACACATAAGCACACATACACACGATTCAGAAAAGACCAGAGCTTGGGCCAATTACGTTGCAATGCAGTTAGTTCAGCAAATCAATTGAAACTAAATTAATTAATTATAACTTTTTTGTTTTGTTTTTTACTATCATTGATATTTCAGTTGTTCCGGTACTGAACAACAAGGTCTTCTCTTTGTTGCGGGTGCAGGCGGGGACAACTAAAGCAACGCGAGCAATAAAACCCTGTCAGGAGAGACATCTTCATATCCCTCATTAAACAAAATCCGCAAACACGAGTGCCATTACTTTCAGAATAAGTGAAATGGCCTTTCCCGGGCAATTTCGAGAAGCACAGGTGGGCGCAGTGATGAAAGAGACACCGTGCACTTGATCAAACCAGGGCACGGCAAATAAAAATAAAATAATAATAAGAACGCGGGCCGTAAGTGCCTCGTTTCTACATCATCGTCTCTGAGCTGCGCTGCTTTACGCGCCAGCTTCGTGAAAACGCCCAGTTTCCCCTCCGATGGGCGAGGGCCTCCTGAGGACCGAGCAGCGAGGATTTCACCCCTGTGCTCTGCAGGACAAGCGGATCCACGGCGACTGTAAGAGCAGCCGTTTCCCTTACGGCTAGAACAGCAGGATCAGGGGTTCTGAAGCACCGTGTTCCAGGGGGAGAGGTAAAACGATTTGAGGAGGAGGAGGAGGTCCCCGTGGGGTGGACGGACAAGCTCTATTGCCCAAAGAGGCTGCCGGGAACCGGCAAGGGGGTCAAGATGGGGGGTGCCAACTAATCCACAAAAAGCCATTGTTTAATAACTCAGCTCTCCTTATTTTAGGATAGTCCCTGTGAAGGTATCCGCGTAAAGACCCTTCTTCATGCATTTGGGACTGTCCTGGCAGTGAGGCACCTGAAGAGCAGGCTTTTTGGAATGTTTACTCAAAATTCCAAGTCAGTGTTCTAGAACTCCACTGCTTTCGGTCCCCAGTAGTGACTGTGACATCATCATTAGAATGTTCAGTTGAGGACGTTCTAATCACACGTTGTTGACCTCACAGGGTTGAATCCTCGTCTATCAGCGGAGCCGAAGCTCGTCAGCTGTTACGTGTCGCGAGCTGTTGGTCGCGCGCGCGCGCACGCGTGTGTGTGTGTGTGTGTGTGTGTGTGTGTGTGTGTGTGTAGCAACGGGAGAACGGGTGTGCGCCCTTTCAGAAACGCCCGGGAATTGTGGTACGGAATTACCGGCCGCCCGGCAAACACAACTCGGAAGAGTGATGCCACACTCGCAAATGATAACGATCTGAAAGCAATTTCCATCCCATGCTCATGTACCCCTGAAATGATGAAGAGGACGCTGTCCCCTGAGTGGGGAGAACTGATCAAACATTGTCTTGGGGGCTGCATGGGGGTGCGCCCGGGGGGGGGGGGGGGGGGCTGGGAGGTGAACAGGCGTTGCTGATATGTGGCAGGCCCCCCCCCTCCCCCCAGCGCTGTATGACACACGATTCTCCGCTGCCGTAACAGGAAATAAGAAACAAACAAGCGCGTGAAATCTGCAGGAAGCGAGTCGCTGCCCCTCCGCGCTCTGTCTCCCGCAGACAGACAGGTGGCGCTGCGGTGGAGGAACGCGCGGGTGGAGCCACAGATCGGGTCCCCTCGGAACACCTGGCTGCGCTTCATTCCAGGTGCTTCATCGGGACTTCACCTGCGCACACCTGCAGCGCTCTCTTCAGCCAGCGGCGAACATCTGCATCTGATGCCCGCACAAAGTAAAACGCACTCTACCCCAGAGGATTATGGGAGAGAGTGCCAAGGAGCTGTGATGCTTAATTCTGCCTTTTTTTGTGGTGTACCTTCATGGAAATGTCGTACATTGGACACGTAGCAATACGTTTTCAATAAAACGTATTGTCAAGATGCAGCAACACAATATATATGCAAATAAATTATAGCCGCTTTCAGATATGAAAACATGCACAAATATTTGAAAGTACTGGCTGTGATGCATACATCATATTCTCCAAAAAGAAATGTACAAAAAAAGTCCAATTACAATGCATAGCAGTACATGCCATTTCCACACGGAAAAAAAGAAAGGTGCTGGCAGGTTGGAATTAGCCCTGGATTGCACCAGTTCTGCCCATACGAGCACATGGCAGGCAAATAATACAGTCAGCCAGCTCCCTTTCAAAATAACTTAGTGCCCGAGGACCTGAAACACAAAATGGCACCTCGTCCTCTCACGCACAGACCCGGTGAGTCTCCTCACATTTCAGCGTGAAATTCTTTTTGTCCCCCTAATTATTCTAACCTCTGCGTAAAAAAAAGCATGAGTAATACGACACGGCGCTGGGACTGGCAGTAAAAAAATTCAATGGATGCTGTGATCTGAAGAGAGAGAGGGCCCAGAGAAGGCAGTGAATTATTATTATTATTTTTATTATTATTATTTTTTCCTTTACAGAGACAGCAGCTCAAGCACAGGAGCTTGTTATATGCAGCGCAGCGTTACGGTCTGCCCCCCCCCTCCCCCCCCCCACCGTGCAAGCGGATTAGACGGAGGCCATCCACACCCCTCACAGCAATTCAGTTTAAAAATGAATAGCCGATGAGTCACGGGGCTGGAGCACGACACTGCGCACTTCCTCCCCTCTCACCGCGCCGCTAACGGGAGCTAGCGCGCCGGCCGGCCGGCAGTCAGCCGGCAGGGGGGTCGCCGCCTCGTCCGGAGATGAATTTGACTTCCTCTTCCTGTCTGACGAGCGTGTCCCTGACTTGCAATTACATCCAGGGCACGCGCTTGCAGGGACACTGTCGGCATGACCTCTCCCCTGCCGCAACGTGAGACCCGGTTTCGCAGGGAACGGGCGGCCTGCTGAGCTAGACACTTCCTATTCGGAGGGGCTCTTGGGAAATGATGTTCTCAGGGTGCTGACGGCAGCCGATTTTATCTGACAGAGGCCCAATTTCTACTTGTGAGCGACAACGGTTTTTTTTTTTTTTTTTTTTCTTTTTAAGTCGTATGCCGACGGGTTCGTTAACAGAAAATAAATCAAGATCGCACACTCGAGGGCCGTTGTCTGAACGCTGCCATAAAAACCTGCCTCTGCGCACAAAGTGTGACTAAACGTGTTACAGGCACAGACTCTCTGAATCCTCTGAATAATTAGAGAAAGCTCAGTAACAGACATCTTACTCACCCCCGTATAAAATTACAGTGATGCGGAAGTAAAGATGCCTGAAAGTCAGGTGCATACATGCGCAGTCAAGCCGAGCTTGCTGACACGTGTGTAGCTAATGACAACTGCAAAATGGCTTTCGGTAAAACACGACAGCAAGATGTACCATTTAAAGGTCCTATCCTAACACAGCTACCTTACCAAAAAATAAAACAATACAAATCATGCTAAAACAGGAATGACACAACTTGTGACTAAAAAGGAATTTAAGAAACTTAAGACACAACGCCCCACCCCCGATCAACCCCCCGCCCCCCAAAAAAAACATACAAAACAAAACAGTCTTAAAAGCAATTGAAGCTGAATGTCAGCTATATCAGCAACAAGTATTTCTTGGATGCTTGCTTTACGTGGAGTGAAGTTGCTTAAATGAAAACGCTTATTCTCATTGCCATGCCAAAGGTGCGGCTGGCTGGATTCACCCTTGTCACCTGGATATTTGAGGGGGCACCTGTTCGCTGCGGCACCTGTGCACTGTCCTAAACGCTCCGAGCTTAATGAGACATGATTGAGCCTTACATGTAGAAGGCCTTTTCCAGGCGAGAGCACTGCAGGTGCCATTAAGCTTCTCTGGGAGGATATAATACGACCTGCGGACGCCTCCTTCCCCTCATCAGTTCCTCCAGAGGAACCTTTTTCAGATGTGAGGCCCCATTACATTTTCTTTTTTAAAACTTGGTGTTGTTTTGCCTTCGGGGGCCTTGTTAGTCGCCGTGGAAGAGCCTGCCAAATAAGCAAGCAGATGTAAAGGTATGCGCGGTTGTGTTCGCGCGACGCCTGGTTTCTGTGAAGCGCTGGGCCGTAGCAAGCGAGGGAAGCATGTCCTCAATCAGGGATATTCAAATTTGGGCCGAGGCCAGTAAGCGCTACTGGCTTTCATTCCCTGCCCCTCCAGTCGGGTTTTTGCTCTAGACTTGGGACACCAGATAAAAGAGGGATCCCTGGCCAAAAAGCGATGTCAATCAATCAATTAGGCATCAGGTTGAACAGAGAACTCTGGGCCCTGTTTGATGAAGCAGGATTATTGAGTCTGTTGGATGACTGCACTGAGCAAAACCCGGAAACCTCCCAAATCTGGAACACGGACTGAAGTAAAAAGTGCGGTTCCATGTTTTACTCAGCGCAGTTATCCAGCTAGCTCAGTAATTCTGCTTTGTGAAATACCCCTCAGGTCTCGAGGGCCAGGATTTGAGTACCCCTGTCCTATTCCCTCCGAAAATTCCCTCTGAAAAAAATTCCCTGTGACAGACTCCAGAACCTTCCATGAGGCCGGGGTGCATCCCGTTTAGAGGCGCGGTCCCTATGACCCGCGGACGACCGGAAGCCTGACCGTGGCTCGCGAGCGCGAGGGACGCCCGACCCCAAACACCGCTCAGCCCCGCCCCCCGCTCCCGTCTCCCCGACAGACGCAGATCTCATCAACTTCCTGCCGGGATCCCCCCCCCCACCCCCACGGCACTCACGAGCCAGCTCGGAGGAACTCAATTACCGCCGGCCCGACTGATCGCCCGTTTGCTGACCGCCCGCCATCGCTGCGGCTAAGCGGAAATCCAGCGGGCTCGTCTGTCTCCGCTGAGCCGATAACGCGCTTAACCCCCCCCCCCCCCCCCCGCCCACCCCGCCCGCCCACAAACAGCGCCGCAGTCCGGTTAATCACCGGTCCGAGAGGTGGAAGCGGTCGCGGCCCGCGGTGATTACAGCCCGGACCGTCGGAGAAAGGGTCTGCGGGCCGGGGCGCTTCGGACCGCGGGGACCGGGCCCGGCTTCCCGTCGCCAAGCGAGGAGGACGAGCCGCGGGACGGACTGCCGGAGAGAAGCGGGGCGCCGTGGGTACGGAAAATCAGAAATCTAATCTTTAAATGTAACGTGTCCTTTTTCGCACAGGCTCTCCTCCTATCTTGCCTATTTGCAATCCATCATAATATCATCAATGCATTACCGGTCACTGTCATCCCAGCCCGTCACACACCTACATTCAAATCCGCCCCCCCCCCCCCCCAGAACTAATCCTGTGTCATTTCTGACTGGTTGACTAAGAGGGCTATGCAAATATATTCTGGAGTTGGGTTGGGGGGGGGGGGGGGGGCGGGTGGTAGATGCAGATGTTTCAGCTCAATATCAGGCCCCAAGCAGAGTTGTGGATGAAGCTGAGGAGCCTGAGAAAGGCCGCACACTCGCCTCGACGAAAAAGCAAGGCACGCCAAACATGGCCGCGGCCACCCGGGGAGAAACAGAGGCTCCGCCCCCTGGCGCAGGCAGGCAGGCAGGCAGGCAGGCAGCCGCCGTCACGGTCATCAGCCGCAGCCGCAGCCCGTTACCCTGCGCATGGTCATCAGCATGCGCAGCCAGCCGCGCCCTGAGCAAACAGGGACCACTACGCGCTAATGCGCTAACGCGGTATTCAAACAGCAGGCTCCCCTGGACTGCACGCCGCTGGAGCCATGGTGGGGTGCGGGGGGTGGGGTTGCGGCCTAGGGTTGGGGGTGGGATGTTTTTGGTGGGGGGGGGGGCATTCTGATGAGAGGAGGCCCGAGAACAGGCCTGGGGGTGGAGTGTGCGGAGAGCCAGCAGAAACTGCAGGGAGGCTGGGCAGGAACCGCAGGAGGGGTGGGGAGGGGAGGGGAGGCGGAAGGGGGGAGTGGTGGTGGGGGGGGGAGCCCTGAGGGCACATGGTTGAAGGACACCTGGCAGATGGTTGCCATGGGTACCCAGGCCAGGAAAGGAGAGAGGAGGGGTGCAGAGGGAAGGCCTGGGGCCTTTTGCTGATATAAGCACAGGCGTGTGTGTGTGTGTGTGCGTGGGTTGGTTCATGTGTGTGTGTGTGTGTGTGTGTGTTTGCCCCTTGTGCATGCGCTTACACATGTCTATGCATTTACGTATAAACAACAAAAAAAAGCATAAATTACACATAACTACTTTTGAAAATCTACAGACGTTTGGTCGCCATGAAAAGCTGTTTTTAAAAATGTTTATATTTAATATAAGTTTGTGTTTTTAATGGCTAAGTGCAGTTTATCCACACAGAACGCAGTGGTTTGTGTCATGAGTCATCACTGGTGCCTGCTGCGAGAGAAAGCCAGCTCCAACACCCGCTCTGTGGGAGAGAGTGACATACGGTCATTTAACACGAGCTGCTCTCTCACTGAGAAAAAAGGCTCAAACATATAACATAACATAATATAATACAATATAATATAATACAATATAACATAATATAATATAATATAATACAATATAATATAACATAACATAATACAATATAACAAAACATAATATAATAATATAATATAATATATAAGGCCTTAATTAACATTCCGTTAAATTGCAAGCCTGTTCCGCCAAATATCGTTTATTTTTGTTTTGTCGGGGAAATGCTGTCCTTTTTTTGAGCCAATGACATACAGGATGCATTTTGCCTGCTGATCTACGGCTCCCAGCATGCAAATCTGGGCTCAATCTGGACTCAATATGCACAAGCTTATCTGGTTAAAAAAAAATGGCACCGGACGAACCCAAAAAGAGGCACTGCCACCAAAGTAAACGCTGCTTGCTCATTTTTAACGTGCTGCGCAGGCCAGCGAATCCTCTGCGAGATAATTTTACAGCCTCGTGCAGCCAATGAACGGGGGTGGGTGGGGGGCCGGGGAGGAGGGGGGGGGGGGGACCTGCAATCACATTCAATAGTGTGCAATTACAGCACTAACATCCTCGCACCTTCTGATGAATCACTGAACAGCGGAAGAACAATAAAAATAAATAAAAATAAATAAATCCACAGTACGTAGGCTAAAGCAACGGCCTGTTTTCCTGACTAGTATTATAAAAGCATTTTCTGAAGCAATTTCTTTAGAAATTTTTTTTTTACTGATGGCTTCATCTCAGATGTAGCTCATAACCCACTGTGAGACATGTACACAGTAATTTACTACTTTCTGTTCAGTATGCATTTGCTACAGAATGCAGTGTCCAATCCACCAAGAAGGCCCAGACTTACTAATAGTAGCTAGACGTGCTGCCTATCCATACTGTTTCAACTTTAGCCCCGGCCATGTCATTCTGAAGGTAGGATCTGACAAACTGCACGTTACAGCACCCTTACTTTTACTGTTTCACATCGATACTCAGCGAAGCAAACAGTTACTGCTTTAATGAAATGTCCACTGTTGCTCAATCAAATTTAACGGCCTCCTGTCAGTACACAGCTTTATTGTCTGATTCTGCATTGAGATGTATTCCTTATATATACCTCAAACATTACGGAGGTTGTGCAGGAAATGTTTCGCGGATAAGGTTTAGTTGAACACACAGTCGTCTTGTGTGTTTTGTGACGAATGTACGGTTCACACGTTCATGGGAAATGTTCCTTTTTGATCACAAAAATGTAAAACTGCAGGGTGAGTCTTCAGCAGCCTCTCCGCTGTTTTTTCAGGGTAAACATGCTAACGTTTACATGTGCGGAGGACAAGCCTCTGCCCTGCTCCTCACTTGAACGACCCGGCCACTTCAGCGAGGCTTAAAACGGTGCGCCCTCAGCTCACGGGCAGGCTTCTCCTCGACAGACGGGCGCGCAGGCCGGAAGGTCCGAGCACAAAGCGGAATATAAATCCCCTTAACAACGCGCGGCGGTGCGTGAAGGCGTGGATTACGTTAGTAAAGCGCTTCTCGTCCCCTTTCCCATTTCGCTGCGGTGACACAGAGCTGCCCGGAGGGGCACATAATTGCGGGACAGATGGGGCTATCTTTGACGGCATTAATGGTCCGTTTTGTTGTGATACCGCTCGCCGCAACGCCATTGGTTCTGTTTTGGTTGCCAACTGCATTGGCCGCAAGCGAGATTCCGTGCGGGGTCTCTGGTGTGATTGGTCGTCGGCTGCACATGTAAATAAGGTTCCGCTGTCTCATTATAACCTTCATGGGTTGCAGAGTAACAATGATTAGATAACTGGGCTTGCAAGGCCGGGGTTGCAGGTTCAACTCCCGTGTGGGGCACTGCCCTTCAGCAAGGTACTTGGCTTGAATTTCTCCAGTAAAACATCCCGACGCATAAATTGATTGTATGTAAAAAAAAAATCAGCTGTATACATTGCTCTGGATAAGAGTGTCTGCTAAATGCGTTTCCTAATAGATGTCTGGGTGTGTTTTTTTTTCCTGTTCGAAATTCAAAATGGCTGCTAGAAACAGTAAGCTACATCTAGTATCTGATGCAACTGCCTGTTTAAAAGCCATCGAGGTTCTGAACTGAGAAAGGAAAGTTAAAGCTTATGTGTAGTACAAAGTGTATGAAATTCCCAAAGAGGCTGTGACATTCAAAGGTGACTCATGTAACAGAAAAGAATAATAATCTTTCAATCAATTAAAGCCCCTGCTTAATTACTGCTGTAATGAAGCCATACAGGGCGCTAGCCTTTAATGAGTCCATTTCTCTTTGTACACACAGCATAGTCGGGTGATCTTACATCCGCAGATAAGACGTGGCTGAATTCCTGCAGGGGTGGGGGGGGGGGGGGGGGATGCATTCTGAAACACAGAAATAATGTTTGTGGAGTGCGGTAGGCCGCTGAACGCACACACCAGCGCTAGCCAGGCCCCAGAGGACTGGCGTTTATAGGAAAAACGCTCAATGCGCATTGAAAGCAAAGGGACGGTGAAGGGAAAGCCAGGGCGCAGTCAGACTGATACACGATCCTCGGGGGGTAAAGGTCCAGACTGTGGGTGGTCTGTTTCAGTCCTAGGGTGGGGGAGAGGGGGCGGGGCGAGGGGGGGGGGCACAGAGGGTACTGGTTTCCATTCTGCAATTACAAAATAAATGGTATTTCAAATAAAATCCCACCGATTTCAGAGCCAGTTGCCTCAGCCAGAGATGTCACAGGAAGACGGTGGAACAATTCTGTCGAGTTGAGGGGCGGGGTGGTGGGGTGGGGTGGGAGGGGGTGGGGGGGTGGGGAGGCGGGGTGATGAGTAAGCAGCTATCCTTGATCCAGATGAACAGACATGACTCAACCTTGGCGGGGGGATCGATTTTGATTTGGGACAATCCGATTGTTACATTCTGCTCTGGAATGCCTTCCAAACAAACACAGCCACGTGTTATTTTTATATTTACTACAATGGTCACTGGATTAACTGCGCTGGATTAGCAACAGCAGTAAAGCAAAAGGAAGAAAAGACTGTCTCCGTTTAACGACCGGATGTCGGCCACTGTACTTATCGAGCCTCTGCAGTGCACTTCTGTCACGAGAAACGCGGCTGGTTCTCCCTTCAATTCGCGTAACACCCGCTTTCAGAAAATGGCAACCTGCATTCACTTTGTCTTACGATGGACTGAGTCAAGCTGTTAACCCTTTGAAGAGTAGGTTCTCTGAGAATGTTTTGTTCTAGAACTCAGGAGTAGTGACTGTGACATCAGCATTAGAATGTTCAGTCAAGAACATTCTAATCACATATTTCAGACTTTAAAGAGTACACCTTAAAGGGTTAATACTGAAAAAAAAAACTCCAGGGCCCAGCACTAAGAGCAGGAGGTCTGATCTAGGGCTAGGTTT
>CM077286.1:10967151-10984651 GCA_039654925.1 Anguilla pacifica
AGACAAACGAGTTCAGTGAACGGAAATCACAGATGACATTAGAGATCTTCTGAAGCCCCGTGAAGCTCTCTCTGAAGCTGGGGATCGGTGCGGAGGGCAGGTTCTTCGGTCCTGCCTGCCTCCGACGGCGTCTCTCTCTCTCCCTCTCTCTCTCACTCGTTCTCTCTCGCTCTCTCGCTCTCTCTCTCTCTCCTTCCGAGCCCAGCTTCAGCGGCACAGAGGCGGCGCAGAAGGCATCCTGGCTGAAATCCGTCTGCTCGCTCCGAAAACCAGCGCGGAGGAGTCCGAGGGCGCGGGAGGGGTGTCGGAGCGCTGGCGGTGTGGGATGGGGGGCGGGGGTGGGGGGGGGGGCGTGTGAGAGGCAGCCCCGCGATCGGCGTGGAGGAGGAGGAGGAGGAGGAGGAGGAGGGGGCGCGGCCGGATCCCCGGGGACTCGAACCTCCCGGAGGGGCGAGAGGAAGAGCCGCCCCTCGGCAGCCGCGCGCGGCGGAGAGAAAGACGCGGAAACGCCGCGGAAACGGAGGGCGGAAATCCAGGGGAAGGAGATCCAACGCGCTCCCCCTCTTCCCACGGACACCCGGGATATTCCCTGAGGAGAGGCGAAGGAGCCGCGAGCCGCGGGCCGGCGAGAACGGCGGGACGGCGGTAGATCGGGCAGGCGAGCTGCACTTATCCTCCTCTTCCACCTGCTCAGAACGCTCTCCTCATATTGATTCCGATTAGAGCTCTCTCTCTCCCCCTCTCTCTCGCTCTCTCTCGCTCTCTCTCTCCTCCTCTCTCTCTCTCTCTCTCTCTCTCTCTCTCTCTCTCTCTCTCTCCCCCTCTCTCTCGCTCTCTCTCCTCTCTCTCTCTCTCTCTCTCTCTCTCTCTCTCTCTCCCCCTAGCACGTTTTTTCTCGGTCGCTGGATTCCCAGACGCTAGTTGGCGACGGCGGACTCGGTTCCTGTGGCGGAGGAGGAGAAGGGGGCTGTGGGCTCGGCGGCTGGGTTGGGGTCGGTCCGGCGCTTTCCGGGGCTAACTGAATGAAGAGCGGCGCTCGGCGGGCCGTTGCCTCCTGCTGCTCGATCTGGTTTTTAAACGGATGGACGCGGCGGCGGCGGCGGCGGCGGCGGCACAGGGGCGGGCCGAAACGGGACTGGGAGCCCAGCCGTACGTACGGACACTGCACTCAGGCTCAGACGAAAAAAAGCTCCACTGCCACAGACCGGGATACACAGAGAGAGAGAGCGAGGGAGAGAGAGAGAGAGAGAGAGAGAGAGAGAGAGGCAGGGACTCAGCAGAGAAACAGAGAGAGAGGGAGGGAGCGAGAGAGAGGGGGAGGGAAGGGAGAGGGAGGATGGGGAGGGGGAGGGAGGAAGGGAGGGCAGTACAGGCACACACACACACACACACGCGCAAACACACACACACACACACACAAAGGCTTCGCAGCCAATGTGTCGGCTTGCAGCCCGCAAACCCGTAAACAACAGCTCAATCTGAAAGATGGCGCGAACCACAGGAACACTGCAACCAAATCAGGAACGAACACGAGAGAGAATGTGTGTGTGTGTGTGCGCGCATGTGTGAGTGTGAGAGAGAGAGTACGCACGTCTGTGCGTTAGTGTGTGAGTGCGTGGTTATGTCTGTGTGCGCATATGTGTGTACGTGCATATGTCCGCATGCATGCACGTGTGTCTGTGTGTGTGCATGTGTATGTGTATGCGTGTGTGTCTCTTTGTGTCTGCGTGCATGTGTGTGTGTGCGTTTGTGTAAGAGAGAAGTCCCAGGGAGGAAGGGGGAAGGGATGAAAGCATTCTGTCTCTGGAGACCTCATCCACCAGGCACCACATTCAAGTGCCAGTGTACCGTAGAACACACACACACACACACACTCACACGAACACACACACACACACACAGACACAGGCACAGGCACACACACACACACACACACACACAGACACATGCACAGGCACACACACACACACACACAGACACAGGCACACACACACACACACAGACACAGGCACACGCACACACACACACACACACACACACACACACACAGTGCTGAATAATTTAGCCTCAGCCAAAATGAACGAGGGACCTTGCGCTGTCCTGTCAGTACTGCTACACGTGCGCAGGATTGCTTTTGTCTTCCCCCCCTCCTCCTCCTCCTCCTCCTCCTCCCTCGCTCGCTCTACCCCTCCTCCCTGCCGTCGCTCTGTCTGTCGCTCGGTCTTCCTCTTCCCTCTCGTTCCTCTTCCTCACTCCGCATTCTGAGCAGCGCTCGTTTACAATGCCTGGCGCCTCGTGCAGGTGGAACCTGGGGTGAGGAAGCTACCGGAATTCGAACATCACCCCCGGATTGTGTGTGTGTGTGTGTGTGTGAGAGTGTGTGTGTGTGTGTGGAGGAGGGAGGGGGATTTGAGAGAAAAGACAGAGACAGAGAAAGATAGAAAGAGAGTGTGTGGAGTGAGAGAGCGAGAGCAAGAGAGAGAGAGAGAGAGAGAGGGAAAGAGAGAGCAAGTGCAAGAGAGAGGCACAGAGAGAGAGAGAGAAAGAGTGATGGAAAGAGAGAGCGCGTGGAGGGGAGTGAGAGAGCGAGAGCAAGAGAGAGGCACAGAGAGAGAGAGAGAGAGAAAGAGAGAGAGATGGAGTGGGATTCAATATGAGATAAATCTTGCTTGATAGAGATCTCAGTGGGGACTGCCTCGGCCGTGGAACGGACGGGCTTGAAAAATAGGAGAGCAGAAAAAGCCAGCGCCACACTTACTCCTGACAGGAGGAGAAGAGCGTGCCATCATTCAGAGACGGAGAGAGGAGCGAGTGACCAATCACGCGCGGAGCGGTGGCGGCGGCGGCGGGGGGGACGCTGGGACGGCGAGGACGGGCGGCGAGAGTTTTATCCCACGTGCTCTCTCTCTCGCCCCCCCGCTCGCTGAGCCACGGCGGGTGGCGGGGGCGGGTGGCGGGGGGGGGGGGGCGTAGTGGGACACGCCCTTTCCAAACACAACCAGTCTCGGTGTTTTTTTTAACAGGGGCGGCGGTGCAGAAAAGGGGGCCACAGGGGACCTATCAGAAGGAATGTTCTGAACCCTCCCCGGCCCGCTTGGAGCCGGGTCCCCCCGGATCAGAACCCGCTGGATTTCGGACCCGGACCGGGGCGACCGCAGTCGGGACGGCCGGGGGCCACAGCCGCTGACCGCGGGCGGGACGACCGAACGGACGGGGGGTGCGGTCTCGGCCCGTCACGCGGGTCCTCCTCACACCTGACGGCAGAGCCGTCCCCTGCTAACCAGCGCCCCCCGCCCCCCCCGGATCCTCCACCGGTCCACGGGGCGGGGGCGAGGGCAGGAAGGCCAATCGGGGATTTCGTCCCCCTTACATTGCCGGGGGTCAAAGTCTCCACCCCCGCCTGACGGAGTCTCAGTCTCCGGCTAATCCTTCGCCGTGGCGCTCGGCGAAGCTTCGCAGGCGCGAGCGGCGTAATCAGCTTTAACGAGAGACGGAGCGTCGTAACGCCGGCCATGCCCGGGGGGGGGGGGGGGGGGGCTCTACGGCGAGCCGGTTTTACATCCGGAAGCTCTCCTGGGGAATCTCCCGAACCGCCGTGTGGGGGGAGGGGGTGGGGAGGAGGGAAACGCGGGCGTGCCGCGATTCTTTACGAGGCGCTCGAAAAAAAAAGGGAGAAATGGAGCCCGATGAACGCAAGCGGCCAACCAGCGGGAAGAAAGATAGAGAAAGAGAAAGAGAAAAGTCAACATCCGTACCGTCTCTCCAATAGGCCCAGCGTAATAGCTTCTATCATGGGCTTATTTTATCAATGCAGACGGCTTATGCTAGTGATCTCTCAGAGACCATGGGCAGGCAATGATAGAATCAACATGTACACACACACACACACACACACACACCCCCGCGCGCGTGCTCACACACACACACACACACACACCCCCGCGCGCGTGCTCACACAAACACAAAATTAAACCCACCGCATATTGCTATAATCCACAGATAGCTGACCATGGTATATAATCACATTGAGGTTTTATCTACCTCATTTTTTATTTATTTAAATTACATAATCAAAAATCTCTGCTGTCCCAACATCAACATTTTGTTCAGCAGAGTCTACCTGCACATCACCTACACACCCCCCCCAAATTCATGTCCTAAATGGACTGCTTTGAAACAGCATTTTCCCCTACACTGATAACAGTGCGGTGAAGAGTGAAGCACACCATAGGAACAACAAAACAACAAGGAGTCATGTGACCACAGCAGCTTGGTCAACTTGGTCAACAGCAAGCCTGTACACGTACTACAGTGTATCTGCCACATACTACACCACCTGCCATATGAATATAACATAAAATATCAAATATCACTTATATCCCACACAAGGTTTATGCACCAGTTTCAAGGTCATTGCGCACATTATGACATACTGAGGTCAGGAAGCTCAAATGCTCCTGATTACAGTTCAGGTGTGCAACTGAAAACTGATTTTTGAAAGAGAAGATTCTTAAAAATTGCACTGTTCTTGCTTATGCCACAAAATAAGCACGGTTCCTTTAAATGTGGATCGTGAACATCGTGGATCACGTCCGAGTCGGTCCACTTTATGTTATTCCACATAAAATCAGACAAAATCTGCCATTATCATCCTAACTGTCTGAAATATAATGGTACGCCATTTTCCCCATCATTTGCCCATCTAAGAAATCGTTTTCATTAGGGAAAGGGAAACAATGAGAACAGTGGACCTTGGGGGGAACCTAAAGAAATGAGTTCCTCTCCTTATTACTGTTAATGGACAGCACTGATGTCAAAATCCAGCCCTGGAGGGCTGCAGCTTCTGCTGGATTTCCGATGCATCTCAGCACAAGCTGTTGTGATTGGCTAACGGATTCCACAGAGCTTGTTTTAAAGGCTTTAATTGGCTGGAGATTGGCTATACTGTATGTGTGCACCTGAAATTGAAATGAGTGCACGATGAAGCAGGGAAATGACCAGGGGGAGGGGGGAAAAGGGGTAGGGGCTAGGGGGTTGAGTGACAGGAAACCTGACACTGGAGATCTGGGGGAAGACACGTGCAGCTCAAGAGAGATGATATCTTAATGGGAGCTCTGTAGGACTGAAAGACCTACAGGAATCAATGTGCTGGCCCTCCCGCCCACCCCCAATCCCCCCACCGTAGGCCGCTCGATACACCACGAACTGATTCTATCTGGATAAAAAGAGAGCAGGCTGAGAATTACACTCCTCTTTCCACACCATCCCTCCATCAGTCAAATGAAGCTGAAGGACCTGCTGAGAGAGTTCACATCCCAGTCCAGTAGCGGGTCCAGTCCCATAAAAACAGATTAACCGCCACTAAAGCTGCCCAGGTTGCAAACTCCTGCTTAAGCAATGAAACAAGGGGGACAGAGTCAATACAAAAGTACAGGGACTTGCTTTTTCCGGGTGTCTACTTCAACACTGAGGAAAAAGCAAAGGAGGGTTTTTTTGGGGTGTCCCCTCCACTCTGTGAAGCTTCCCAGTCCCCCAATATCTTGGCTAAACAATGGGTTGCCATGGAAACAAGAAGGAAGTCAACATTCAGGGCCATGGCAGTGTGGACCTTGAACCTTTGTTTAATCTGGCAACTCCGACCCCTTTGTGCAATCTGGAAACCCGACCCCCGTTTCTATTCAACACCGAGGAAAGCAAACTAGGAGTTTTGGGGTGTCCCCTGTTCTCTGTTATCAGGACGCGTGATTTGGCCGTGTGCCCCCTCGCCCCATCCATCGATCACACCCCCTGAAGCAGTGCAGTGGAGAGTCGGCCATTTTGTCCGCCCCCCAGCAGAGACCCACCTGTCTGAAACAGATGGGCCTCGCTTCCCACGCTTCGTTCTGGGCCAATCCCGCAGACAGACGTCCCGCCCCACCGCTTCTGCGGAGTCCCTCAGCCTAAACTCCCCACACTGGGTAAGCCCTCTTCTAACAGCAGGAAACTTCCTGGAGTGAAGGAGTTTCTCTCATAGATTAGAGCACGGCAAAAACATGTCATATCAGTGTACAGGAACAGTCATTAGCAGCCGTTCATGAGCTTAAGAAGTAATGCAGAAAAAATACCACGTAAATGAAATCAAATAATTACGAGCGGAAGCTTTCCCGAAAAGCTGAAACAGACACGACCTCCATGCCAACCCTGGAATGATACCATAACCAGCAAGAGCAGAAAGGTGTCACTGTGCCAGCCTGGCAGAGCAATTAAGACAGAAACACTGAAGTCTTAACGCTGCACCACAACCAAGACCAAAGTTAGTGTGACCACAGACACTGGTTCATCAGCGACCCAACCCAAAGGCAAGCAAATGGCCTCCGATTACATTCAGGTCACCGATGTTCCTGCAGTACCTGGACTCTGCCGTCGCAGGAGGATTTAAAAAAAAAAAAAGACGTTTGGCGGGAAGAAGACCCAACTTCGGCGTGGATTCCACCGTTCTATTTTAATGCGGGAAGACGTTCGAAAGGAAAGCCTCTAGCAGAAGGACCCGACTGCACTGCTCTGAGCCGCGAGATGCCTACGTGGTAAAATCAGAGCTGAATCATCTCTAATTTATCTCTTGCCAGAAACTGTGGAGACTTGTGGCTGAGAAGGGTCCAACAAGACACGCAGCGCCAGTATTTTTGGGAGTTGAGTGGGTGGCTATGTCCAAAAAAATTGATATGAATGTTGATTCATGGTAGAAGGTAAGCAGCCGCCTCAACGTCATTTTGAGGAGATTTAAAAAAAAAAAAAAAAAATCTGCAGCAAGAGCTATGCTTTAAAAGGAACCTGGGGAAAATGTGGATTCTAAATGGGATAGCTGTGGCTTATCCTGTTAAGGCCCTGTTACAGTGTTTGGAAGGACCTTACAGTCTGGTATCTGTTAAGGCACTATTCCAGTGTGTGGATGGGCCCCACAGTCTGGTATCTGTTAAGGCACTGTTCCAGTGTGTGGATGGGCTCCATGGTCTGGTATCTGTTAAGGCTCTGTTCCAGTGTGTGGATGGACCTTACAGTCTGGTATCTGTTAAGGCACTGTTCCAGTGTGTGGATGGACCTTACAGTCTGGTATCTGTTAAGGCACTGTTCCAGGGTATGGAAGGGCCCCACAGTCTGGTATCTGTTAAGGCACTGTTCCAGTGTGTGGATGGACCTTACAGTCTGGTATCTGTTAAGGCACTGTTCCAGGGTATGGATGGGCCCCATAGCCTGGCACTGAATTCCGTTTGTGCCAGTATTGACTGTGGTTGGCAGCCCTACTTTAGGCCACAGCGTTGACCACGAATGGAGAGCTTTACTCGGCCGAGATGCCCACAGTCTCGCTGCTCGCCAGTGACTCCTGCTGGTCAATCACGCTACTGCAGTCCATGCAAGCCGAACTTGTGGACCGCTGTGTACAATGAAGCAGCGGCCTGAGATCACGTGCTGCAGAGGAGGGAACACGCTCGCCAGCAGTGCCCTCCCACATTCAGAGCAGAGGTCACAGCAACAGGCAAGGCTCTGAAACACGAGCACGAGCATTTCAAACTACCAGGAAAAAAAGGGAGGGTAGAGCGTTAAAAACAAAACAAAAAAAAAAAAAAACTACGAGCCTGCTAGCTGTGATTAGAATCCGATTTTCAGCACTACCTTTGAGGGTATACTGACCATGTCTTTTTTTTTCAGAGAGAAGGCCTCATTGACTGTAACAGATGAAGAGAGCCAACACTGGGAAAACAACAGAGGCAGCTAATTGCACCTCCAAACACAAATCCGCTCAATAACACCTGAGTGTGTTTCTTCCCTAACTCCTGTAACTGCGGTGAGATAATGGCCGACCTGTGAACTGTAAGCATTGCAGCTGTAATTGCACTGCCCATAGAGGGTCATCTAAGGCATTTATTTCACTCCATGTGAAGTGTTGAGTCCTGCTAGCCTATAGCTTCAGTGCAGAAACACCAGACCTGCTGAGTATGGAGTAGGCACAGTGCACTCTAACACAGCACTGCACTCTCTAAACAGAGTTGAAAAAACAAAAAAATCACCCTTTGTAACATAATTTGTACATCTGTAACACAAAAGTAGTAACTTTGACACAGAATGTACAGTATGTTGAAAGTAACCCAGTAAGTAGTAAAACAAAAATTGTGTTGGATATTTAACACGTCCTTTTTCAGAGTGTGCTTTTCTTGAGCAGGGGCTCACATGAAGAAGAAAAAAAAAAACACATTTATTTTACAAATTACTTCTGCAAAATAACTGTCAAGAGATGCAAAATCGCGATTGGTTTTCTATTAACACCTCCATTAAAACTCAATGAATTGAGTGCTGGTGGAATGAAAACTCCCATACACAAGGGGGTTAAAGACTGAGGAACTGCAGCATGGTGTGGCTAGCGTTTTAGTCGAGGGAGAAGTCAGAGGGTGGCGGTCATGTCCAGACCACAGACAGGCTCCATTTGCATCGCATTTTGCTGTATACGAGATGCACTTATCCAGAGTGACTTAGACACTGCGTACATTATTACATTTACTCCATCTACACAGCTAGACATTCCATTGCCAGAATTCTTGAATTCAAAGTTAACAGGTCGTCTCCTCATTCTTCTCAAACGTGGAAACATTCATCCCATTCTCTCTCTCTCTCAGCTCTGCAAACAGTAGCTACACCTTCCCAGCACAGTAAAAAACACGCAGAAGAGTCCTTCCAGGCTTTTCCGTTATTTGGCAGCCCAAGGACAACGCCGAAAGAGAATTTTGGCAGCGACGAAGAAGAGGGTGAGCAGACAGACCCGTGAAAGCCTGTGGATTTTCAGTGAAGCTAAAAACCCTTCCAGCTCGGTTCAGAAGACTTCGATTCGCTCGTACACCTCTTTCAGCCTCGTTTTCCGGGGACACATCAAAGAACCAGGCCCACCAAAGTCTTCACGAATTTACTTTACCGGTTCATTTTCCAACAGGCGATGTTTTTTTTTTGCGCCTCGTCTTCTTCGTCTTTTAGACCCGCCGGTCGTGTGCCACGGGCCACGAGCAAACGAAAATGCTTCCGGCGAACGCGCGGAGCACAGCCGCGAATCTGGCGAGGCAATTTCTCTTCGGAAAAGTCGCGTGGCAAACGACGGACTCGGATCTCAGCTCTTCACGTTAACGCACACGGCGGCCAGTTTCAGTTACACGCTCGACGTCGGTGACCCACAAACGGAAACTCCATGGCAACGCATTTGGACCCTTATAACTGGCCTAACCGCAATACGAGCAGGTGCAGACTGCAGTGTTCGGGGGTGGGGGGAGGGGGGGGTGTTCAGTTGCTTTCACTTGAAACAGACGTCCGCTATTTTGTTCAGACAAATAATTACACTTCATAAATGTATTTTGTTATCATTCTTATTTTTAAATTAATGAAAAATTACACTGTCAGTCTCAAGAGCAATTCATTGCAATTGCCCCCCCCCTGGATATGATTGCTAATACACTGAGATAAATAGAACATGAAAGGGACCATCCATAAAGGGAATTCATATCTACGCATGGCTGTCTTTCCCGATTGTGCACCTCTTTGATCATGTGTGTGTGCGTGTGTGCGCGACCGCATTAAAGCCCCAAACAGCCGGCTTATGAGGAAAATCCTTGACATCCCGTTTCAGAAGTCACCTGCGTGTCTGTCACCTGGACCAGGACCCCACAAAGGCGGCCTTCACACTGCCTGCCTCGGAATGGGATTACAGAGGACTGTCCTTGTAAGGCAGCCAGCGGGCTTGAACCATAGCAGATTACACTGCTGGATCTGAAAGGGGTCCTAATAACAACACTACAATTTACCTCAAAATGACCCGTATATCTGTAAAACTATGCACTGCTAATGCCCTCAGCTTTGGAGTAACACAACACAGCGCCACCTTCTGGCTAGAAGTGTTAAAGACTGATCCCATAAGGATGTAGGGCCTTTTTTTTGTTGCAAGACACTGGCTATGGTAATAGAGACACTTCTCAGATATTATCGGACATTATTTTATGAGAAGATAGGAGAGAGGTTTGCTCCATTTGGCCTCAATTTAAAAAATAAATAAATAAAATAAATCAGCCTAATAGGAAATTCGTGCTTGGCGCTACATGAAGGAACTCAAGCCACTGTGAAACCGATCCAGGTGATCTGTTCTTTTTAAATCTAACACAAACACACTGTAATTATAATTTAATAACATGATAGTAACAATGTACTTAATGCAACATAAAAACGTGCGGGGGATGGAGGAGGCTGTTGAAAAAGAGCAGCTCTGAATTTGGCAGCTCTGGACAGTGAGAGCAAGATAACACGCGCTCATACCAATACAGCACAGTCAGAATCCGAGAGACAGTGAGAGACTGACAGACAAACGGAGACAGACAGAGTGTGAGAGAGAAGGAGAATAGGGGAGACAAAGAGCAAGAGAGGGAAAGAGAAAGAAAGAGAGAGATGTGCATTGCAACGAGGGACACAGGTTGTGGGTGTGCGTGACTGCACGCATGTACACGTGTCCTTGAATGAATCACTTTCCTAATTTCACATTTGTGTGCATTTGTGCGTGCATGTGAGAGAGAAAGAGAGACAGACAGAGAGAGAGATAGAGAGGGACAGAGAGAGAGAGAGAAAGAGAGAGATAGAGAGGGACAGAGAGTGAGAGAGAGAAAGAGAGAGGGAGATAGAGACAGAGAGAGAAAGAGAGAGGGAGATAGAGACAGAGAGTGAGAGAGAGAAAGAGAGAGGGAGATAGAGACAGAGAGAGAGAGGGAGAGAGAGGGAGAGAGAGGGGGATTTCGTCAGAGCAACAGAAGGACACAAAATCATTGCTCTCGCCCAATGAGTTCATTAAGTGCTCTGAGCTTAATGTCAACAGACAAAACAGGATGAGGTCTGCCGAGAAAGCCAATGATCCAGTGAGAATTCTTTCCTCATTTGTTAGTTATTTAAAAAAAAATATATATATACATATATTTTCATTCTGTGTGCGGGTGTTGTTTGTGTGTGTGTGTGTGTGCGTATGCGTGCTGTTTCAGTGTGTATGTGTCTGTGAGTATGAGGTGTGTGTGTGTGTTTGCGTGTGTGTTGTTTCAGTGTGTGTGTGTGTGTGTGTGTGCATATGCGTGCTGTTTCAGTGTGTATGTGTCTGTGAGTATGAGGTGTGTGTGTGTGTGTGTTGTTTCAGTGTGTGTGTGTGTGTGTGTGTGTGTGCATATGCGTGTTGTTTCAGTGTGTATGTGTCTGAGTATGAGGTGGGTGTGTGTGTTTGTGTGTGTGTTGTTTCAGTGTGTGTGTGTGTGTGTGTGTTGTTTCAGTGTGTGTGTGTGTGTGTGTGTGTGTGTGTGTGTGGGGGGGGGGTATTGATTTTTCTGCCCTTGAAATGCAGCTGAAACGCCACTCGTGAGATAAAAAAATAATAATAAAAGCAAAAAAAAATAAATAAATAAATTCCTGACACCTTACGCGACCCCGGGCAGGAAATTGAACAGCTTGACATTTGCTGGGCTTAAACTTCAGTTCAGAGAGGCATGTAAGGAGTGATTACCCTGTAAATCTCCAAAATGAGAATGCCAATCATCACCCTACACACACACACACACACACACACACACCTGCCTGGACTTCAGTCCACAAAGCAAGGCTGATTCCCCATCCCCGCACACAATGCTGCGCAAAAGCTAATTACACATTACACAGTAATTACACACAGCACTGAGCGCACCATCATTACAATGGTGCTGGGTGGCTGCACGCCCGCAGTACTATCTGCGTAATTACGCACTAAGCTTGGGGTCCAGGATTACGTTTCCGGTGAAGTTACGAGAAAGACTGTCTTTACGGTGAAAATGACACTTCACGGGCGTTTTATACATTTTAATTTGGCTGAAAAAAATAGTCCTCACCCTCTCCACCTCGGCTGATGTGTGGTGAGCGTTCTGACACAAAATGGCCGCCGTGCATCACCCAGGTGGGCTCCACACATCGATGGCGGTTGAGGCGAGTTTCCCCCTCTTCACAGTAAAGCACTTAGAGTGACAGAAAATACATTTTATAACGTTTTATATGTCTATATAAACGCAATATAAAAGCAATTAATTATTAGTATTGCTATTATTGTTATTATTAGTTACTGTTTCCACATAGTTGCTTATATGTGGTGTAATGATGAGGACAGGGCATTCATTTGCGGCTTGTTACTGCCTGTTGTCTCCCTTTGAAAGAGTTTTAGTCAAATGTCACTATAAATCTGGTATAACCTTAAAATGTCAAGCTATGGGTATCAAAGAATGTTCTACAAGGTAAACCGCAAATGCAATTTTAGTAAATGAACTGAGCCATATAAACTCAAAAAGTAGACTGTTTTTGTAATTCAATTAGCAGAAGTAGTAATAAAAAAAGAGTTCAACTTAAAGACTGGTGACAGCTTGATTAAGTTTCCTTACTCAATAAAACAATTTTTAAAAAAACTTGGTGAAATCAGACACACTAATTACTGACAGACTGTGGCAACTGACTGCCTGATGGAATTTTGCATCGCCATGCCGACAGACGCTCTCCTCGGCCCAGCCGCACAGCCATTGGCCGACACCTCAGGAAGTCGCTTGATTGACAGGTCCATATGTTCCACGGCATCCCCAGAGGCCCGGAGGCACAGACAGCTTGACACAAAGCATACACATGTCAGCAGTGCCTTCTCCCCCTAGCCTGCTTACAGGTTGCCAGATAATGTGGCTTGACTCACGCATGTGCAGAGGCCTTTGCACACGGGGTAGTTATATATTCATGAGGTAGAGGGTAATGGCTGTCCTATAAAACTGGTGTCACATTAAAGACGGGTTCAAGGAAGATTTAGTCATCATTAATTATTAGTGACTCTCATGACAATATAATGTCAAAGCTTGAAAGTGAATATGAAACAGCTTATCAAAAAAAACAAATGGAATTCAATTCCCTCACCTCATATCTGTATAGTTATATTACAGCCCTTAACATCTCTGCCGACATCACACATTTTTTTCCCCAACGAAAGGATTATTTATCTAAAGGAATTATGCATAATCGCTTCAATTCTCTTAGTTGTGTTCTTACTAATATGTACAAATATTGCGTGACTCATCCTTTCAAATAAAACAACTGATTGAATAATGTTTTTTTTCTAATTGAGATTTTCTTTCAGATATCGCAAGATATTTTTAGAGAGAGAGAAAAAAAGTGTACTCATAAGGACATATTTCAGAAAAGGAATCCCAGTAGATCCATTCTGATAAAAGAGAAAAACGGTTTTGCAAGAAAACAGTTTGGAATCCAGTGCATTGACATCATTTGGTATGGGGATTTGTACATAGATGCTGCAAAAAGCATGGAGTCCTATTGACCAGAGAAAAACAAATGATGGCGAACAAATCCCTGATGCAGCGTGTGTAATGGACACACAGCCTGCATACCAAGACAAAAACAGTATTTCTCCATGCTGTCACAAACATCCATATCATTGGCATTTTGAGGGAATGGAACCTATGCCCTTTGAGTCACAAGCCCCGGAGAGAACCCGCCGTATTCCACACAGCACCGGTGCCCCACTTGGGAATCGAACCTACACCCACAGAATTAACAAACCGGCTCCCTGCGCTGCATTGTATGCTAGACTGCAGCCCAACAGGACTCCAGCACGAAAGCAACGCTTCGCAAAATGGCAGCCGTAGTGAACGGTTAAGAGGCCAGTCTCACTGTAGCCCTTTCCACAAAACAATGAGATTCGCCTCAGGCCGTGCCGACACCGTCTGCACTGCTCTCACCTTGGAAACCTGTAATTGTGCTGTCAAAACAGAACCATTAACTCGATATGAATGATGTAAGCTTAAAGGTAGGGTTCACTTTCAGGAGGCCTTTTTTTTTTTTTTTTTTTTAAAGAAAAGAAAAAGGAGAAAAAAAAAGGCTTTCAGTCTCGGCGAATGTTTTCAATTGGCCAAGGACATTGTGGAAAACGCGCGGAGGTTTCTGATGACCCGCGGGCTTCGCGGCGGTCGGTATTGGGGCGTTTGCGGGTTCGCGGCTTAAAGCAGAAAAAAACACATTATGAGAAACGCCAATTCAGCTCGCACAGCAGCGCATACTTCATCGCGCACACACACCGCCGAGGCCGGCTGAGAACATGCACTAAAACCGAAATAAATACGTTTAAAAAAAAAACAAACCAGAAAGTGAACGGTCCATTCAAGCTTACATCATTCATATCAAGTTAATGGTCCTATTTTAAAGCAACCTGTAATAGCCTTTTAGGTCCCTCTGAATAAAAACAAAGCTCAATAAATGAATAAATAAAGAATGATGATTAAATATCATAAAAATCAAGCCATGCACAAGAAGAAGGATGCTCAGTTATTGTTAGAATTTTTACAAATCCACCACCGTCAAACACAGTCTCAACAGCCAATGGATCATGTCCAAGTCCCAAAGTTACACCTGAAAAAGAACATAGTCCCTACAGGACAGTCCTGACACAGATTATTTTTTTTTCTTTACAGTCTAGGTCTACCTCATCAGGCATGTGGTCCTCCTGACCTCTTGACTGCACCACTGACCACATGCTTGGGTGCATGAAAAACCTCATGTCCTGTCCTACATGCAACATTACCACAAAATAATTATTTTAAAAAAATTTTTATGCCTGACGCCATTCCCCGCAATTCGAAATGCTCTCCTGCTAAATGGCTGAAAGATGTGGCAAGCTGCATTACTTAGGAAATGCCAGGAGGCCCCATTTCATTAATTGCATTTTATTTGAATTGGCCTGCACTGCATTCTAATGTACCAGCGGCTCCCACATACCAGTGACAGCGAGCCATAGAGTAATAAAATTTATTCATCTAATCAGAGCTAAAGTGCTTCACTGCTGCACTATATATCTGTGTAGTATAGTATAGTAGTATGTACAAACTATATTGTTTTTTGTGTGTGAAAACTAAAAATGCAGACTGGAGGAAGGGTAAATATTGTGTTTGTAGTGGTGGGTATGCGCCAGGGCATGAAACCAGGTGAAACCAGTAACCTCTCTTCTCTCAGAAAGGGGGAAATGCATGCACACACACACAAACATACACGCACACACAAATAAATACATGCATACACACAAACATACACACACACACACAAATACATACATACATACATACACACACACACACAAATACATACATACATACACACACACACACACACATACACACACACACTAAACTGCACTTTTGTGCAGCGCATTAGCACCAGTGCATTTTGTGCATGTACTCAAAAGCACCCCCCTTTTTCATTTTCCCCTTTCTCTGGGCGCATAAGTTTGCATAATTTAATTAGCCACGCCTGGCGGCTTCATTCATGTTAGGCACAGCACATTTAGTCCCCTGAGGAGGACGTCTTTTCTGTTTCCACCTGACCAAAAAGAGCAAATGTTTCAGCCACTCAATCCCAACCCCACCCACCCTCCCCCTCCAACCAGCACATCACCCCTCTGACCAAAAGGAGCAAATGTTTCAGCCACTCACCCCCACCAGACCCCCCAACCACCACATCACCCCCCTGACCAAAAAGAGCAAATGTTTCAGCCACTCACCGCCACCCCCCAACCTCCACATCACCCCCGAAACCCCCCCCCCCAACCCCACCACTTAATTCCCTTCTTAACCTCCCTTTTCTACATGTTATAAGAAGAAGAGAGACTGCACGCAGCACTTTTGATCGAGCCTGCTTCTACGGCATGCTGGGAAATCCGTGACCACGGAAACCATCGGAGAGCGGCTGCGGCTAAGCGGCCGTTGTCGGCGAAACTGCAAAACCCTTCCAGCAACCCGCAGACCACGACGCTGGCTTCTTCTGCAGCCTCGCATCCGTCCCGTGGTTCAGAATGGACTGAGAGGAAGACCAACGTTCAAAAGGAGCGCTTTGTTTGGAACCTCAAACCTAAAGCGGTATTTCTATTTTAAGGACCTTTTTTCAGCCCTTTGTTGTTTGGTGTATGTAGGTTTGCCATAACAGACTGTTCCTCCAGTTTAACTTGTAGACAGTGAGTCAGCCGTACATATGGTATGTACTGCGTATGAAATGACGCATCATGAGAAGGGTTCTGTACCAAAGCCTGGTGCCACAGTGGCACCAGTGCCCCTACACCCGGTACGTACCTGAGCGAATTGCATGGTAAAAACGGAGGGAACAGCGTGAGAAGGGAAAAAATCCCATTTATAAATGCGTAATAAACGTCATCCTAATAACAGAAAAAAACAATGCAAGGAAAAAAGTCTAGTTTATAAATGAGTAATAACAGTCATGCTAATAACAACAAATAACGATGTAAGAAGGCTAAAAGTCCTGCTTATAAATGTGTAATAACGGTCATACTAATAACAGAAAGAACAATTTAAGAAGGATAAAAGTCCCCTTTATAAATGTGTAATAACAGTCATGCTAAAAACAGAAATAACAATGTAAGAAGTATAAAAGTCCCCTTTATAAATGTATAATAACAGTCATGCTAATAACAACAGAAAGAATAATGTATAAAGGAAAAAAAGTTCTGTTTGCCTTGCCCACATACTGCTTCATTCACAATTCTGACAACACTGCGATAACAATTGTGAGTCATCCTTCCATCTCAAGCACAGTTTTTTATTTTAAATCCCAGCTGTATGGTAACAGAGCTGGCTGAATTCCTCCCCTCACAAATGAAAGATCGCCATCTTTGAATCCGTCACCTCCCACTGCATTGTGGGAGCCGTGCGGGGGCAGACCAAGGGCAATTAGGCCCGAGTGAACCCCCACACCTGTTTTTGGCAGACCACCGAGGAACATGGGGGGGTGGGGGGGGGACTACCCCACACTAGCACCAGCCTCCAACAGCTCTGCACTGGCCTCCAAACCCCCCAGCCCTGGTCTCTGAGGGCAACTGAAGGGATGAGGGGGGGGGGGGGGGGGGGGGATTGTTCCCCTAAAACACCAGACAATGCCGGCCTTGGTGCACTGAGGACAGAGCAAACCGCCCGGTGACTAATGACTGGCGCTCAGGTATTGCACAGGTGCGATATTCCACCACCGGAGGCCTGGTGATGAAGTGCTTCCACCGCCGAGGTCGTAACCGGAAAGGTCACATCTAATTTCCCCATGGGGGGGGCGGGGGAGGGGGAGGGGGGGGGGGGGGGTCTGCCACTGTGCCCTATCAAAAGACACTTTACTTCCACCTGACTGAGCCGCTCTGGCCTGAAAGTTCTACAGTTCGGAAAAACTACAGCAATGGTCGCCAACCTGTACAAGACTCCTAGCAGAGTGAAGACCTCCCTTCCCAGATCACTCCCCACCCCCACCGCCCTGACCCTCCCCAAATCTCTACCCTGTAGCACTCGCTGCTGCTCAATGCAGTCGGCCCTTGCTATTGCAGCGGCGGGACGGTTTACACTACTGTTCATATTTACAATGGCTCCATGGTTCGGGGTTGGCGTAAGTTAACCTACGTTAGCAC
>CM077286.1:10987151-10994651 GCA_039654925.1 Anguilla pacifica
ACTAGTGCTGTGTGTAGCGGTTGACAGTGGTGCTGTGTGTAGCGGTTAGCGGTGGTGCTGTGTGTTGCGGTTAGCGGTAGTTCTGTGATGTAGCGGTTAGCGGTAGCTCTGTAATGTAGCGGTTGGTGGTGGTGCTGTGTGTTGCGGTTGGCGGTAGCTCTGTGATGTAGCGGTTAACAGTGGTGCTGTATTGCAGCGGTTAGCGGTAGCTCTGTAATGCAGCGGTTAGCGGTAGCTCTGTAATGTAGCGGTTGGTGGTGGTGCTGTGTGTTGCGGTTAGCGGTGGTGCTGTGTGTTGCGCTTAGCGGTAGCTCTGTAATGCAGCGGTTGGTGGTGGTGCTGTGTGTAGCGGTTAGCGGTGGTGCTGTGTGTTGCGGTTAGCGGTAGCTCTGTAATGTAGCGGTTGGTGGTGGTGCTGTGTGTTGCGGTTAGCGGTAGCTCTGTAATGTAGCGGTTGGATAGCCTTGTTTTGGCTTGTAAACAAGAGAGATGAAGTCCGGAATCACAGGTGACACCCTGGAGAACGGCACTTAACCAGAGCGTCTTCAGCAAAGCGTTCCAGCGCGCTACTGTGCTAACCAGACGCAGGGCGTAAAGCCCGTGCTGCGTAAACCACCCCGGACTCAGCCATCTGCCGCGCTAACTCATAGCAGCACTGGGAGAGCGCGCTATCGGGAAAGGCGGCGACAGCAGGACCACCACCGCGGTCCGCTGCCCTTAGAACACACCCCCCCCCCCCGAACGTAAACGTCTGTGTTACCGCGACGCGTCGGTGCGGTGTCCGAGCGAGAGATCGACCCGCCCTCACACGACCAGCCGTCGCCGTGGTTTCGTGGGCGTCGAGTTTAGCGGGTGTGGAGAACGGATGCCGTGCGAGAGGCAGCTGCAGAATGTAACTCCTGGGCTGGTGTGAAAAGCGCACAGCTTGAGGTGGCATGTTGGAAAACACGCGCAAACACCCAACACGCAACCGACTGGCAAACACATAAACACCCAGCGGAAGCCAAACACTCAGAGCACACACACACACACACACACACACACACACACACATGCACACAAGCAAAACTCAAATACACACCTGAAAGGCATGTGGTAGGTTAATTATACGCACAGGAACCGAAGAGCATCAACATACACACACACACAAACAAACACATAGCACACACACAAACACACAGCATACACACACACTAATAAAAACACAGCACACACATGCATAAACACACATTGCACACACTCACAGACATACATGCACACACACAACACACACACAGACAGACAGACACACACGCACACAAACACACACACACACACACACACACACACAGACACACACGCACACAAACACAAACACATAGCACACACACACAAACACAGTAATACCGTAACCCAGGGAACGGAGTGAGACTGGACAGGTAGCTAGTGAAGCATGAGAGAGGGAGGGAGGTAGTGATCACATGACCAGGCCCGGCCTTCCGATAAGTGCAGGACGCGGCCCCGACGCAGTCACAACTGATGAGCTCATTACCCCCCCCCCCCCCCGCCCCCCTGCCTTCCTTAAAGCCTCTGGCCAGTAAAGCCCTACAGCGCACATTTTCATGTGTTCAGCCATAATAACAAACATCATTATGAATTAATGCACCCCCCCCCCTCCCCCACTCCCCCCTCCCCCCCCCGCTCCCCCGAGGAGACGGCCGCGCGCATTACCGCCAGACCCCCGGCCCTCATTAGCCGCGTGGCGTTAGAATCACCCGCCACCGTTTCCCCCCCGCCGCGCCCGCGCCCGCTCGACCGGCCCCTCTCTCCTTTCGGCGAGAGGAGGAGGAGGAGGAATGCCTCGTCATCTTCGCCTCGATCAACAGCTTTCGTCTCGCCCCGTCCGGGCGAACCCGCCGACAAGCAGCGCTCGCAGTGGGGATCGACGTGCGCTCCCGCACAGATTGGGAGCGCACCTGCCAGCCAACACGAGCAGTGCAATGTTTTTTTTCAAAATAAATGAGAGAAAAAAAAAAAGAATTGAAAACAAAACGGTCTGGGGGAAAAAAAAAGAGAGCCTGGAACACAGTTTACTGCGCTGTGACGCGATGGTTTTGGTCCCATTATTTCTGGATCGCCATCACCCAGGGTAACACTCAACGTATTTGTGTAAGGAATGACTGGAGATGTCTGCCAGGGTCGGTCCCTTTTGTTGCTAAATCAAAACAAATTGCTGCTGTCGTGATTGGGTCTAATTATAGTGACATTCGCAGGCTCAACTGTCCCGAAAACCACGGCAACCTGGTCAAAGTCTGAGGGTCAGCTCTGCTGAAATGCTGAGAGCATATTTCAACATGTAGCTCCTATTGGTCAGGCTGCAGGGTCTGAGATCGCTCCTATTGGTCAGGCTGCAGGGTCTGTGATCGCACCTATTGGTTAGGCTGCAGGTGCTCTGACTACTCCTATTGGTCAGGCCGCAGGGCCTCTGACTGCTCCTACTGGTCAGCCTACAGACCCTCTGATTACTCCTATTCGTCAGCCTACAGACTGCTCCTATTGGTCAGGCTGCAAGCCGTCTGACTGCTCCTATTGGTCAGGCTGTAGGCCCTCTGACAGCTCCTAGTGTTATTGGTCCTTCTCAGGCTGATGTGGATTCTTCTACTTTAGGTCTCTTGTATTCAGTCTCATAATAATAATAATAATAATGATCAGTATTAGCAACAGTAGTAGTAGCAGCAGCTGTGGTAGCAGCAGTAGCTGTGGTAGTAGTAGCAGTAGTAACCCTTGTAGTAGCAGCAAGAGCAGTAACAGCAGCAGCAGTAGTAGCAGTAGTACTAACCACAGCAGTCGTAGTAGCATGGGCAGTATTACTAGTAGCTATTGTAATAGAGGCAGTAGCAGTAGCAGTAGCAGCAGCGCTAGTGGAACAGTAGTAGAAAAACAGTTAACACGGATTGCGTACGTCTACACGTCTCTGCTGTTTTCTGTTCTCTGCCTGTTGTCGCCACACATTGAACTTTCTACCCGTGTTATTTGAGGGCAACTCTTAACGACTTTTCAGACAAAATGTCCTCTCGAAGAGACGATAAAAACGACCCCCCGAAAAACGGCTTCAGTTATTCAATCTGCGGCCGCTCCCCAGAATTCCCCCTCTCTCCCGCCAGTTTCTCCTCAGCTTTTCATTTGTTGGTTGTCGGGGACCCTAACCGCCACCTCCCGACACATATTTTAGATTTTATATGACAGGCCCATTCTCCCCGACCGCGGGCGCACAATCAGAAGCGTAATATACTTCATTAGAGGATCCGCCGTCGTCATCCTGTGCGTGTGTGTGTGTGTGTGCGCGTGTGTGTGTGTGTGTGTGTGTGTGTGTGTGTGTGTGTGTGTGTGTGTGTGTGTGTGTGCGCGTGTGTGTGTGTATGTTGGGGGTGTGTGTGTGTGTGTGTGTGTGTGTCTGTGGGTGCGGGTGTGTGTGTGTCAGTGTGTGTGTGTGTGTGTGTGTGTGTGTGCGTGTGTGTGTGTGTATGTTGGGGGTGTGTGTGTGTGTGTGTGTGTGTGGGTGTGCGTGCGCGCGTGCGTGCGTGTGTGTGTGTGTGTGTGTGTGTGTCTGCCGGGCCGCGGCCATATGCAGAGGGAATGGCCTTAATGAAATTTAGACGAGCCGTCCGGTCGGCTCGCCGGCGGTCAGGAGGGGGCGGGCGGTCACGCGGCTCGCTGTGAGCACGGACTCGCCCGCCGCAATGTCACCCTTTTTTTTTTTTTTTACGAGCGCTCCGTTTTTACGAGGCCGCGCGTTAGCCTCCCGCCGCCGCCGCCGCCGTCGCCACGGCGACCGTTCTACAGGGCCGACAGGGTTTTAGCGGGGTCACGGCGACGCCCGCGGGAAAGCGGGGCGGCGTCGGAGGACGTGATTGGCCGGCGGAACGCGCGGGGGGGGGGGGGGGGCAGCTCAAGGGCGGGGAGGCCTCCTCGCGGGCCGGGCCCGCCGTGTGATTGATGGGCCCACGTCCTTCACCCGTCCCGGCGCAGCCGTCCAGCGGGGTCATTTGTACACCCTATCAGGAAGGGCGAGGGGGTTATCCAAAGTGTAGGGGCTACATTGATTAAGCAAACGTACGGGGGGGGGGCAATCAATTCACTATGTGATTCTCTTCAATCACCTTGGTATCTGCTCTTTCCCCGCAAGGACCCCCCAACGCGCACACACACACACACACACACACACACACCCCCAACATACACGCACACACACACACACACACACACAAACATGCACACACACACCCCCAACGCGCACACACACACACACACACACACACACACACACCTGCACCCACAGACACACAAACATGCACACACACACACACACACACACACACACACCTGCACCCACAGACACACAAACATGCACACACACACACACACACACACAAACATGCACACACACACCCCCAACATACACGCACACGCACACACACACACACACACACTGACACACTCACACACACACACACACACACACACACAGACGCACACCTTGTTTGCGGCAGGGGGTGGGGGTTGGCGACAGTGAGTGAGTGCTGATTTGCAATGATAAGCAGGTGATGAATCGGAAGGCGAGCGGGGCGATTTCTCTCTGTCACGCCGCCTTTCGCTCTTCATCTTTCACACCTTCAGCCGATCGAAAAAAACCCCCTCCTCCACCCCGCCCGCCGACGTCTCTTCATTTCATCTCCCCCTCTTTTTCCCCCAAACTTCTTTTTTTTTTTTTTTTGGAGAGACGTCAATATTTATTTCATTGTTTAATCCCCACCTCTCCACCTTTTAGAAGACGTCAGACGATGACTCGCAATTGGTCGCTCGGTAGATCTGAAGCCTACGTCAGCAGATTCACAGAAGCGCTTTCTTGCGGATTGCGGCTTTGCGTCCGTAGCTGAACGGGTTTTTGTAAAGCTGCTACGTATTTGGGGGAGATTGCCCTGAGAAACAAGCCCCACAATCATTTGCAGAATTCAATATAGATGGCGCGGCACGTAGCAAGAACCAGCTTGCCATTTCATGAACAACCAAACACTTTTTTCTTGTGTTACTTTTCGTTTCCAATATAAAACCCAAGGTGCCCTTGAATTGGAGCGAACCAGAATCTGGGCTTTGGTCCAAAAGAATGCAAGTTCAATTCCTTGGGTGTGGGTGCGGGAGGTGGGGGTGGGGGGTGGGGTGTAGTGGGGGTTGGGGATGGGATGGGGAGTAGAGTGTGGGTTCCATTTTAATCCTGAAGATACCATTTAGCCCGAACTTCATCAGTAAACATACCCAGCTGCCCAAACTGACACAAAATACGAGCCATCCCATATGAGTACACTGGGACAATGCCATTGGGCAGGAGAATAACACCGCCGCCAATCACAGGTGGCGACTGCGATTTCACGGGCAGGATGGGGGACGGCGGCGAACAATGCCAAGCCGCCGCCGCCGTGCCCGCCAAACCCCACCGGAGCTCGACCTTTGACCCCTCTTTGAAAAGGACGCTCCGCGCGCTCTCGCCCTCCGTAGTCCCGCGCTTTGTTCTCTCCATAATGGCGGAACCCGTCGCTTGCTCACCTCCCGAGCCCGCCTCATTGTTCCCCGGCCCAAAATGTCTTATTCACTAATATTTCACGCCTCGCTCGCACGTGCAGCGCGGTGCATATTAAGATTGACTTTTCAAACGTGCTCTCCCTCTCTCTCTCTCTCTCTCCCTCTCTCTCTCCTTCTTTCTCCCTCTCCCTCTCTCTCCCTCTCTCTCTCTCTCTCCCTCTCTCCCTGTCTCTCCCTCTCTCTCCCTTTCTCTCTCCCTCTTTCTCCCTCTCTCTCTCTCCCTCTCTCCCTGTTTCTCCCTCTCTCTCTCTCCTTCTCTCTCCCTCTCTCTCCCTCTTTCTCCCTCTCTCTCCTTCTCTCCCTCTCTCCCTGTTTCTCCCTCTCTCTCTCTCCCTCTCTCTCCCTCTCACTCTCTCACTCCCTGTAAGGCATACGCAGAAGAGCTGTATGATAAATGTAATAACTATCACCCATAACGCCCCGTACAGAAACTCGGATCGGAAAAGCAGTCTTTTCGTACTTAGAGGAACCGTGAGTGAAGCTCACTTTGCTCGATGATGAAACTCAGTTTTTAAAACAAAGATTCGGCAGTGAAAAGTCCCATCTCCGGGTTTTACTTCAGACCCGCGAACCGTTTAAGACACCGCCCACTGCTACTGCCCAGCTGTTTCAGCCAATCCCCACCCCCTCCTTTTCACCTTTTATTCTCAGTTTTGCCATTTCTCTCCTCATCCCCGTTGCCAATGACCAGGGGGGTCAAAAACCTACGTCAGGTGAAACGCCACCTACGGACACCTACGCTATAAAAAAAAATGTCTGTGAATTTTACAGTAAGTCTGGAAAATAGCGAAGGTACAAAATTGTAAACAGCTGAAATGTAAATACAAGCGTAATACATTTCACATTTGTTAGATATGTGGCCTTCTGTCGTGTGCTGAACACACTGTTACTGTTATTTATAAGGTAAAGCCCTGTCAGCCCAGCTGCCATTATTTTACCCTAAAATTAGCTTCTTTATTTTTTAGATTTTTTTACTGTGCAGTCCACAAATGCGTCAAACGTTCCTAATGCCATGTGCAGCACGCCTCAATAAATCTCTTTTTCTTGCAAATTTCATTCGACTGAATAATACGTTTTATTTCCTTTCATAGCGGGGAACAAACAGGTAGCGTCACAGCGGAATACAAGAGGCAATAGATTAAAAAAATAAGGGCAAAACGCAAAATCAAACAGAGAACAGAAATAATAAAGCAGAGACAGAGTGTGGTGCCCATGTGCTCCATATCAAAATACAAAAAAAATTTCATTCATGAGCTGAAAAATGCCCAAGGAACATTATGGGGTTTTAAATGTTTTTTTTTTTTTAATTCATGAATTGAGTTTCGGTGCAGTTCCTCAATTCATGTGATTTGAAACAGAACTGTCCCTAACCCTGCTGTCCACTTGCACCCTAAACCCTAAATCCAGGAAGAGGGAGAGATTGGGGGGCCATCTGATTACCCCCCTTACAAGTGCCCGTCATCGAACCTTCTCTTCGACGAGCTCTGTGGAGGAAAACAAAACCTCCAAGGTGCCCCGTACTTAACACCATAGCCCATACTCTATGGTTGCTCACTGAAAACCACAGAAGAAGATCATCTCACATTTACGCGATACACAAGTGAGAGTCAAACTGAAATTTAAAGTTGAATAAAGCCTGTAGAGTATGGCAAAGCCGGCAGGCTGAACAGGGACGATAAAGGCTTAACGTGTCACTTTCTCCTGAGTTTCTGCTTCGCTGCCGACGCTACCTGAGCTCATTCTCAGCCGGTAAATGACTGATCAGCGGCGAGGAGGGTTCGCCCCGGGTGAAGTTAACCTTCCTCCGGCGACAGCTCCCCTTTAACCCAGACCGCCTGGGCAACGCTCGACACAGGGTAGGGTGAAGCAGGACCCGTCCTCCCC
>CM077286.1:10999651-11029712 GCA_039654925.1 Anguilla pacifica
GGGACCTGAAGAGGAGATCAGAGGAGGCTTTCTACTTTGAGCTCCTCACTCACACTACTTCTCTCCTTCCTGTTCACCTCAAATTAAAGAGAAAAGCACTTAGTGCTGGAACAGCCGAGCTTCACCAGCACCGCCCCCCCCCCCACCCCAACCCCCCCACTCCCCGTGTGTATTTGTTTTGCTGCTCACTATCCATTAGCCCCTAGCCTTCGGCGCTGTGCTAATGGGGTCCTGATTAATGTTGGGGACTCAGGAGCCATTAGCTCTGTCTTCTGTGGGACACCCCCAACCCCCCTCCCTAACCTCAGACAAGGAGCTGAACAGTTGTGCATGAAGTGGGGGGGGGGTCAAAGAGTTTAATTAAAGAAATGCACTCTATCCTCAGCTCCATCTTTCTCCTACCAGGAAATATGCGCTTGCACTGATAAGTAAACACTCTGACTAGTAAATACACACTCCTATTGGTACAGACGGCTACAGGCAAATACACACCACTATCAGCAAGTCCTACTGGTAAATACACACTACAACAGGCAATTGCACACACGCTCCAACCAATAAATATGCATATCTTTGGTTTCAATAAATATGCATATCTTGGGTCACAAGAAGACACAAGACATAATGCATAAGGACAACCTTGGGGCGTGAAGAAAGCAAGAGCTGCTTTCTCTGACTCGGAAAACACTCGCCAGGGGAGGAAAAGAAACAAAAAAACAAAACATAGTGTGGACCAATACCAGCAATGGGTAAAAGAAGACCCGCCCCCTGGAGGTACACACACCCACGGCCCCGAATCTGACAGGAGACAAAAAACCGAAAGCACTGAGAGCCTGATAGCACACCTCAAAGACGATTAAAGGCACAGGCTAAGGCCTTTTCCTTTGTGACACCTTCCATACTACTGAGCATGCTTGTTGGTACACTGGATGACAAAGTTGATGAGAAAGAAGGCTAAATCTTCTCTAAATGTAGTATACTTAAAATCATCGATGTGCTTATTTTTTTGGTTCTTGCTGAGTATATTCGGGAGCACACTCTTCACGATGTAAACGAGCTTCACTGGCATTTTCCTTCAACAACGACGACACGTGAGCACGGCCACGGAGGATTTAAATGCCAACTACAAGGGCGGGACGTCTTACGACATTTCCACAGTACAGTTCACAAATAGTACGGAAGGATATTTTTCGCATACTAAACAATATGCAGTCAACAGTACACAATGTGCACGTACAGAGTACAAAGGATTCAGTACACAGGGCCCTGATTCAGACACAGCTTAAGACATAAGGGAATCAGCACCAGTGCATTCTGGGGCTTTCCCAAGGGAAACCTTTACGGGAACACTGAGTCCATACAAAATGTTAGCATTTCCATGCGACTTACAGGGTCTTTATGGGTTATCCACTTAAGATTTTACAAAAAAAGAAGCAACTTAATTTGCTTATTAAATAGTTTCATTTATCGTCGCCTGAAATGAATTTGAATGTCGGCACTCAAAATGTTTTTGGAGAAGAGACCCTTTGGAAATGGGTTTGGGTGGACGCGCCCGGTGCACGTCCTGTTGAAAGCACTCGAGCGGCATATTTATGCATTTTCGATGTGCCCAGCTCAGCACCGAGCACTCTTCCCAGGGATTTATTTGCAAACACCACGGCGCCTTTTGAACAGGGCACAATTAAACTGGTCCTCTCCCAGCGAGGAGTGCCAGTAAATGGTCTCGGTAAAGTTCACACCGGGTTCAAATGAGGCTGAAGTCCGGGGGCGTCTGAGGATTAGAGGGGTGTCCCTTACCCCAGTCGCAGTCCCATTTACATACGAGGTCTGGGTTTAAAATGCCACCCACGTGTATAAAATCAAAATGTGGCCTTTATTTTATTTATCGTTTTTTTTTTTTTACAGATTAAAACTTTACGCCCGCACTGACTTTCCTTACCCTGGACTGAGGGGCAAAAGATCGCAGCTATTTAGGCAGCTGCAATAATACCTATGCATTCACATGCTACATGACATATGAAAACACTGATATACACATTGTGCATTTATCTCTATCAAATCTGCAAAGACACGAGAAATGTCTGTCTTACTGCACTGCTCCAGTCCACTCAGAAATCGGAAAGACTGCCAAACGTCCAAGAATGATTAAAATGGTCATTTTTCACTTTCTTCAATAACCAAACATAAGATAGGGAATTAAAAAGAAAAAAGAGACCCTCTACAGTGTCCCTCTCCCCCCAATAAATTAAAAACAACAACAAAATATCCATGGATGGCAGTGATAATGTGTCTTGGTTTTGTTCAGGCCAAAAAAAGCATCACTTGTGATCAAGGCAAGGATCCCAACTCCATCTCTATTCAGTCATTTTGGTAAATTAACTGAAATTCGATTAACAAATTGAAAAATGCCCATTATGTTCTACAGGGATTCACAAACTGAATTTCATTTAATTTTCTGAACTGTATGAACTTGAGCAGAATAGAACTCTGGTATTGATGCAACTGAAATATCATTTAGTCACTAAGCCACACCTTTTAGTCAGACAGAGGACATGTTTTCTCTTTTCTTAATAGGCTGTCCTTGGCACTTAAAGTATTATCACTAACACAAGTTAAGCTGCTGACTCTGTGATGCTGATGACTCTGTCCATCAACCCCACCGAGACAAACAGCAGTGGCTTGGCCAGGATCTCCGTCCAATCCATTATCCCTTTAAGGTGTAAAATCACAGACAAGTCAGTAGAATGCTCTTCACTGAACATTCTAAAGCTGATGTCACAATCGCTACTGGTAACCGAAGGCAATGGAGTTCTAGAACGCTGACGCTTTTGGAAAAGCATTTTTGATCTTTTTTTTGGAAAAGCATTCCAAAAAAAAAAAAAAAATTACTCTTCAAAAGGTTAAAAACACTTTGCTGGCATGTCTATACTTAGTAATCAGGGAGGACAAAAAATGACTTAATCTCATACTAGAATTTTTAAAAAGAGCAACGAAAAAAATGGTTATAACTTATTTAACCAGATGGCCGAGGACATCACCTGTTACCATTTCAGCCGCGTCAGCAGGGGTGTGAGGACCCACGGCCTGCAAAACGCTGCAAACACAACTGCAGACTCACTGAAATATCTCCCCTGGGAAAGCTAGCGGTGAAAGCTAGCAGTGTGGAGCTCCAGCGAGGCCGCGGTACCGCGTGACCGAGTCAGGTGAGCCGGTAAACACACGTACAGCGCCGTACGATGTGACAGCGCTAAAAATAGGGGCGAGCTGAGGAGGCGAAGACAGCGCTGTTATTCTAAAGCCCGGGCGCAGAGAGGCCGGGTTCCTCTCCCCTGCATCCCCCGGAGGAGCGCTGCTGCTCCTGCTGATTAGCGTCTCTGCGCTACACGCTCACCTGGCTGCGGCTGATACGGAGAGCACCTGTCACGACAGGGCTCCCAACATCCTGCTCCCAGAGGCGAGCGAGCGAGCACTGCAACAAGAGGCTCTGCTGCGTGAGTGTGTGTGTGTGTGTGAGAGAGCGAGTGTGTGTGTGTGTGCGAGAGAGAGAGAGAGCGAGTGTGTGTGTGTGTGTGTGTGTGTGTGCGAGAGAGAGAGAGAGCGAGTGTGTGTGTGTGCGAGAGAGAGAGAGAGCGAGTGTGTGTGTGTGTGTGTGTGTGTGTGTGTGTGAGAGAGAGAGAGAGCGAGTGTGTGTGTGTGTGTTTGAGAGAGAGAGAATGAGTGTGTGTGTGTGTGAGAGAGAGAGAGCGAGTGTGTGTGTGTGTGTGTGAGAGAGAGAGAGTGAAAGTGTGTGTATGTGTGTGAGAGAGAGAGAGTGTGTGTGTGCACGTGTGAGTGTGAGCGTGTGTGCATGTGAGCGAGAGAGAGAGAGGAGAGAGGGGGAATGGGTAGAAAGAGAGAGGATGAGAAGGATATATTATATATCATATTTAGTACTTGGTTGCAAATGTGTGAGTGTGTGTGTGTGTGAGAGTGAGAGTGTGGATGTGCATCTATATGTATGCATGTGTGCGCACTCATACATGCGTCTGCGTGTGTGTATGTACGTTTGGGGCTTGGGTGCCTGCATGACTGTGTATCTAAAACACACTTGGATTGGCTGGAGTGAGTAACAGAACCAGGTGTCAGAAAATGCTTAGAAGGGGAGCTGTCAATTGCAGCAATTAACCTTCCCATGCAGGAGCTGGTACCTTGTAGAACTGTTCATAAGAGACTTAAGTGGACGCACGCTCCCTTGCAAGGTCAGGGTTTAGAGAACTGGAGGATGAAAAAATGTCTTTTCTATGACAATTCAGAGCGAAAACAGAGCCGTACGTTTTAAATAGACACGTATGTTTCTGCTCAGTTCAGATCTGTTAGCGAAGAAGCTAACGTCAGCGCCGCTCAAACGGAGCGACGCCATTGGTCAGCCAAGCGTTGCCGCTTGCCGCTATTTTCAGACGCAGACATTTTCTGACCGTGTTCGTCAGCCCAAACATCCGCAGATAAGACCCGAAGCCAGTCAGAAATAGCAAAAACATTAACAGGCAGAAGGGCAGTCCAATTCAGACTGGAAAAAAAAAATCACAACTCTATAGCTGAGTAGCTCTCCACTTGACCAACTTTACTTTGCGTCTAAAGACAAGGAGGGCTTGGACATTGGAAAGGGAATGCTTACGACCGCCTTGCCACACAGACAGACAGCATGAACACGTCTGCGCTCACCCCGAACGCAGAGGACCGCGAGGTGACCAAGGCAAACGTAAAGCACACTCTACTATGCTGCCTCTCATTTTTCTTACTCAGTCCTGAGGGGCGAAGAAGGGACCGGCCTCATACCGCAACACCAAACAAAATCAAATAAACAAAAAAATACCAAAAAAATGCCCCAAAAAAAAAATTGTCCAGCTCAGCAAAATAACTTACCTTACTGATTCACGTGGGCCGACCCTCTCATGCTGTATCTGCAGGGAGACAATTAAAAATGACTCTGGGCTTGGAGATGATGCAAGGGGGGAAAGTTTAGTCCGCCAACAGAAACGCCCCCCCCCCTCCCCTCCCGCGTACTCCCTCGCTCCCCCGGCTGGCGCCTCTCTTTCGGGTCCCGGCCGTCATTACGGCGCTCATTAAAGCCCGCTGACGTTCGTTAGCTCGGCTCGTTTGTGCCGACTTGAAAAGAGCCAACGGAGGTAGAGCTCTGAGAGCTGGGAGGTGAGGGAGACGGAACACGTGTGTGCGTGTGTGTGAGAGTGTGTGTGTGTGTGAGAGAGAGAGAGAGAGAGAGAGAGAGAGAGTGTGTGTGTGTGTGTGTGTGTGTGTGGGAGGGTGTGTCAGCTGCAGAGGAAGAGGAGGGAGTAGGAAGGAGAGTAGAATAATACATATGACAGCCCCCCTCCCCCCGGGCCCTGTCCCATCCCGTCTCTCTGCCCCTCTCCTTAAGGATGGCAGGAGCACAGGGCCCAATGCTTTCTCTGAACTGCCAAGATGCTCGAAAATACGCTTATGAGTGTGAAATAAAAGAGAGAGAGAGAGAGAGGGAGACAGAGAAAGAGGAAGAGAGAGAGAGAGGGAGACAGACAGAGAGAAAGAGATGCAGAGATGGACAGATGGAGGGAGACGGATGATGGCAGGTAAGATGGGGCTGTTTCCTCCCAGTAGCACACATCCATGCCACAGCCTCCCAGCGCTACCCTGCGGTGGAAAGAGCGAAGCGGCGTAAAATAGCTGTGTAACACAGCCCTCACCCCCCCACCGGCCCCGCAGGCTCCAGCAGGTCTTAAACAGCACAAACGAGCTCTGGACCGGCCCGGCAATCCCGCAGACCACGCGGGCACGTTTCCAGGAGCACCGCGGCGAGCCCACGGCCGCCACGCTCCAGAGTTCCGAGCCGCGCCGCGCCGCGCGGACGTCGTTCCAGATGGCCGGGCGGCCGACCCGGGGGCTGCAGGTGGTCAAACGCTTCCCAGCCGCGCCGGGGGAGGGGACCATCTGCAACCGGCCCCGCGCGCCGCCCGCCTGCTCCGACCGGCCCCACGCGCCGCCCGCCTGCTCCGACCGGCCCCACGCGCCGCCCGCCTGCTCCGACCGGCCATCAACCATCGACCATCGGCCACCGCGCGGAGACACCGCCAATTCAGAGGGAGCCAGGGAACACCGGCACAGGCCCGTCAGCACCAAAACCACCCACGACCGGAGGCTTTTCCCTGGCCCTTCCCTGCCAGCACACCCCGCCCTTACAACACCCCAACTTAGCGCACCCCGTCTTAGCACAGCCCACCTCAGCACGCCCAGCGTTAGTGCGCACTGTCTCAACACCTCCACCATCTCTGCAGTCCCCTGACACTCCACAGGCCTCACGCGGGATAACCACAGTGCAGTTCGGCTGAGAGCTTGCTTAATTAGGCACAGCGTGTACAAGCGCTGTACACTTTAAAATGACATTTCTTTTAATAACTGAAATGTACAGGCTTTTTCAATTTTTTTTTTTTTTTAGCTCTTTGAAGGGTTTTGGAATTTTTTTTCTTCTTTCTAGTTGGTGTTCCAGAAATCCATTTCTTTCAGTCACCGGCAGCGATTGTTACATCAGCATTAGGATTGTTCAGTTAAGGACATTCTAATCGCATACTTGTGATCTCACACCTGAAAATGATTAAAGTGTTACAATAAGAGCATGAGCCATGGAATAGCTGAATGTTCTTTATAGGGAATGATAATACGACAGTCAAATCGGTATTAGCTGATAATGGCGTGAGAAGTATTGCTTTTTTCGGCGTTCCAGCTATGATGTTGCACACGTGCACATTTCTGTGTGTGTATGAGGAGGGGGGGAGGGGGAGGTGGTTTGGGTTTTTTGCATATTGGCAGCATTTTGACCCGTCACCTATATACAGTACTAGGGCTATAAAAATTGGTCAAAAATTTGAATATTCCTTCAAAAAAAACATAATAGAGTAAATAAATAAATAAATAAAGATGCCAAAAACAAGTCAGACCTGTTTCAAAAGGAAATCAGACAGCACAGAGCCTGGATATTCAGACTTCTTCTCATTTACAAGGAGCAGATCAGGGAACCAGAGGAAACATATAAAGTTATAACACGTTCATTCACTAGTCACAAACCTCTGCTTAAATAAACGAAGGCACTTGAACGGAATAAATTCAAGGTCTATCCCAGCTTTCTTTCTTTCCACCGGGGAGTACGGTCACAAGGGAGACGTAAGGACGTACGGTGTGCAGAAGGAACGTTAATTAGCTGACCTCCATCTTGAATCAATTCTCGGCTCGCTACATCACGCGCCCTCAAGAAAACCTTAAGCGCACAATCTGCATTTGATCTTACAAAAAGAACTGCTTTACAATCATAAAAAACCACACACACACACACACACACACACAGACAGACACATACACACACACATCGGTATACACACTCCACAGCACCCACGCTGCACAAGGCCTTGCTATAGGTCATGTTTGCGCACGTCAGCGTTGTCCTCATAGTCCCTCTCAACCCTTGTTATGAGGCCCATTGGGACTTTTTGTTCACTTTTACAAACTTCATGATTCACACTAAAGACAACGTTCATGCCAACATTACAACATTACCCACAATGCCTGTTGGACAAGCCACACTAGCCAAGTCAAACAAGGCAGGCCTAAACTCGGGCAGATGGAATAACCTGTTGGCTGGAAAAACCACAAAAAGGCAAACCAGGAGTGCGCTGTAACCCCCCCCCCCCCCCCCACTCCCGGCCCCCGCTTAGTTACCCAAAGAAACGCGCGCCCCGCTCCGGCCCCACACCGCCACCCGTTGAAAGGCACGTGCGTTCGCGCCTTTCGAAGAGCAGAAACGTTTAACCCCCACCGCATTAACGGCAGAAACCTGCAGTCGGCAGTATGGGGGACAGAGACGCCCGGCCAGAGCATTAGAATGGCAGAAGATTCAGGGCCAGAACCACACAATTACCACTCAGGGGTCAGGGGGCACCCAATGGGCCAAAAATAAGGAACCCATTAGGCAAGATTTAGAGGGGCAGAGGCTAATCTGGCTCGGAAAAGGGGGAGGAAGGTAGGGAGGGCGAGAGAGAGAAAGAGAGAGAGAGAGAGTGAATTGAATTGAGAGAGAGAGAGAGAGAGAGAGAGAGATAGATAGAAAGGAGAACTTTCATTCCCCTTTATTTAACAGTTAAAGGAGACATACAATTATTGTAATTCAAATTATTCAAAGAGAAAAAAAGAATAAAAATCAAAACAAGAACAACAAAAAACAACCAAAAGAAAAGAAAAGAAACAAAAATAATAAAATTAAAAATACCCATAGACTATAAAAATAAATAAAATACATAAATGAATTTTTTTCTGTAAGAGAAGAAGAGAGACGCAGAGCGAGAGAGAGATAGAGAGAGAGAGAGAGAGAGAGAGAGAGAGAGAGAGGGAGAGAGAGAGTGAGAGAGAGAGAGAGAGAGAGAGAGAGAGAGGGAGAGAGAGACAGAAAGCCTTCATTATTCCGATTTGCTTTTCCAGGGTCTACGGGGAGCCTCCGGACCTCCAGTGGAAAAACACCAGCGCAGCTGTGACCAAAATAACAAGAGTCACGCGAAAGCTCTCTGCTAATGTGCCTGCAGGGCTCAGATATCCCCCCGGTTACGCACGCGCACGTGCACGTGCACACGCCCGAGCCTGCACTCACGCACACGCCCAAGCCTGCACTCACGCGCACACGCACACACGCCCAAGCCTGCACTCACACACACATGCACACACCCAAGCCTGCACTCACACACACATGCACACACCCAAGCCTGCACTCACGCGCACACACACACACCCAAGCCTGCACTCACGCGCACACGCACACACGCCCAAGCCTGCACTCACACACACATGCACACACCCAAGCCTGCACTCACGCGCACACACACACACCCAAGCCTGCACTCACGCGCACACGCACACACGCCCAAGCCTGCACTCACACACACATGCACACACCCAAGCCTGCACTCACGCGCACACACACACACCCAAGCCTGCACTCACGCGCACACGCACACACGCCCAAGCCTGCACTCACACACACATGCACACACCCAAGCCTGCACTCACGCGCACACACACACACCCAAGCCTGCACTCACGCGCACACGCACACACGCCCAAGCCTGCACTCACACACACATGCACACGCCCAAGCCTGCACTCACGCGCACACACACACGCCCAAGCCTGCACTCACGCACACATGCACACACGCACACGCCCAAGCCTGCACTCACGCGCACATGCACACACCCAAGCCTGCACACATGCACACATGCACACGCCCAAGCCTGCACTCACGCACACATGCACACTTTCATCTGCCTGAGCAGCTCGTGGGCACAACAACCCACAACTTTCCAGGTATCAGAGCTTTTGATTGGTTAACAATGATTCTCACCCCCTTTTCTCACTTCATCCAGGTGACAAGGGAAGGCAAGGTACCCACAAAAAATCAGAATTCCATTAGAAGACTTATTAGTGATATATTATACAAGATATGTAGGTCACTTATGGATAACTAAGGGAGTAATGCTGTATATACATTATGAGACCATACAACATCTTCCAGATCCGATGCTACAATTCAAAACATCGCTAAGTACAGCACTACATTTTCCTCCAATAAAAATGGTTCCCGTTGACTTTATTCTTTATCGTCAATAGCCTGCACATCACACGACTCTCTTTTTTTTGAATGACTGAACAGAAATCTGTGAGTTCTTCCACCCGCAAGTTTTTAATCTCTGATGCTTTAGTTAACGGAGGATTTGGGGCGGCCCGGCCTGCGGCTCGCTGACAGAGAAGCCGCGCCCGCCAGCCGCACGCGACCATTTCAGCTTAAAATGTCCGCCGGTTACTGTTAACAGTCAGGCTTCACAGGGGCCGGGAAGCACAGCTTCCAGCCGATAATAAACACGTAATGCCAGCGTGCGCTTCCTGTAAGCTTTCCCCCGTATCCCCGCCTTTCCCAGACAGACAAAGAGCAGCAAAGAGAGAGGACAGAGAGGAAGATGTCAACGTTTTTCGGTATCAAAGCGGAGGATGAGGAGTGTATCGAGCCGTGGGAGGAAGATTAAAGGGTCCATTTTATCCAGCCGCAGACAAAAGGAAGCCGAGCACAAAGACAGGAAGGGACGGCGTGACGGAGAGCCGGCGTCTATTTCCAGCCGCGCTGAGCGATTTGTCAGCTTCCAGAGCGTCGCTCAGGGGGGCGGGGGGGGGGGGGGGGGGGGGGTAACGCGATTCCCCCGCCTTTTTCGGGCCTGAAGTGCTGTGTCAACCTCACCACCCCCCAGACTTAGACCAGCCCCCCTTTAAACCCAGACCTCGCCCCCTCTCTCTAATTTTGTCTCCTTCCTCCCTTGCTCTCTAACTCACCCTCAAACTCCCCTTCCATCTCCCTCTCTTCCCCCCCCCCCCCTCCCTCCCTCCCTCCCTCCCTCCCGCTACGCTCATCTCTCAGCAACGTGGAATCACAGGTGCCGGGCTGAGGTGAACATCGTAACTGGAAATATCCGCGCAAAGCAGCGGGCAGCGAAACCTGGAACATTCCGGAGGGCGACGGGAGGCTCGGCAGGCCTTTGGGGGGGGGGGGGGGGGGGGGGGGGCTCTGAAGCCACTCGGCCAATGACCAGGCGGAGAGATGACCGGACAGCAAAGCTTACCGCACGTCAAACAGATAAACTACCACAAGCGGCCATTAGAGAGAGGGAGGGGGCGGGGTCCTCCCTAAAGGGGGCGGGGCCCTCCCTAAAGAAAGGAACAAGTGTGTGATGAGAGTCCTGTGGGAAGACAAAAAAGTCTAATTTATTACAATTTCGTTATGAGTCATACTATTTAGTGAAATAACTACAATGGTTACATAACAGGAAGCAGTTCAGTTGTTTAGGAGCTGAGCTTGTGACCAGGGTTTTTATTTTAGTTTTTGTATAATGCCTGGCTGAAGGGCACTGAAACCTCACCCCTAAATGCTGTGCTTAACTCCTATCGTTCCCGTTAACATTCAGCTGTATAGGTAACGTAAGCACCGTCACCCCGGACAACCGGTGGGCCAATAGTTATAATGTGACTAATGGGCTGAACGGCCGGCTGATTGGACGGGACTTTTGCAGGAAGCACTGTAGCTAGCGCTGGGTCCTGATAGGCTAATCAGAGCGGGATGTTGCGGGACACCTAACCGCTGAGGGAATGTTTCCTGCTGAGCACGGTGCCGCCGGGGGGCTCATTGCCCCCAGGGGCAGCAGTCGCTGCTTTAGAGGTCAGAAAATCCATTAGGACGTCCTGGAACGCCGCGGGACGAGGCTGAAGCACCTCGCTTCCGTACGGCAGCTGCCCCCAAAAACCCATTAAACTGAGGACGTGACCCCCCGCCCAGCACTTTACCCCCTCCCTCGGGCCCCCGCACTCCACAGCCACCGTCCTGGTGAAAGGGGTCTCCGCCAGCCGCCCAACTTGCAGCGATTGGCCAGCTGCCGCCGCCACCGCCCCCACCCCCCCCTCGCAATTTCGGGGACCGGTCAGGGCTCCGGGGCGAAAGCCAGGATAGCGATCGAGGCCGGTGTGCGGGGGAGGGGGGGGGAGGGGAGCGACGGAGAGCCATTAAATTTGGCCGGAGGAGCGCGGAGATTGTGGAAGCCTGAGCAGGCCACGCGGTTTTTTTTGTTTTTTCAACCGACGGCAAAAACTACGAAAGGGCGTAACCATGGCAACGTCAACTGCGGTCATGACCTACGCTCAGCCGCGACTCACCGGGCGAATGCATAACATGTTCGAGATTTGGGATTTTTCGGGGAAGATATTTATTCAGAACAATTCAATGCAAAGCGAATGATATAACACACACACACACACACACACACAAGGAGAAAGGGAGTATGAGAGAGCTCTCTACGAACCTAAACCTTCGTACAAACCTACGAAACTAAAAAAAAACAGTGAGTGACCACAGTGCTGTTCTTGTCATGTTTAATTTTTAAAAATCTATCCCTCATTTAAATTTTTCATTAAGCTACATATTTGTGGACATAAATTGTTTTGATGAATGAGTGGTTAAGGGGAAGGATGCAGAAATAAGTGTCACTGAGTGCTTTTCAGCAATGAAGCCCTCTGCCATTTTATATTCTCAAATGCTGCAGCAACACAATCCAATTTATTGTTTTGCCAACAGAGCTCAATTAAATTGAACTGAATTGAGTCAGCGCATAAATGTCATAGAAAGCGAAGTTAAATAATTTTCAGCACTGTCTCCGTGATTATTGCCCCATGGGGGTGGGGGCTGGGGAGGGGGGGGGGGTTGATTTAAAAGGCTCACTGGGTGGTGTGTGACAGCCCCGTCTCCTTCCCCTTATGCTAGCTTTCAAGTTTTTTCTTTCTTTTTTTTTTTGTTGGCAAATAAAAGACGGGGTGGTGAAGCAGTGGAGTGGTTATAAAACCCAAAGCTTGAAAGGCTATCCAAGGCGCAGTCCTTTCCTATGATGTCCAAGCAGATTGCACTGTGCAGGGCCAGCCTGTACATATTAATTACAGCAGCGGCAGGCGGGGGACGCCTCGTTGCCCTGTCCTGTCTTTCATCTTCACAGGCTTTTGAGAGACACAATGAGCTTTTTGTGACTCAAAATGGCACCTGGGGTGGTCGTGAAAGGAAGAGGAGAAAGAAAGAAAAAACGAGCAGAAAAAAAAAAGCACCAGAAGCACTTTCTTGTCACTTTTCATTTTGACGGCCAATGGCTCGACGCGTCCAATTATAAACACTTCCATTGATGCGTCTCCCGAAAAAGCCTGAAATTAAATGCAGGCCTTGATTAGATACACACGTCCAACAAAGAGAGGAAAGTGAACTGTAGCTAATCCACCAGAGAGCAACCTTAGAAAGCATCTATACAGCCACCAGGGTGTAAACAACAGCGCCCGTCTTTTAAACCTAAAAGGGCTCTCAGCGGTTTTTTGGCAGCATCAGCAAGGATCTTAAACGCACGCGCTCGTAAACGTTGTTTTTTTTTGGGGGAATGCTGGGATATCTCAGGCAGTCAATTTACTGAACTGTCTTCTGTCTGTTTTTATCAGCTGCGTCACGCGTGTGTCGGTGCAACAAACTGCACTCTGCGTATATTTTATTTTCTGACACTGACGGCACAATCAGAGTTCTTGCAGGAAAAAATAAAATATATAAAAGTTATTCGCTTCTATTATATGCTGCATACTCCTATGGGTTACAGTACAGGAAATTTTACCCTGTCACCAAACCATTCACAGCAGACGAAGCATGAATTACGTCTTATTTAGCGAGTAGTAAACAGATCGAAACAAAAAGTAAACGGGTTGCAAACACATACTGAACTTATATTTTCTGGAATATTCAGAATTTCTGTTTAGAATTAATGTCAGGTATTAGCACTGCCAGCTGCAGCAAACTCAAGTGTTTTCCTGATCAAAGCAGAAAAAGTGTGTGTGTATATATATATATATATATGTATATTTATGTATCTTCTCACTTGCTAATAGGCTGTGCACTTTTAGTTCATTTACAGCATACTAGCATTTAAAAAAAGCCATTATAGACCTTAGTTAATAAGCGCTAATAGGTATTGATAAACAGACGCAGGAAGTAAAATTTTCTAAAGATGTCTGCATGTAAGATAAATGAGCACATGTTTACTGAAAAAGCCAATAAGAGCATTGGAGGCCAAGTGGCCAATTAGACGATTGGGAAGGATGACTCGACAAGCTCCTGATCTCCTGCAAGACCGAGCGCAGCCTTGCCTTCCTGCAAAACAGTCCCACGGGCAGGGAGGCGATTCCACCACCAAAGAGAGGTAGAGAGGGGGAGAGGGGGAGAGGGGGAGAGAGGGGGAGAGGTAGAGAGGGGGAGAGGGGAGAGGGGGGAGAGGTAGAGAGGTAGAGAGGGGGAGAGGGGAGAGAGACAGAAGGAAAGAGACAGAGAAAAGAGAGCGAGTCAGAGAAGGAGACCGGGGAAAAGGAGAGACAGATGAAGAGAGAGGGGGAGAGAAGTCGATCTTGAACGTATGTTTAAGAAAACAGCCTTCCCACTATATTCCACCATGGAGCCCTTGTAAAATGGCAGATGCCTCAGCCTATAAAATGGACTCCCAAGGAACTGTATATGAATATTATGTGAAAAATACAATCTCTTTATCCAGTAGCTATCCACCTTACATGAGTATTATTTCTAATGTAAGATTTTTGTATTTTTTTTTTTTAAACGTGGAAGAGACTTCTAAAAAAAAGTAAACTGTCAAGTACTGAATAACTCATTCCATACAGCCAACTGAAAGGTAACACAGACACCTGCTCCAATTAACACTCGCTGCTCAGATATAAAACTCCTACTCAGATGTAAATCGCGCAAGTACCTGTGTCAGGTATTTTTACAAAAAGTGGTTAGATGTGCTGCAGCTAAACTGCCAGCTCTGGGAATGTGCGAAAAAGCTGAATCCAGTAGCAGAAAAAATAAATAACTACAAATTTGGACTGGTTTCCACTTCATCATAAAACAAAACAAAACAGACTGTATAACATTAAATGCGCTCTTCTACACTGTAAAGTGAACATCTCCCCACTGTCATCATGTGACACTCTCCTTTGGGTGCTATTGGTCAGCTTTGTGTGATTGACACCTTTGCTGGTTGCTAATTTCTAACCTACCAGAGCCACAGAAGCTAAGAATTTGTCTCTTTTTCAGCTTAAAGACAGAGAAACTAAAATCGCTGTCGGGCTTGTTACGCTGCCTGTTATGAAAGGCGCGCCGTGATTGGTGCAGCTCCTGTTCTCGTTCCTTTTTGGTACGAGTGAGATGACATCACACCCGTCTTATCGCCGTTTGAGCGTCTCTGGTTCGAGGCGGTGCACGTGCCGACGCTGCCTTTGTGTTAAATCACTGGCAGTCACCCTGTCGAGCGCGGAATAGCATGTTTAATTCAGCTACCCTCCGAGAGCTCCACAGCTGTCACTCACTCTCTGGATCAGGAGACTTTAAAAAAAGAAAAAGAAAGAAAGAGAAGGAACGAGAGAAGAAAGGAAAAAATGGGAACGCGTTTGAGGCTCACGCGCATGTTGTGGGAGGGGAGGGGAGCGGGGGGTCCTTGTTTGTCACCTGTGCTCTGTGGAGGGTTAGGGTCAAAGGTCAAAAGGCCCTTAAAGGCCGTGTTCAGAAGCCAGTGAAGAAAGGAGTGGCTCTCAGCCTAGGAGGGACAAGACAGGAGCACCCACATGTTTTAGCGAAGCTCAGGACGGCCTGTTGACCTGGGTGGAGACTGAATCATGGCCAGGGAGAAACAGCTATTAACCCTTTATGGTGCAAGATCACAAACATGTGATTGGAATGTTCTTAACTGAACATTCTAACGAGGATGTGACAACCACAACATGTAACTGAACGCAATGGAGTTTGAGAACACTGAAATAGGATTTTGGAAAAAAAAAAAAAACTACAAATGACCTACTCTTCACAGGGCTAAAGAGTGAAACCGACTTCATAATGAAACTGTGATTAAAAAGCCCTTCTCTTCCCCATGAAGCTGCGCTGTGGTGACGTCAAAACTCACATCAAAAACAAACAAGCGAAATATTCCCATTTCCATAATTTAACTCCTGCGGGGGACAATGTATTGGTCTGAGCAGCGGACCGAAATAGCTTTCGCCACAACAACTCACTCAGGAGAACAGCGAAACGCACAGGCGGCGTGACACCGTCACAAGAGGGCGAGCAAAGAAAGTGTGCGGCTGCCTAACGCCATCGTGCTTACGATCTCTAAAGCTCCTCCTGCTAAAGCACGCCGCGCCGTTTCTCCTGCGGCCCCCTGGGAATCTGTCCTCTCGCCACGCTTGTAAAAACCCATCTTAAAAGCAAGCGGCCTCCGCTTGTTTCTTTCTTCTTCCCTTCTCTCTCTTTCCTCCCTCCCTCCCTCCCTCTCTCTCTCTCTCCTCCCTCCCTCTCCCTCCTCCCTCCTCTGCCTCTCTCTCTCTCTCTCTCCTCTCTCTCTCTCTCTCTCTCCTCCCTCCCTCCTCTCTCTCTCTCCCTCTCCCTCCCTCCCTCCCTCCCGCCCTCTCTCTCTCCCTCTCTCTCTCTCTCTCTTCTCTCTCCCTCCCTCCCTCCCTGCCTCCCTCCAATGGAGACTTCAGCGCACCCTCAGAGGCCGTGCATCGAGCTCAGTTTCTCCAGCTACGTGGATAACTGTCGATAGACGAGCAGCAGGCAAACCGCGGATTGATCCGGCGAGCGCTGGGGGGGGGGGGGGGGGGGGGTCTGGGATCCGATGTGAAACCTTGACGTTTGATAACGATAATTTTGTCCAGAACAGCAGGTGCGTTGGCATGCTGACCGTCGCCATAACCTGGCGGAGGTGGTAAGAAACATCTGGCCAGCCCGGGCGCTTTGCTCACTGATCACCAGAGCGCTCCCTTTGATCAGCCACCCGATTGGTCCAGCTAGCATCAGTCCGCCAATTAGCCCGGCTCTCATATTTCGGATAAATAAAACAACAACAAACCACGAAAAGAAAAGGCCATCTCCCCGAGCCTCGACAGTCCTCGCTCGCTGAAGACAAAAAGAAATAATAACGATTAAAAAAAAATGACTGTTTTCTCAGCAGATGGTCACATCCATCTCTGGAGGCCATTTGCATAGGCCAGTGTTGTTAAAAGCAGTTCCTTGAGATGTGATTCAGAGCCTATGAAGGTCTACAGCAGTACTGCATGCAAACCCATGGCTCTTAATGAAAAGGCCACGTCTCTCTCTCTCCAGTGGAACCGAACGTCTCCACAGCCATTTCTATACGCCCATACATGCAGCGTTTAGTGCAAAACTGACCACTTTTTCATTCTAATGGGTCGTGTGGGATCCTTCCTGGGCTCATGCAAACCTGTTTAGAGTTCATCTGAAGCTGTCACCTTCTGCTGTGTGAGGCAAGCTGCGCTAACGCTAAAGCCTCATTGATAATTTCGTCGCACGACACTTTTGACAAGCGGCGATCAACAAACGTTACATTCTCGACGGCGCCGCAACACACTTTCTCGCTAATGTTTCGCGCCTCCGGAATTTTGTTGTCACGGACACTGTCTTTACCTCGTCACGCAGAGTGATCGGACCGTTTACAAGCGTAAACAAACGGTCCGGAGCTTTGGCGTCTCGTTACCATAGAGACAACAGAACCCAGCCTGCCGAAGCACAAAGGCCAAACATTGTGCCACACGCTCATTTATTGTTGAGTGACACTTTTTTGAAAGTGTGCCGCAAAGTAAAAAGACAATTGAGGGAGGTTCCGTTCGGCTCTCATTCGGTACTGAGATAACACTATGAGAACATCCTCAAACAGCCTACGAACATTTCAATTTCAAGCTCACAGAAACACAAAATATTGTTGTTGTTGTTTTTTTTAATAGCCCGAACACAATAATCAACGACGTTGAGGCAGGCAGTCTGCGGCGAGTACCAAACAAAAGGAAAAAAACGTTAATAAGTTCAGACTCCAGGGCATTTTAATGCTTCTCTTTAAAATAACAGCACCCTGTGGAGGGGCCACGATGACCACCAACATCAGCTGGAGGCCCCGGCTGTTTTGTGTGCCCTGTTCTCGGCCCTTCCACACAGGGCAGAACATAAACAGCTGGATACTCTTCAGAAGATTACATCTTAATTATGTTTCTGTGCCCTTTTTTGTAAAATAATAATAACAATAAAAAAAATTTAAATCACCAGCTTTACTTGACCTTTTTTTTACTCCCACACTTGTGTGCAGCAGAACATCACAGATGCGGGCGCACAGTGAACAGAAGGTCGTTTGGAACTGTATCGTAACTGAAAGACAAAAGGGCCGCTGATTTTAAAAAGCCCAGTTTCTGTTTAATTCCTGCCTTTTGCCATAAGGAGCTCGATAAGGTGCAAACGCGGGCGCTGCTTCCAGTTTTACGTACGTTCGGCAGACGGCTCATTCTATAACTTCTGTAACAGCACTTTATAGTCTCTGAGGTTTTACTGTTCTGGAGAAGAAGGGTGAAATTTGATACCCCGCGGTGGCAAATTTGCTTAAACACGGGGAAAGCTGCCATTTTCTGCGCCACAGTAGGGGCTGAAAGGGACATTATGAGAGTCAGACGGAACGCAGAGCGACATCACTTCCCCCTCCGTAACGCGGCCAGTGTTCAGAGCGCGGCCTGGAAGCGGCCCGGTTCCCACGCGCGAGGCGGTTCGGATGTTTTCGGGGACGCCGCGAACGCCACGGAGTCGCGGTCTTTTCAGTCGAGGTTTTGAGGCTTTTGTAAATAAATCGCACGCACAGCCCCGCGGGTCTTATCAGGATGGTCCAGGCCAGGCATACACCAGCAGGGTGGGGGGGGGGGGGGGATATGCCCCCTGTCAAAGACAGGATTGGTAGAGATGTGTGTTCCTTGCCCAACCCGGAAGCACATCAGCAAAGTGATTTTTTAGGACACGTCAGTGTTACCATAACTCTGCCAGTGCCGCTGGGTCACTTTCAGAAACCAACATGAATAGTCTAGTAAAAATGAGATCTGCCCACTGAGCGTTACGGCCCACATTGTGAACACAAAATAAAGGCTACAGAAAGCAGAATCCAACAGCCTGAGTCCTGGCATGACATTTATAAAAATTTCACTGACGCAGTGAGGCTCTCTCTATCTCTCTCTCTGTCTCTCCCCCTCTCTCTCTCTCCCTCTCTCTCTCGCTCTCCCTCTCTCTCTCTCTCCATCTCTCTCTCTCTCTCTCTCTCTCCATCTCTCTCTCTCTCCCTCTCTCTCTCTCTCCATCTCTCTCTCTCTCTCTCTCTCTCTCCCTCTCTCTCTCTCTCCATCTCTCTCTCTCTCTCTCTCCTCTCACCCCCCCTCACTCTCTCTCTCTCTCTCCCCCTCACGTCAGGTCTTCATTATTCTGGCGGTGTTCCGGCTCCTTCCGGTGCAATTCGGGCGGCCAAGGCCAAGCACAGCAGGCCCACGGGGAGGGTCGGCGTGTTCGCCGGCCCTGCGGTCGGCCCGGCGAGAGGAACATACGCTGCCAACAGCCGCTGCCGCCGCCGCCCGCTCGCTCTGCACCGCCCCGCCAGGGCCGCCCCACGCCCGACCGAACAGGCCTCCGCTCCAACACCGCGGATTTCATGGGAACACACAAACACACACACATACTGTAATGCACGCACCTACACATGCATGCACGCACACACACACACACATGCATGCACACACAAACACACACGCATGCATGCACACACACACACACATTCACACACGCACACACACGCATGCACGCACACACGTACGCGCGCACACATTCACACACGCATGCACGCACACACGTACGCGCGCACACGCACACACACGCATGCACGCACACACAAACACACACACACATACTGTACTGCACGCACCTACACATGCATGCACGCACACACACATTCACACACGCACACACACGCATGCACGCACACACGTACGCGCGCACACATTCACACACGCACACACACGCATGCACGCACACACAAACACACACACACATACTGTACTGCACGCACCTACACATGCATGCACGCACACACACATTCACACACACGCATGCACACACACACGTACGCGCGCACACACGCATACACACGGTGTACTTAATGAATTAAAAAACGACTGGGGAATTGCTGAGGCTACTTTGCATCATTTTTTAGTGCCTGCTGGTGAACCACACTTCTGTTACTGAACAAAATCTGCTGAGCCTGTCCATCCATTCAACAGCCTGTCGGTCATCGAAGGAAGCAGTCACCTGTTCTCTCACACACACACACACACACACACACACACACACACACACACACACACGCTCAGGGCGCGGTCGTTGCTGTTGTTAGACGCGCTGGCGCTGTCCTGTCCTCCCCCTGAGGAAGGAGGAGGCCTGAGGGACCGTTACCCTGTCAACAACCCGCGCAGACTGCTCCCCCCCACACACACACACACTCACACACACACTCACACAGACACACACACACACACACACACACACACACACACACACTCACACACACACACACACACACTCACACAGACACACACACACACACACTCACACACACACTCACACAGACACACACACACACACACACACACACACACACACACACACACACACACTCACACACACACACACTCACACACAGACACACACTCACACACACACACACACACACTCACACAGACACACACTCACACACACACACACACACACTCACACAGACACACACACACACACTCACACACTCACACACACTCACACACACACACACACACACTCACACAGACACACACACACACACACACTCACACAGACACACACACACACACTCACACACACACTCACACAGACACACACACTCACACACACTCACACACACACACAGACACACACACACTCACACACACTCACACAGACACACACACCCACTCTAACACACACACACACACTCACACACACTCACACAGACACACACAGACACACACACTCACACAGACACACACACACACACTCACACACACTCACACAGACACACACACACACACTCTCACACACTCACACACACACCCACACACACACACTCACACAGACACACACACACACACACACACACACACTCACACACACTCACACACACTCACACACACTCACACAGACACACACACCCGCACAGAGCGCCACAGATTTCACACAGATCTCCCAAGCCGCCACGCCCTCCACGTGCAGCCGTCGCCAAGAACAGAGGCCGCCACTGGAAGCCGGCGACGACGCCATCGCGGAAAACAGAGCAAGCGCTCTTTCCTCCCGCCATTTTCAGCGGCGGAGCGATGGAGACGCAGCGCGGTGGGAGCCGAGCGAAGCGGGAGAACAAAAGACGCAAACGCACGACCCGGTCCAGCCCGCGCCGCTTATACAGGAGCACAGAGAGCTGTCCTCTGAGCAGCCAGCCCCAACCCCCCCCCCCCCCCCCCGCCCGGGAGCAGCACGGGCAGGTCCAGCTGCCCCACCCCCCCTCCACCCCCCTACTGCCGAAAGAAGGACAGCGCAGCCGGAGAATAACTAAACGGGCGGGAGCACCGCCATGGCTTCCAGGCCCGGGACAACAGGCCCAAACCCCACGGCCCCGCCCGTTCCCCTTTGTGCTCCACGGCAACGTGAATTCATCACGGAATACGGCTGGCGGAAGGGAGCGTTCTGGAATTCTCTCTCCCGTCAGCGAAGCCAGAGCAGGCGAAGCCAGAGCAGCAGAGCCCAAAATAATAACCCGATTCAAAGGGAGATTTATTCTGGCTGGCTCACCCACCCTGCTAATCACAGCCAAAATAATTACCTTAATCCACGCGCGTGTGCACGTGTGTACTTGGGTGTGCGTGTGTGCAAATAAATGTCACACAGGCAAACGAAAAGCTACCGTGGAGATACCGTCCAGCTATAAGTCCCGCCCCCCAGCCCAGGCCAGCCAATGAGAAGACAGCGCCGCAGACTCAGCTGCGGCCGGGCACGTGTCTGTGAGCGCCGTCGCCGTGCCGACGCCCTCGGAGAAAGCGGAATGGACGAGGCTCAGGGGAACGAGTCTCGAGCACCACGGAGAGAACGCTAACTGCAGTCCCCGTGGGGCAGCTAAGAGGATGTGATAACCCCCCAAAAAATATGCAGTCAGGACACTCGCTGGCTCAACGGGGGGAGAGAGGAGGAACAAGGCACCGGGAGGCGCTGAGCTATTGACGGAAAACGAGCGAAGAACCACCGCGCGCTACGCTAACGCTTCAGGCACACTGAAGACTGCCAGCCAGTGATCGTCTCTCTTCTCTTTACAGTTCTGTTATTTTTAGTGTGGGGGGGAGGGGGGGGGGGGGGGGAGGAACCCAAAAAATGATAAAAAAACAAACTAAAACTGTGGAGGCATTTGCGGGTCAGGATTTTATTTCTTGGGGCTGTTTTCTAGAAAGAAAGAAATGACCTTGAAACGGCCAGCCTCCACGAATAAATGACTTTTCCTTCTATCTCTCTTCCATTCCGGGGAGCCACAGCTCCATTGTTATTCCTCTGGTGCAGCGAGAGGATCCTGGAGCTCAGCGGTGCTTTACGATGGGAGATGATGATCTGCGTTCTCATTCGGACATCTGATTGCACCCTAACCCCCTCTACCCCCCCCCCCCCCCCCCCACCCCCGCACCCCAATGTCCCAGCTTCACAATAGCACCACACCCCTTCCTGCCACCCAAACATGCACCACTGTCCCTTCAGAAGCAATGTCCCTCACTCTCACCCCCCCCCCCCCCATTGGCTAAACCTCCTGGCAAGCACTAATTGTAGAAACTGCGAGATCAGGTAACTCAGAGCTGTGCATGCAGAGTCCTGTTTTGCCAGTTGCTCTCCCAAGCTGTGACATGTCCTTGGGGTTAGCGGCAATGCTCTCCACTGTAGCCCTATCGTCATGGCGACTGCTACAGTCTCCGCTCTAGTTCTGTATGGCTCTACTCCTCCTCTCGATTAGAAGTCGCGGCTCTTTTTCATTTCAGAGTGTCAAACAGTTTCTCGTTCAATGTCAAAAATGAATGCCGAAAAAAAAGCGAACATCCTCCTTTGAAAAGTTTTCAGAAGGGTCTGGGTAAACACGCATCTTCTCCATAAACAATATGAGCGAATTCTGTAATGTGCGCTACTGTTCTCTCGAATAAGATAAATGGACAGTCGAATTGGCTGTGACATTCCTCTCAAAGAAGGCGCAGGACATGTTTGTGCTCGCAAACTTTTTGCGGGTCTTCGCCCGGTATGAACAGACACACTCCGTCACGAAGCAGTAGCGGTTAAAACGCGATATCCATGACGACGAGCATTAGCGCTTCCTCTTTTTAGCGGGGACGGGATTCGTTACTAGGGCGTCCCCCGAAATTCCTTTGTGGCGTGCTTCCTGACGCGTCCGCGGTGGTTTCAGGAACACGGTCGGTTTATGAAGACAGCGGGGGGGAACTGGAACAAACGCCGAAAACGAACGCGCTCGCGATCGCGGTCCTCCGATGGCACCGGCGGTCCCCTCACCTCTCCTCCCGCCGCGTAGCGGTACCGACAGAGGCCCCCCCCCCCCCCCCCCCCCCGCGCGGTACCCGGGGACACGCTGTGAAGGGCTCCCTCTCGCAGACAGCGCCCCCGTTTGACACCGGAGCCGTACGGCGCGCTGTTCACGGATAAAACAGGGAGGCGGTAAATCCAGTTCGGCTAACGAGCCGGGGCTCTTAACTTAGCCCATCTGCGAGCGGTGGCAGATGCTTGTTTGTTTCTTCCACGCTTGTCATCAACTGGCACGATAACAGGGAGCGTCTTTTCCCCCATCTGGAATACAGCCACAGGGCCTACATGCAATAAAAAAAGTACAAAACCCATTGTGATGTCATCGTTTCATTGCATTCTCCTCAGGATCTGCAATTAAGGGATTGTTTTAAATGGCTTACATGCGCCTACAGTATAAACAACCCACAGAACAAGTTTGATGTCCTTACTCGTTTCATATCGGTCATTTTTTGTCATTCGACATGGCGAAAATGCCAGTCAAATTCATGAATATAAAAAATGAATCCCACTTCTGTGGCACCTTTTATGGAAATCAAATAAAATTCAGTGCTTTACAGTGCTCAGTGGCCATTTTGTGCCAGACCATTCCTCATTCGTCACATACAGGCCAAAATGAAAGGGGAGGGGCCTATTTAAGTTCTTGTATTGAGAAACCGAATGAAACAAAAAAGAATGAAATGAAAAAAAAAAGCCAAGGATGAATTCCCCTTAGACTCTCAGTTTCACGTTTAGCTGAGGGTTTTCCTCAGAGTTTCTGCTATAAGGGACCGTCACCAAAGGGACACGCTTCCCTCCAGCCCTCTTCGCTCAGCTCTAACCCCTCAGCAGCCACACGAGAAGAAGAAAAAAAAAAGCGCAAAATCTGACGGACTTTGATGACGAGCCCTAATCATTAGCAGAGTCGCGGGCGTGCGAACCCACGCAATCTGTGCAGCGATGGAGCCCTGCGGAGATGCGGCACAGCGGGTCACTGAAGTACCCAAACGAGAGAGAGCTGGAGAGCTCTTCTGCAAAGCATGGCGGTGCTAAACGCGCCGAAATTGACTCTTGACTCCGTCGCTAATTTCCCAGACAGGCACCTTCACAATGGGAGTCTCGCACAGCTAACATCTGGCGCGCGTATCAGCTTACACAGCCAAACGCGTTTATCGCCACTCACAAATATAGCCGGTTAGCAGATGCCTTTTAATGGGAACGGCTAGCGAAAGGAGCATTTAGCGCTGAGAAGGCGGCGCCAGAGCCGTGGGGTGGGCGGCAAAGTTACAGCAAAACCGACGCCGGCCTTGAGGCGCGTTACCGCGGCGACCGGGGCGGGGGGGTCTCGCTCAGTTCCGACAGCGGTACCGCCAGGTCAGGCTTTTTTTTGACCGGGTGACCTTCGAGCGGTAAGTCTTCCCCATTCATAAAGCACTGTAACACGGGCTCAGCAGATCTGGGGATTTATGAGTAGCGTCCTAAGCCTTGTAATCCACGCAATGACAGCACAAGATTACATTTATCCTTTTTTTAAAAATTTTTTTTTTTTTTTTTTAAACAACTGACGATTCCCGGCGGGTTTCAGCGAGCGGAGCGTCTTTTTTCCCGCCCAACAACGGGAAAGCAAACAGAGAAAGCTCCTCCGAGAGGGAAGCGGTTTCCCCTGAGAAATCTCCTCCCCGAGTTTCCCCCTCCTCTCCGCTCGAGCACAAAGGGGCCCTTTTGTGGGCGCGTGCGCTACAGCGTGTCTGTGCGCCCGAAACGTCCGTCACGGGCTCCTCACTCCTGTCAGAGGGGGGAACGCGGCCCTTTGAAATCCACCTGTCAGACGGATGTGAGAACAGAGGCCTGTAACCCCCCCCCCCCCGTAGAGGAGGAGGAGGAGGAGGAGACGAAGGCTCTGCACCGCGGCGCGTGTTCTCCGCACGTTCCGCCTCTAGCCATTAGCGGGCGTATCAAACACTTCCTGTTCCGCCTCCGTCTCAACGGGTTTTTTTTTCCACGTGCCACTGACATGCCGGATCAAAGACGACAGCCAGGCTCCCGCCCCATTGGCTGTCGCTGAGAAACCCCCCCCCCCCCACACACACCCCCACCCCGCTCACTCTGATTGGCGGTAAAAGGCCCATGCAAATGCAATTTGTTCCGCTGGTTCCAGGACGCCGCGGCAGAGAGCGACGTGACATGGACAGCCCAGGCGGCTGAAAATGAGACCCATAAAAAAGGAATAAAAAAAAAGGGCTCCTGATTGGCTCTACAGCCGGGGGGCGTGTCATTTATTTTTCATGGGTCTACATCAGAAAGAAAAAAAATTGCAGCAAGGCACCTCAGGCAAAGTCACCTTAGAGTGGCCCTGTGAATCCAATGGGGAGGCAGCATAGCACAGCGGCTAGGGAACTGGGCTTGTAAACCAGAGGGTGGGCAGAGGGGCCCACCCCCACCCCACTCCCCCCAAGCCCCTCCCTTTAATCTCAAACAGAACACACATGCTTCTGTGTCATCAAGATGTGTGCACTGCCAGTGTAGTATAATGGTGAGGCAGCTGGGTTTTTAAACTTGCAGAGGTTGCAGGTTCAATTCCCCTCATAAAGCACAGTGCTTGTAGCCTTGAGCAAGATTCTCAACCTGAATTGCTTCAGTACATATCCAGCTGCATACATGGGTAAAGATGAAAACTGTGTAAGAGCATCTAACTAAATACCTGAAAAAATATAAAAGTAACTTTTCAAGTGCTTTCCTCAGATTTGTATGCTCCAGTTAATAAAAAAGGAAGAATACTGTGTCCATCACCCATGGGTTGCAGGCTCAAATCCTGAGAGAGTTCCATGACTTGCAACATTCAAAGTTGGACAACTTTGGCAAAAAGTATATAATTTCAAAAAATGAATCAGTGCACCACTACGTACCTTGCTCCAATATAAAAAAAAAAATTTAATTTGCGAGTTGTTGACATAACCCTATTTTTGTGTCTTAGAAATGTTCTGTCTAGTCAATGTGGCTAATTATATACAGTAAATAACAATGCTGTCTGCTATTTGAAATCCAGTCCTATTGTACTGTATTGTGTGTGTGTGTGTGTATGAGTGTGTTCAAACAGACTTGCACTGAAAATACAGTAAACATTCTTACTCTACAATTCCTGGTGCTGTTTGAGTTATGCACATTGACAGATGTTGATAGCTGGGGTTTCTAAAGTGCAGAACCGTACTGAGAGACCAAAACACTCGTCCAATAATGTGCTCTGCTGAAACACACCAAATGCAGACATTTCTTCTTCCTCAAAAGGTGATAATAACTGTAAATTTACCCCAAAAAAAGGTGACAGTATTTCTGAAGTTCCCCGCTGGATTGTAGCTGATGTCGGCAAAGCAAGCTTATTTACAACGAGCCTTTACGGTGGGAGTGGTGAGTGGAACATGGATCACAACTAAAGTTTGGACAGAATTGGGTCTGTCTGCGGTGGCGAGCAGCGAAAGCCTTTATTCCCCGGACGATCGCCGGGATGGATACTCTTGTCAACGGGAATTTAACACGTTTCACTCCAGAGGAACCGAATCCGGGGAGCTCTTCAGACCGGCTCTCCGGAAAAAAAAAAGAAAGTGCTTTATATTGTCTGCGCGCGGGGGCTGGGGGGGGGGGGGAGGCGCGGGGGGAGCAGCAGACAGATGGATGCAATAAAACCTATCGACATGTCGTCGAGGGGGTGGGGGGGCGGGGGGCGGGCGTAGATCACCGAGCGGATGGCGACAGCTTCCAATCAGCCGCTCTCCCGCCATAATAACTCAAAGCTTCGAGTCGGCGGTAGAGCAGCGCCCCCCCGCCCCCCCCCCCGCCCCCCCGCCACCCACCTCAACCCCCCCCACCTAATCACAAGGCTCCGAGGCCACGCTTTATTGTCTGCTGGTAATGGGACGGGGGGATTTCTAATTTGTAACCGTATAAAAAGGCAATTAACCGAGGCGTGAATAAAAGCTAACGAACAATAGCGACCGTCCGTCACATCACGCACTACCATCAACACGGAGTTGTCTTCTTCTTCTTCTTCTTCTTTTTTTTTTAAGTCGCTTTTTTTGATTGTTTGTTTCTCTCGTTCTCTTGAAATTGGCATCTCGTGTTTTTGTGCTTCGCAAACATGAGAGAGAGCGTTTTGCCGGTGCAGATTACGCAAACTAAACATTTCTTCCAGTGGGTTTAGGAAGAATGTACTCTCTGCTTGCTGTGAAATGACGTGCCCTGCTACATTCCTCGCCCGCAGTACAACCTGCTCCATTCTGCCCATCTTTTTCCATCACTGTGTTTAGACAACATCTGCCATCCTCTGGCCTCGTCCCCCCATCCCCTGAAAAGAGTAAGAGTAACGCTCAGCTAAGTTCGCCCCTCCAGGGCAAGCAGCATCACATGGGCTGTGTTAACCAGCCTCTACAGTACGGCACGCCACAAACAGGAAAACCGCTGCCAGGTTTCGGGGTGGGTGTGGGGGGGGGGATGGAATGATAGGGGGAGGGGGTGGGTTTGGGGGTTGCGGGGGGGGGGAGATGGAGTGATGGGGGGAGAGGTGGTGGTAGGGGGGTGGATAAGTTTTTGGAATGAAGCCTGGATTTCTGGACAGTGGAGTTGAATGAAAGGACTGCGGAATTCACGGAGAGCTCGGCTGACGGTTCGCGTTTTTTCGAGAAGAAAGAAAGAAAGAAAAAAGAAAAGAAAAAAAGAAACGAAAATGGCAGAACTCCGGAGGGTGAACGACGAAGACGAACTGCGGCGGCGGGCGAAGCCGTCGAACCCGTCACGCCGATTGCAGTAAATGCAAATGTAACATTTCGCGAGGAGCGGCGAAGCCAGGAAGCATCGCTCTTCCATGCCCCCCCCCCGCCCCCCCACACGCCCCCCCACCGCCCCCCCACCTGCCGGCCCGCCCACCAGAGTGGCTCTGTCCGGGAGACCGTCTCCCGTTCTGACCGAAGGCCAGACTGCCTCAGCGCCACGCGGGTGGATGTACGATCGGCCCTCCTGTTTCAGCCTGACCCCTCCCAGTAATGTTGCCTTCTTTTTTTATCAATCACAACAAAAGAAGGGGGGGGGGGGAATGATTTCTGGGACAAAAAATTTAATTAAGTAGCGGATGGCGGATGGAAACCCTAGTGGAACGGGACGTCCCGGATCAGACGCGTGGCGTCCTGAAGGCCGTGTCTCCACACCGCCCCCCCCCCCCCCCCCAGACTCGCGCAAGCCCATGACGTCCTTCTGGGACTCAACACCGCGGCGTTAAGGCTGGACTCTGCACACTAAAGCCGAGGGAACAGAAGCAGGGGAGAAGAAAGCAGAGGGACTGAATAAATTCTGAGAGACGGGCTGGGGAGAGAGGAGAGAGAGAGAGAGAGAAAGAGGGAGAGAGGGAGAGAGAGAGAGAGAGAGAGGAGCCGCAGAAACGGCTTCGGCTCACAGGAGCCCCAGACTTCCCCGGGGCAGACGCTGCAGTGTGAGGACAGGAGCCCCAGACTTCACCGGGGCGGACGCTGCAGTGTGAGGACAGCCGGATCCTTTAGAGCCGCTGGGTTTTTGATGACGGGGCAGAGAGTTTAAAATAAAAACCCTCCTCTCCTCTCTGAGATCTCTATCTGCTGGCCGGCATTTAGAATACGGGGGACGTCCTCGCCTGCCCTTCTGCCGGGACGTTCGGGGAGCTCCCGGTGTGGAGATACCGCAAAGCCGGCCTGTCTCCTGCCAGCGTTCCCATAGCATTCCCACAGCATTCCCACAGTTCAAGAACAGTTTCGGAAGTTTCTACATCACCGGAAGACGATTAGGCGTAATGATGTGTGCGTGAACAAAGGTGAAAAATGAGTGAGAGAGGAAGACAGAAATTGAGGAAACGGTAGATTGAGAGGAAATTAAATTAAAGTCGTCATTTCATCACCTTCCAATTTTTATTTATCTTTTTTTTTTTTTGCACTTTGCCGAGAAGGGAAGAAGCAGAAAAGAGTAGGTGTACACGGCGGCCATTTTGCACCAGACATCAGCCGAGGTGGAGGGAGGAGGGACTTACCCAGCCGGCTGAGCTGGGGGACGACTGGGCGACAGGTGGAGTCAGGACCCCAGTTTAAGGTCTAATCCGAGAGACTGTCTGACAGCACAGAGCCCCTGTCACAGAACCGGGATTTATCGGGTCCGGAGGGAGCACCTCCCACTTCTGGCCCGCCGACAATTCTTCCAACCGGACCCCTGCTTTCCCACAGGGTCTCCCGGCCGAGCTAACCCAGCCCACAGCTGCTTAGATTCAGCAGCGGGACACATGGGGCTACGGCTACTGAGGAGAGAGAGAGGTGTCTGACATTATGTATTACTCCCTCTTCTCCTACTCATGCTGACACAGACACACACACAGCACAGACACACACATACACACTCTCTGTCTCTCTCTCTCTCGCACACACACGACCACAGACACACACACACTGTGTCTCTCTCTCTGTGTCTCTCTCATACACACACACGCACACACACACGCCCACAGAGACACACACACACACACACATACACTCTCTCTCTCTCTGTATCTCTCTCATACACACACACACATGCCCACAGAGACACACACACACACACACACACACTCTCTCTCTCTCTCATACATACACACGCACACACACACGTCCACAGACACACACACACACACACACACACACACTCTCTCTCTCTCTCTCATACATACACACGCACACACACACGTCCACAGACACACACTCACACACAAACACACACACTCACACACAAACACACGCACACAGGAGTGTGTTTTCAGGAGCATTTCTCCATTAGCGCATGGTAATTATCTCTTTGTGAAAGGAGGGTGGGGGGATGGGGGGGGGGCACACGGGCAGTGCGGTAATAACTCCAGCTTCACTCTTCAGCACTCTACAGAGCGAGCCTCTCACACAGCCGGCCCCACGGGTGGCTCTCATTTCCAGAGACGCA
>CM077286.1:11029812-11049812 GCA_039654925.1 Anguilla pacifica
GCTTTTGAAAGGCTTTCTTTTCTTATAGTTTCCATTTTTTATACATTCAGACACCAGAGGAGGGAGAGAAATATGAGAGAGGGAGGGAAAAAAAAGGAAAAGGCAAACAGACACATGGACAGATAAGTCAATCTGCTTATAATAAACAGGGCTATATTACAATCAATAATTCGGCAAACTGGAAATATTTTGTTTAAGGAAACCTTGAGACCGCAAATGAAGTCTCTCTCCTCACCTATAGTGAAGGCGCATAATTGTGATGTCATTACTGTAAACAAGGACTCATACACTTAAACTCTTATTATCTGGACAGCAGGTATTTGGTATCTTTTCATGCGGCATTTTTTTAAAATCACTCAAAACTATTTGCATGCTACTTCTGGCCAAATCTAACCACTGAAAAACCAATTAACATTTCAGCCTCAAGACTTTTTATCAGAGTACGTGATATTTTTGCGAGGAGCGTCCGATTGTTATTTAAGCGACTGCTCACAGGCCCGCGGCCAATGCCGCATCACGCTCGTGACTTACAGAGGGGCCCTCCTGACCCCGTCTCTCCATCTGAAATTCAGAGCAGGGAGGGTTCTACCAGGTAACACCACAGGAGGAGCCAAAACCAAAAAAATCCCTAAAACTTTATCACTTTCCTGTTGTAAGCACCTTTTCTACTGGTCTCTTCTGGCATTAGCTTCCAGGACTGGCTTCCCTGCGATCGCAGAGGCTGTTCAGAAAGGGGACGGCCTGTAACGATGAGGAAGCACTTTTTATTTTTCTTTTTAAAGGCGCTTTGCTTTGCTGCGCAGGTACAGTTCTCTCGGCTTGTCTAAGGCGGCTTCGCCGCTGCAAAGCACTCAGGCTAAAAGGGGACCTGTTAGCGTGGGCTGCGCTACGCCGGTCGCCCACGGTGACCTCGAGAACAACACAGCCGCAAAGCCAGAAGCCAGACAACAGGGGGTCGCGCGAGGGTCATGTGACCCTTCAAAGCGTGGAGACAGGGAAGAGAAGGGGGCTGATCGAAGGGGTGCAGTCGAGGGTCAAATACAGAACTGGATTATTGGGGGGGCTTTTGAGCATCTTGGTCAGTGATGGTGTGCAGGTTGTGTCCAGGAGTTACGGGTCCAATCTTGGGTTACACTATTATCCAGCTGAGATGCTGGGGCATACTGCACTGGATAGACACAACTGCCCTCCTGCCACTAGGGGCAGGGTTGTTTTCAGTTAGACAGGGTTCTCAGAAAACTACTGCATTTCTGCCTGCCAACTCTTCAGTGAAGTTTAATGAGGTACCTCTGTATGCTCAAAAGTGTAAAAACTGTATTATTTTATACTAACACAATTGTAACAAGAAACAATCATTCTCTTTTCCAAAAAGACGGTGTCAAAACGATCGCCACGTCTGTTTTCAGTACTTTTCGCACATTCTCTCAGTTGTGGGGCGGGGGACGGGGGACAACCGTTTTGTTCCGCACATGCCACTGGAGCAGTAATTTTTAAAAAAATAATAATATTTCCCATGCGCAACTCATTCCGCACTCTATTGCCGGATGCGTCGTGGGCCGGGGGGGGGGGGGGGGTCGTAAACACAGAGATAAAAGCAGCCGAACGCTGGGCCTGTCAATATTGCCAGAGAGATCCGTCAGCCTGGCACAGGCTCCTCCCCCACACGCACAGGCTTCCCCGCGCATTCCGCTAATCTCGCCGAACATTTAGCAGGCAGCCTTCGAAGCGCCAGCGTCAGGAATCACGTCCGCGTTTTCAATTTCCAAGGACCTTCTTCCGTTTTACTTCACATGCCACATTTCACATGACTCCTGAGCCCCTCGGTCTGTCCCGATAGACGCTGCAGGAATTAAATGGAGGATCCGCTCATGTTTTCTCAACACTAATTACAAAATAGGTGTAAATTCACCACTCAACCCTTCTTTCTCTTCTTAATTACCCATCCTAGATAACACATTTAAAGCAGATGCCTGTTCAAGGGAACGTCATTCAGCGTTCTCTATGACAAACAGTCATTCAGCGTTCTCTATGACAAACAGTCATTCAGCGTTCTCTATGACAAACAGCCATTCAGCGTTCTCTATGACAAACAGTCATTCAGCGTTCTCTATGACAAACAGTCATTCAGCGTTCTCTATGACAAACAGTCATTCAGCGTTCTCTATGACAAACAGTCATTCAGCGTTCTCTATGACAAACAGTCATTCAGCGTTCTCTATGACAAACAGTCACTCAGCGTTCTCTATGACAAACAGTCATTCACCGTTCTCTATGACAAACAGTCATTCACCGTTCTCTATGACAAACAGAGCGCCAGAGCAACGCTAAGTCTGTAATTAATGTACGGTGCTGTACTTTATTAAGAGCTCCGCTTGTTTTAATACATGACAAATTCTTACTGACTCTCTGTTGGGCAGGGTTTACCATGAGGCAGAGAGAGTGGATGTGAGAGAAAGCGAAACAGAGAGAGAGAGAAAGAAAGAGAGAGAGAGAGTGCAAGCAAGGGATTATGGGAGAAGGGGGCAGCAAGGGATTATGAGAAAAACAAAAACAGTCTCACAGCAACACCTGTGTGTGTGTGTGTGTGTGTGTGTGTGTGTGTGTTAGGGCTGGGCGATATATTACAGTGATAATTATCGTGTGCAATAACTGTCGTCGCCACCGTGTGGCGTACCGCCTTTCTTTTTGTCTTTTTCTCTTTAATTATACCTGACGCGACAGCAAACAACCACGCTTTTTAAAATACGGTTTGAACCTCGGCATGCAGCATTTCATGTTATTACTGAATGATTGCAATGTGTGTGTAATGCACAATGACGCACATTGGAATTGGACATTCCTAATTTAAAAATGTGTTTGTGGACATGCACTCTTTTCAATGAATGTCCTAACTTAACTTCAATATTTACAAGAAAACAGAATTTATTCACGTCAGGACAAATTTTCTGTTGTTGCAAAAACCTCATGTGAAATGGGGTTTTTCAAAGTGAAAATCTCATCTAGTTACTATACATTTATTACATACTACCAAACCTTTCAGACTGTGTAAACAGCTTAAAATATGACCTGATTCTTGGGCCATGTCCAAAATGAGCATTTCAGAGAGTACAGCCTCTCTGGCACAGTCGGAATGTCTCAAACTTGGAAATGACTTCAAAAAACAAAACAACACCAAAAAAAAAAAAAAAAAACAACAACTAATCACCACCAGAACATTGAGTACTGCAAACCAATTAATGCATTTTATTTTGGAACGACCTCACAGCTTTTAGGGCTGTTTTTTTTTTTTTTTTTTACGGTGGCATTCAAGCCAGACCGGGCTGTCTAGACAAGGTACCTTAAAAAAAAGGAGCACCCCTGTCGTCCGAATCGAGCTGAAGAAGGCTTTCATCACTACAGCACATTAAGGCCTCACACAGGGGCCTGCTCCAGCACAGAGCTCTGATTTACCCACTGTCACCAAAAACAATTGACTAATATGCGAAATGCGAGATGGGTGCTGGAGGATATAATTGCTTTTCTACTGTCTCGCTTTTTTCTTTTCTATTCTCCACCCCCCCCCCCCTCACCCCCCCCACCCCCCCGACCAAATGAAACAAGAAGCCTCTAATAACTAACTACTCCAGCGCAAGTGGCAGTCTTGAAGCAATTACCACCCCCATTAATTGTCCTTCAATATACGTTACGGTTAAAAAGCAATCAGTGCCTAATTACTGCGCAATTACTTGGAAAAGTCTTGCCCCCCCCATCGCCACCCCCCCTCCCTTCACCTCCCCACTCCCCCGCCCCCCCCCCCCCATCCCCCACAACAAAATATGTGTTGCCTCTTCAATTAAGATAAAAACAAACTGTCAACATCACCAGACCATTTTTATCCACCGAAGCCTTGCTCTGGAATTTGTCCACCAATAATGCTGACCTGCATGCCAATAATGCTGATCTGATTCGTGAGGTTTATGTAAATGAACGCACATCTAAACTTACTGTGGACAGCTGTAAATTCTACCTGCAGCATTAGCACCTTAACTGTAGGGGACTTTTTGGCATCTTTCAGAAGCCCACCGGCCCATGCATTAGACTGCTGTGGGTTCGAAACAGAGTTCAGCTCAAGTATCTCCAGTTTGTGTTATAAGGGGAGGTGATGATGATCATTCCAAGCTCCTGATGGAGGTTGTGAGCGGACAGAAACATAATGGGGGGGGGGGGGTAAATATCACAATAAATTGGATATTAGCACCTGCCAGTGAGAGGACTTCGGTCCAATCCAATCCAGAGGCTCCAACCCCCCCTGTCCTGAACACCAGGTGTTATACGGCTCTTAAGGATGGGGTGCACGACCATACTCTTCATTAGCGGTTTTAAACGTGGCATCCTTTCGGCCTTCAGTAAGCAAACCGTGGATCCCGAGTGGGAAAGGCGCTCTCCCCCCTCCCCTCCCCTCCCCTCCCCTCCTCTCCTCTCTGCTCCCTCTCTCCTCTTCTCCTCAGTGTCTGAGCAGGGGGGACAGGGACGGGGGAGGAGACGCTGACCTTTCCGCCGTTCCACCAGCTCCATGTCAGCCCCAAAGCCAGCGTGTGCCTAGCCCCCGGTGCGCAATCGCGCAGACATCTGCGGGCTGCTTTCCGTCCTAACGAAGAACCGCTGCCTTGGGTGGTCTGCCTGGGAACGTTTTCAGCGGGAAAAGTACAGCCCGCATCCACCGAGCACAGAAATCTGGCGAGCGGCGGCACAACGGCAGAGATTCAGGCGGTAAAGAGGAGAACCTGCGTAACCATGGCAGCAAGGCCTGCCAACACCGTCGTTCGGGCTGCCGGTAACCCACCGGTTTTTTGCCCCAGGAAGCCAGCTGAAAAATGAGGTCAGGGACGTGGCGGTCACGGTACGAGGAAAGAGTGAGGAAAGTTTGAACCGCCGTTTTGACTTTGAATGCAGCAGAGCCGCCATTTCCACTTCAAATGTGGAACAAGCCGCCATTTCGAACTTTGAATGCGTAACCAACACAAGATGGCAGCGGAGGTGGAGCTCACGGAAGGTGCAGATAGATTTTGAACGCTCTCCTCCTCTAACACAAAGCCACCCACTAGACCCCCGCCATGCTCATGTTCTCTCCCTTCACAGTAAAATCCTCAAGGTTAACTTTGCTACAGTTAAATTAACCTCAAGGTTAACTTGGCTACGGTCAAATTAACACTGTGTAGAGGTAAATTAACACTGAGAATTTCACTACTCTGGATACGATCTACACAATGCGGAAAGGTCAGGATTCAGAGCACCGAAGAAATCGCTGCTACTCGACAGCAAGTTGCCCTGTTCCGCGCTCGAAAAACGCTATCTCTCCGTAAATCAGATCTAATGGTGCAGTTTGCTGATTGCATTGTGCCGATTCTGAGCCGCCAGTGCTGCTCTCGCAGAGCAGCACAGCAGCACTGCTCGGCTACACCGATGACTCATCTGCGGTGATGATCGGCTGGATTTCCTTCTCTATCTCCCCCCGGTATCAATCCAAGCTTTATTGACTACGCGACGCTTTCGACCAGACGCACGTACCGTATCGCCAAAGACAGAAATAGTTAGGACAAAAAGGCCGTCCGTGTCCAAACACAAAAATAACTCGTCCGTTTCAATAACTCAAAAGACAAAAATAATAAGAAATCACAAGTAAAACAAGAGGTTGGCAAAAACATATAAACTTGAACATGTTGTTTTACTATTACATTTCTGTTCTCAACTGAATTTTCCTGTTCTGTTTTCCCCAGACAATGGGAAACAGTAGTACGGCAATAGTACTGCTAAACCAATGTCCGTACGTCACTCTGTAAATTCAAGTAGATTTCTTGGAAGCAATACCAACAAAAATAATAATGATAAATCAAAACATACATGAACAATGATTTTGAGAAATGTGGTCAGTCCCTCTCTCTGTCTCTCTCTCTCTCTCTCTCACACACACGCACACACACACAATAGGAAGAAACAGGGTCATCAGTGGGAGGAAACAATATTAACAACCCAGCCCTTTCCATAGCAGCAAAGAAAATTCTAGAAATGCCTGCCGTTCTGTGATATGACTTTGCTGACCGATGGCAAATTCATTTCATATGCATGGGAGCTTGACACTCCAACTGCCAGCTTTATCACATAAATATAACACACACACACAATTTGAATAGCACCACTTTTTCCACTTAAAAGGCTTTTTTGGATTCGCACATTTTATGCAGCACACCCCATGACCCATTCGCTGGTGGGACTTTAATATGATTCTAAATCTCATCTACAGACACAGCTGTCAAACCCAAGTAGCACTGCCCCATGGGTACCTCTGTGCACTGAGAACTGGTGCATACTAGGTACCACCGTGTACTGAGGACTGCTGCATACTAGTGACTACTGCATACTACGTACCTCTGTATACTAGGGACTATTGCATACTGGGGACTGCTGCATACTAGGTACGTCTCCACAGTTAGACTTCTGCATACTAGGAACCTCTGCATACTAGGTACCTATGCATACTGGGGACTTCTGCATACTAGGTATCTCTGCATACTGGGGACTGCTGCATACTCCAAACTGCACCTCTCTCCCTTCGTCTCTCTCAGTATTTATCTTATTCAAACCCACCCCATTCAGCACAGCACAGCCCGGCAAACAGGACCCAGCACAGCGCAGAGCCAAAATGGACAAGCCAGGAAAGGACAGAGCTGTCATGAGAAAAGTACGTTGGTCACGCCCAATGTAAAAAAAAAAAGGTAAAGAACAAGAAACACAAACCCAGTTGCTTTATTCCATATGTGCATAATCAGGACGGGGGCAATAACCCACAACGCCCTGTACAAATGAAATATTCACGAGTGGACCATTTCAAGCGTGAATGTGTCTCTTTTTCAAAATTAGAGAGGCAGAGGGAGGCTCAAAAGGAGGTGGGGGCCAAACAATAGTTCACATAAGCAACCTCACCAAGCGGAAAGACAATGGAAAGTGCGTCTTTCAAAAATAAGGCAGTGCGCATTTTTTTGGCCGTTTGAGAAGCTGCGACGCTTCCAGAGACCGCACTTTGAACGGAGAGGAGAGAAATACAATAAAGTAATCGGGCATACTAATACCCTCTTTCATGCTTGTACACAATGGAGCTGTCCAGAGTGCTGAAACAGATGCTGCATCTTAATAGCCACACAGAGAGCCTCTTCTGTACATATGCACCGGAGCTGTCCGCGGTCCTGAAACGGACGCCGCATCTCAATGACGGAACAAAGGAATGCCTTCCTGTACACATGCGCCGGAGCTGTCCAGGGTGCTGAAACAATGCCGCATACTGTGCGCATTCATATAGGACCCCAGACTCCGCTGCTTTTCATCCTGAATGCTAATACGGAGCGCTCGCTCGAAACAGGGAGCTCCAGGGAACGCATAGGCAAATTGACCGCTCCATCACATGGAACCTGCATGGAATAACAATGGTCTGCCCCCGGTCCTGTATGAGTGAGGGTGTGTGTGTGTGTGTGTGTGTGTGTGTGTGTGTGTGTGTGTGTGAGAGAGAACAGATGGTTTGTGTGCGACCGTGTGAGAAAATGAAAGAAATGGAAAGTTAGCCTGCACGTATGTGTGAGAGTGTATGTGCACATGCTTGTTTGCGAGTGTCTGTATGCGCTCGTGCATGTGCGCGAGTATGCGTGCGTATGCGTAAATGAGCCTCGATGTGCACACGGACAGCACTGCAGACACCGCTGCAGTTCCTGCGTTCGCACACACACCCGTGGCGAGCTCTTCTGTCGGCAGTCTGATCACGCAGCGCCACGTTTAGCCAAACTGGAGAGATAAGGCTGAGCCCAAACGAGCTTCCCGAGCTCTTCTGTTACAAGAACTGCTGAGTTCGCCTGCAGAGGGAAGTTACCCACAGAATTAAAAAATAAAAACATAATTTAAAAAATAATTAAATCTCTAATGACCTTTTCTGCCACAGTCCTGTACTCCAGCCACTACCTCTTCTTCTCAGTGAAGGATCTCAGCCCTCCCTCCCGCACACAGCTCCGCTGACCAAGCAGCCAGCGCCATTGTATTGTACGTCAACTACATGATTAATGCATTTGGGCTGACCTCGTCCAGGCAAACAGACTGAGGAAAATTTGTCATTGGATCATATCAAACAGAGATCTCGGAGACCCACAATCCTACAGGTGGCGGTTTTAGGGACTCGCCAGACATTTTCTCGTGCCAAGAGACTAAGAGGACACCACTGACGGCATCACGTGACCAGCGAAGACACTGAAAGCCGGGTGAGCGTGACCGTGGTGACGATGGTAGTATGACCGAGGGAACAGTGCTAAAGCTAGCGCTCTCTTATTTTAAGGCTCGCCAGACCACGGCCCAGTTGGGCGGTGACCTAGTTGGCGAGCGGCCTCCCCCCCGAACGCTCGGTTCAGCCCGCCCGTGCCACCGCAGAGCGAACGGGGAGGGCTGGAGCCGCTTCCTCCCCCCCGGCGTTCGCCGGCGAGGGCGAGCCTTGTGACGGGAAGACCTCGAATCACGTCGGCGTCTCTCAACGGGCCGGGGTCCACAGCGTCTACTTCGCCGCGTTCCCTGCGGAAGCGACGGCCGCGGCCGAGGCCAGCGCCACGCCTCAGGAAACGCGGCGGCGCTGCTGAGCTTCCGCCAAAACTACGCCACTAAAAAAAAAAAAAAGGTCGCTCTCTCTCGTATAGTAACTGATTGGGGTGAAGGAGATGATGACGACAACGACGTAGACGACGAAGAGAAGGAAAAGGAATCTGACGGTGAGTCATCAGCATCGGCGCTTTCATCACCATCATCACCGCATCATTGTCATTCAAATGGCGGTCGAGACGGAAAAGGCATTACGCTGATGAAACCCCTCCACAGCGGTAATGAATCAGTCACACGCTCAGCGGGGACGCTCACAGATCTCGCTCTTCAAAGGCTACCCGTCTCACACAGATAAGCATTAAGGGAGGTCAGTCAGGATAAGGGTCTCTGTGCTCGGGGGCTAAAACAGGTCACACCTGCCGGGGAACCTTCGGATTACTGACACCAACCGCCATCAGCCGCTAACCGCCATCAGCCGCTAACCGCCATCAGCCGCTAACCGCCATCAGCCGCTAGCCACATGGAGCGCTGTTAGAAGCGAGGAGCTTAAAATGAGCAAAGGCAGACTTAAGCTATAAGCCGCCTGCGTGGATATTAAAATCAATGACAGCGAAGGCTACGTGCAGCCCTTTAAAGTTACTCTTTAGGTGGGCCGTGGGGGGCGTACAGCTACGCTACGGGTTTCGCACACAGCGATGAGCTCCACAGCCCAACATGTAATCCTGACGGCCCTAGTTTAGCCTGTGACTGAACCGGAAGTCCCACAGGGTGATGCATGCTGGGCCGCGATGTCACCCAGAAAGGGGGGTGGGGGGGTTCAGCACCACTTTAGGTTCAGCACCACTACAGGGCTGGGGAGGTGAGCAGGGGGGAGGAATCCTCAAGTACAGAGGGGGTGGTGCTGAGGCACACAGGAGGACGGGACAGGACGGGACGGGGAGGGCGTGGGGGTTGGGGGGGGCGGGGGTGATGGACTTCCATTCATAAGCAGATTCAGACACCAGTGAGGCATGGAGGATGCGTCTAGAAGAGAAGGACTCCTTTCAATAGTTCATTCAACTAACTCTTCTTCATCATCACCATCATCATCATCATAATCATCTTCATCATCATTATGAGCGAGAAGATGGCATTAAAAATTCACACGTAAATGCGAACTGATAAAACTGGCATTTAAAACGGCACATCATATGCTACATTGAGCAATATTTTCCTCGAGAAATTTAAATGCATAAACAAAATGCTATTTTAAACCAGAGAGGTATCTTCTGACCGAAGTGCAACTTGCGCAACGCTGCCAACCATCTGTCTTTGCTGTGAGAGGCCTCTGGGTCACAGCACCGAGTCACAAGGTTCTCTTTAAATACAGGCTGGAAGCCAGGGTTCAACTGTCAAAACTGCCGAACCACCGTTCACTTCAGATATCCCGCAAAAAAAGAATGGGAATATATTCAAAAGCGTATTCTCTTCTCTCTTCTTGTTATAGAGAAGCAGAAAATGTGCATTTTTAAAAATATATTGCAACATGTGAGTTTGCATGTGTACAAGGCCTTGGACAAATACATTTTTACAAGTATTTTAATCACTATCAAACATGTTTTCACCTTTTAAAAAAATAAATATTGACAAATACAAAGTAGTTGAATATTTCAATGTAAATGGCAGTACGCAGGTTAATGCCATGTATTTAACAGTAATTGAAACTGCATGCATCCAAAAGCAACAGAGTAAATAGTTACATTCATATTTAATTTCAGCATTTAGCAGAAGCTCTGAATCTGGAGTGGCTTACACAAAAAAGTTTTACATACAAGCCATTCACCCAGCTTGATATTTTACCAAAGCAATTAAGGTTAAGGGCCTCATTCAAGCGTACAAGGGCAAGTGCCCTACCTGGAAATACAACCCGCAGCCTTTGAGGTACAAGGCCAGTCCCCTAACACCACACTGCCAGCCCTAGCTGAATTTACATGGATGTACATGGAATTGCAGCCATTTTGTCCTAATGTAGAGCACAGCATCCGTTGGTCTCATTTCATGTCTTAATTACTCACGGTAGCACTAACTACTTAACAGCTGCCGACACTGGCACCGCTCAATAGCAAAAATAAGCCATGTCATTATTCCCAGTTGGGAATTTAGCTGACATTTAATCAATCGACGTCTAACAAAATTATTTAGCAGGCCGTTAATGAAAAACGGGTGACATCTTAAGTCTCTTAAGAAAGTTTTTTTTTTTCCCCCTTATAACACCAGCCTGGCCGTCCTGCCTCCGGCCTACATACTTACGCATTGGACATGATGACGGCACTGCATACAACCTATATTTAAAATCATATTTCAAAAATATACTGTTTAAAAAAAGACTGTTTTATTTTTTTTTATACAAGCAGCATCTTAAGGAAGCATCTGAAAATACTTGAGTTATTTCAGACATAAGCATTTTGTTTATCAAGAATAAGGTATCGAAATACAAAGCCTTTATTTTGGTCAGTGCATTTTTGAAGCACAAAAAATGCATTTAATGCCTCCTGTATTTGACTCCTGTAAGTGAATATTTGGGTGTGTCTGTGTAAACCTGAAGTTGTGTGTATGGGTGTAGTTGTTTGGGTATGTGTTTGTGTGTGTGCATGTGTGTGTGTGTTTGAGAGAGAGAGAGTGTGTGTGTGTGTGTAACTGCATGTGTGTGATGATCTTTGCACCAAACTCCATGTTGTCAAATGCAGAATGCAGGTAAAATGTTTTCGGTCCTGTTAGCGATGTACTCCGCTCTCAGACTGAGGTGAGTGTGTGCGTGTGCACGAGTGAGAAAGAAAGAGAGATAAAAGAGCGAATCCTCTTCGTGTCTGATCTTAAGATCATCTGCTGAGTGATGCAGTGTTGCAGCAGAGATCACACGGGAGACAGAGCAGCCACCAGCCGCTAACGCTAACACCTTGGTGTGCTGCGCTCCCTTCCCACGTCACACCGAGCTCTGGGGACCGCCTGTCGAATGTTAATTAACTCTCGGGCTCAAAACGACACAGTTCCTTAAAGTGAGAAACACGGCAACAACATAAACAGCAAAAAAACAAAAAAACAAACAAACAAAAAAGAACAACAGCAACTGTAAAAACAACAATAACAGCGGCAGCAGAAAGAACAACAACAGCAGCAATAGCAACTGTAAAAACAACAACAGCAACAACAGCCTAAAAACGACAGCAACAGCAACAACAGAAAAAAACGTCAACAGCTGCAACAGCAGCAGCAATAGCAACAGCAACAACAGCAACTGTTTTTTTCTGTGACGACAGAAATGTTAGATGATTACAGATGATCTTTCTGAGAATCACCCAGCTTTAAAATGACTGGTTTAGGGACATTTAAGGGTTTGTGGTCTAAAACAAGCAACTCCAAAGCAGTTTGTGCAGTGATGTTATGCATTCAGAGTTTTCTTAATTTTCTCCTGCAGCAGTAAAACAGTCATGAATGCACTTGGAGTCATTAATTCCTTAGACCTACAACACCTCTGTTTTTAAACAGAACTGCTTAAATTATAGCTCAATCTGTGTTTGTTTAACATGTCCAAACAGCACCATCTGCCAGGAGAGGGATGTTCATCACTGAACCCTCACGGGAAGGCGCAGTGGATATGAGGAGTCGAGCCGAGCTCAGCTATCCACGCGAGGACCGGCACGCGCCGCGCCGCCTCACCCAAAACAGTCCAGGCTGCGCAAACAGGCCAGGCTGCGCAAACAGGCCAGGCTGCGCAAACAGTCCAGGCTGCGCAAACAGTCCAGGCTGCGCAAACAGTCCAGGCTGCGCAAACAGGCCAGGCTGCGCAAACAGTCCAGGCTGCGCAAACAGGCCAGGCTGCGCAAACAGGCCTGCGAGGCTCTCAGAAAAGGAAGGCAGCAGACCGCACCTCCAGGACACAGGGCGGGACTGAGGCCAGCGCGTCATACTCAATCAACACTTCGCACGGGTTAACCCCTGTGATTCGGCCATGCGGGCAGACAGGAAACGCATGTGATTTGGCCATGCGGGCAGGCAGGAAACGCATCATCGCCTGGCAGGATGGAATCCCAGCAAATGAAGAAGGGCACGAGTGCAGAAGGCCGGAAGGATGAGGGAAGCACGACTGTAAACGAAGAGCCGCCAACGTCCGTCCCAGAAAACAGAGCTTAAAATTCACTTTTATTTGCATTGTTTCCTGTTTTTTTTTTTTTTTTACACAGGCACTGTCACAAAGCTGCTTTACAAGGGGAAAAAAAAGGAAATAGGAGAAATTATAAAGTTTAGGCAAGACTGAGCATGAACCTCCAAAAGTCCAGAAGGCGAGGTAAGTAACAACCTCCCCTGTGGGAAGGACTTGGAATCGGAAATAGAGCCCAACTCCAGGAGCCAGCTGGGTACTGAAGAAGGCTGGCCCAGCCTGTATGAAAGGTGCGGGTCTGGCTGAGGAAGAGTAATGTCCGAGGCTCGGGTGCGATGACCGGGGAGGCCGTATTGCCACTCTGCGGCCGTCAGAGAATCACGCTTCCGGACCCTCTTTCTTTTTGGGCGGCGCCGGTCGGCTGCACCGGAGAGATCGCACTTCACCGCGCTGGTGACGGCGCCGGCTGGCTGCACACACATCCCGCCGCCTCGTGACAAGCGTGGCATCTGTCCGCGGCAGAGCTGAGCCGCGGCGGCGCGTCTGACGCTAACAAGCGAGGCAGCGGGGGGGGGGGGGGGGGGGCTGGGGAGGGGGAGATCTGCTGGAAGTATGCTCCCTTCCTGGACGCGGGGTCAGAGAGCTCAGCGGGCCTACGGCTCGGAGCCTGCCTCCGGCAGTCAGCCGAGTTTCCCATGATGCATCGCAAAATGAAAAAAAGGAAAGAGGAGCCCACGTTCCCTCGGGCGTGTGTGTGTGTGAGTGTGTGTGTGTGCGTGTGTGTGTGTGTGTGTGTGTGTGTGTGTGTGTGCGTGCGCGTGAGGGCGGGGAACAGACGGATTCGCTCACCGTGTGACTCTCCGTCCCTGCGAGCCACAATGTGGAGTCCACTCCCTGTCTAGCTTCAGGTAGGGTTTCAAAATGGCGGCCGACGTGTTTTTAGGCCGTTCATCCAGGAGGCTTTGTTTATGAGCCCGGCAAAATGGATTCAGCTGCTGTTGAGTCACACCCCCCCTCCCCCACCCCCCCCCCCTTCCCCTCGCCCGTCCCTTATCTCAAAAATCAAATCCTCTTTGCCGGCTAAGTCTCATGCCGCATGAACATATCTGCCCTATCGGTGGAGATAACCGAGCAGCAGCCCGAGGCCACACATCTGGAGTAATTACGGCCTGTGTCTCTTAATGAAACGCCGAGTCTCCAATCTACGGCGACCAGGGCGGCGTTCGTTTTTGCGGGGGGGGGGGGGGGGGGGGGCTTTCCGCTCTTTTCTCTGCCTCTCCGTCTGACTGCGGCACGTCCCGACGTGCTTCCAGGCCACCCTGCGCACAGAAACCCAAAATCCGCGCGCCTCCCAAAAATCAAATTCAGTCAGGATACGAGAAGCGGCGACAACAGGCTCCCAAGCTAAAGCCGGTTCAGCTCGTTGGAGGCAATTACCCGAGCTGCCACAGAGGGGTCTGCGGCAGCCGCCCGAACCCGCGGCTCAGCGCCGCCGTCATCTCCAGAACGCCGCGGACGGCTCAATTAATCCCCCCCCGCCGCAAATGGATCCGGCTCAAAAGTAAAACTGCGACGCGGTAAGGGAGCGGTCCTGGCCTGTGCACGCGCCCCAGAACCCGCTAGCGTCCGCTAGCCCAGATCCCATCTTCATTAATAATTTTACTGCAGCCTCTCTAGCATCAACAACCCCCCCCCCCCCAGCCCCGCCCCCACTGCCCACCCCACCCCGCACAATTGGGCCGAGAACAGGACCCTGAGGAACCCCCCTGCCGTGCGGCCGCTGTCCTCTCTCTCCTTTTCACAGGGAAGATGCATGAGACTATTTATATTCGGTAAAACCTACTTTCCCCGGCACTTAATACCTCCCAGCGTACTCCGCCACCCGCGGGACCGCCTCGCTGCCCAAAAAATTGCTGCATGGGGGGCGGGGGGGGGGTGTGAGGAGCGCGGCGGTGGGGCGGCTTCTTGCGCCCGGCGACCCAGGAGCCCCAGGAAATGAATTCATAGAGCAAGTGCACCGTGACCTCTAACACTCGATAGGTATCGGAGTGGGGTTTGAAATTCACAGCAAGCCCCCCTCCTGCCCCCCCCGCCCCCCCGCGTGTTGAGCTCGAGCAGACTGGGAGGCCGAAAGCTCGAATTACAGTTTTCCACACGTCTCTGCCCCTCCAGGAGCTCCAACAACCCACTTCCTGCCTGAACTGGATATTAATTTCCTTCAGCCGAAGGATTTGTTGCTCCACAAAGCTCGAGCACCTCGCAGTCTCTGAGCGCTGCACGAAAGAAAGATGGGTTTCAAATCCCTTCAGAGGGGAATTGTGGGTAAGACATGTGGGCTCACGTTTTTATACACCTTCCTCTTTTTTTTTTTTTTGGAAATTTAGTCTATGACGATTTTTGAGCACCATTGGAGTATTGGAGCACCATTCTCCCTCAACAGGTTGACACTGGCATACAGCATATCACAGAGGGAAGATATTTAACATTAAATTGATGTGGCAAATTAACTCAGGGGTTTATAGAGTTTCACCAGCGAAAGAACCTGAGAATGGAATATCCCCCATTTATATCCACTTACTTCAAGATGAGAAGCAATCTTTGGCGTTTAGATCGGATTGACATTGATCCCAAAAGAGAACAGCTAATGGACTTCAGTATCTCTGTGTTGGGTTTGAAATGTGTTCACAGAAGCAGGGAAGTCAGTGGGCGCAGCTGCAACCTGAGGGAGCGGCCACAAGGGCGGCGGTAGAGTAGCAGTGTCAGAGAGAGAGAGGACAGGTAGGGGGGCAGCGGGTTCCTCAGCCCAAATCCTCGACCCCCACCCTCCCCACCCACACGGCCAGCCCCAGGTAGGAAGGAGAAGGGGGGGCACTCACGGTCGCTGCAGTACGAGCCCCCGTAGGACGTCATGGTGCAGTCACAGGAGAAGCCCTCCCACTGTTGGAGACACACGCCCTGATTGTAGCAGGAGTCCTCCATGCAGGTCGTACTGGGGCCTGGAGAGGAGCAGGCACAGGCGGCTTCAACACACAGCTTCAACACAGCTTCCAACACACAGCTTCAACACACACTTAAACACAGGCTTCCAACACACAGCTTCAACACACACTTAAACACAGGCTTCCAACACACAGCTACAACACACAGTTAAACACAATATGCATTTTACCCTGAACTTCTCATTTGCATATGAAACAAAAACATTGTTTGTGTGTCATTTCTCTTCTGTGGAATTTAGTTTCAGTTTTAGTAACATTGTTATTGGACCATCATTTCTCCTGTGTAAACGGACTGTGAGGTATGAACGCGCTGTACACAAGCTAAACAGGTACCGTTTGATAATGCGATTTGGAGTAATTATCTCAATGAGTTCATTAAAAAGCGCACCACACGCCCAGTTTATTGAATCTGCCAGCGCTTCAGTCTGATTGAATTACCATCCTGGCACCAAAAAACGGGTCTCTTTCAAATGAGGGCTGCTGGTTCTGCCCCAGAATAAGCACATTTTAAACAGGGTTAGTCATGTGTCATTAGGGACAGTTTTGACTCAAACCCAGATTAATCTACTTATCAAAAAAACATATCCATAAAATCAAATTGAATGTGTAATGCCTCTGCCCAAATGCACGCCAAGGAAGGTAACACATAACACCGCAGTTTAAATGACAGTGCCTGCCTGGAGCCTATCTGGAGCACTTTGAGCTTCAGAGTGAGTTTGTGTGTGTGAGCATGTGTGTGTGTGTGTGTGTGTTTGTGTGTGTTTGTGTGTGCATGTATGCGTATATGTCTATGTATGTGTATGTGTAGTGTGTGTGTGTGTGTATGCGTATTTGTCTATGTATGTGTATGCGTAGTGTGTGAGTGTGTGTGTGTGTGTGCGTGTGTGTGTGTATATGTAGTATATGTGTGTAGTGAGTATCTGTGTGTGAGTGTGTGTATGTAGTATGTGTGTGAGTGTTTGTGTGTGTGTATTTATATGTATGTGTGTGTGTGTGTGTGTGTGTAGCCCTCCCTCCCTCAGTCACTCACCCTCACAGCCCCTCTCCACTTGCCCCACCCTGTGGAGGGCGTCTGCGATCAGGTCCGGGAGTCTCCCGTTCAGGTCCACTGAGGCCAGGCAGCCCTGGTACCCGTCCCGGGACGCGATCAGTTTGGGCAGGGTGTTGTACCGGCTCTTCACCACACCCCCGATGTACAGCTCTCCTGCGAAACAGAGCCGTTTCCAAACAGTCACAAAACACTTCACCACACCCCAATACACACCTCTCCTGAAAAACACAGCCGTTTCCAAACAGTCACAAAACACTTCACCACACACAGAGCTGAAAAAGGGGGTGTTAGGTGTAAATTCCCTTCAGGCAAAAATTCACACAGATATAACTAATTTCATTTAGTGTAATTTAATTTATTCGTTTATTTGACAGGGACATTGCACATTAAAAACATTTCTGTAAAGGTGCCAGGAGTTAGCCAGGAAGGCTAATGTTCATCTGCAGTCCCCGGGCTATACGTTATGACTGTGGGAGGAAACCTACGCGAACACGGGGAGAACATGCAAACTCCACGCAGAGAGGAGGATTTTCTTTTTTTTGCTTGTTGTAATGACTGGTTTCAAACCCGATTCAGACAGAATGAAAACCCAGAGAGAGAACGCAGAAGTGGCTAAACGCACTGTGTATATAATAGCACTTCCTGTTGCCAAAAAAAACAGTCCGGATCACAGAACAAGCGCGACTATCCCAAAGAAAGAGCCGGATGGGGAGAAACTGACTAGACAGGGAGAAAAGGAAAAGAAGTTCTTTTAATTTCAACAAAATGTACGGTGGATTGTGTTCCACTGACTATGTTTGGGACGGATCTTTTTGTCCCAGGTGGAGAGGGTCACGACAGGGCTGATGAAAATGAGGGCTAGTTTTAGTACGTGCCGATCGATACCTTACCCCCCAAAAACAAACAGCCTGCAGGCTCAATGCTGGGCCTACAGCATATCACACTGAGGTACAACTCGCCCCAAACACGCACCAAAACAAACACCCCCCTCCCTGTGCCCTAATCTCCCAAATCTCCCCCAATCTCCCAAACTCTCTTCCTTGCTCCCCACCCAACACCTTTCTTTTTCTTCCACCTTTTCCTTTCTCCATCTCTCCCTCTTTCTCACTCGCACTTGTTCTGTCACTCTCTTTTTTCTCCCTATCACCTGCTTTTCTCTCTCTCTCTCTCTCTCTCTCTGTCTCTCTCTCTCTCTCTCTCTCTCTCTCTCTCTCTCTCTCTCTCTCATCACTAAAAGTGTGTGTGCCAGTTTCAGAGTAAGTTTGTGTGTGTGCGATGGGGGTGGGGGGAGCTTTTTATCTGAGCTATTTCTGAGTGGAAGATATCACACCAAACTATCACTTCAGACGCGGATTCTGAAGTGCCACAAAAAACCAGCGACTCATTGCGCTCTGTAAAAAGAACAGGGTAAAAGACGCTGTCCCGACCGGTGCTGAGGATGCGAACGCTCGCACACACTCCAGAGAAGATTTAAAGCGCTCTCCCCTCGCACACCCGTGAACACCTGACCACGATCAGCTGATGAATAAGAGGGCACCGCGACGCTGCTGGCCCACAGAGGAGTTCACGCACAGAACGCACTGCGTCTGAAAGAGGGACTTCTGAAAGGAGGAAGCAACATCGCGTTAGCCACACCGCTACGAATCTATATCACCTTCGTCAAATGGCGGCACAGTCACAATTTCAGCTGCAATATTTTTCAAATCCACGGACAAAGACGTAGTTGGCGAAGACTGGTTTGGGAAAGCAGTTGTGATTCACGTCTGGGGCAATCGCAACTGTCCCGTATGAATTGGGGAGGTTATTTTTTTCCCCCCTTTAATGCGCCCGGGTGGGTTTACCCTCCTAACGGAATGCAGCGGTAATGGAGCTCTTTCCGCGGAGAGCGCAAACAAACAGGGGCGGGGAGCGGTCTCCGTGGAGACGGGGGCTACGGCGGGTTTCGCTCGGGGCCGGAAAACCGTAACCTGGAGTTTTAACCCGGCGCCTTGAAAAGGAGCGGGAGAGGGAAACTTCCTGTCGGGATGCGAGCGGATCGTCGCAGCTCGCCGAATTCAGCCAGCGTGAGGAGGAAGAGCCAAACCGCCGACTCTCTCGCTCGATAAGTGTTTCGGTGTTTTATTTTTAATTTTTATTTCAGTCACTTTTTTGTTTATAGAACAGCAAACCCTAGCGAGGAAACATCCCTTCTTCTGCGCCACGCGCACAGTGTGTGATAGCTGTGACTAGATGTTTGAAAATGAAGAGAAGCAGAACGATTCAAAGTGAACAGCCACGCCACACAAGAACGGCTATACTGCAAATGCGGCAATATGGCTATCTTCAATACTGCAGAGATATGCCTGGTATCGTGTGACATTGTGTGTGTGTGTGTGTGTGTGTGTGTGTGTGAGCATACGAGTGTGAACATTTGTGTTTCATTTACATTTAGTGCACAAACAGGCCATGTTATAGATTACAAGTGGGGTGGGGGGTGGGGGGGGGAACCTATGTGGTCAGTACACTGTGGCCTGGAAACTTAGTAGGGCGTGAGGAGGATGCATCAGGAGTATGATTCGAGAGAATGAAGCGGTGAAAATAAAATAGAAACGAGCAAAATAATTCAGATGTAATCCTGACCTCTGAGCACATTACCCAAGCACCGATGGGGCTCTGGAGAGTTACACCAGAGCCCGCTGCAGGACCGGCTGAGGAGCAGGGATCGAAGAGCCATCGAGAGCCTCTATGACCTTTGACCTCGCGACCAGAAAACTGATACATTTCGGATTACCGCTGAGCTTGACATTTGCGTCAGATTTAATTAAAGCCCACGAATAAGCGGCCATGTTAGTGACCCAGAAGCGCTGACGGGACAGATAGGGGGCGCACATAGCAGAGGAAGAGCCCTTTTTACTGCACCTTTCACAATGGGCACGAAAATACTCATCCTCACCAAATGAAATCTGTGAATACTGAACGGCTGCAGGCTGGCTGACTCACACAGAGCAACTCATTCTGAATTTTGCTCCTTTTATTAAAACGTCATCCAGCACGAAAAACAACATGCATTTTTACCAGAAAAAAAAACAACATTAATAATGCACTGTTTGACTCGGAAGGACAAGACCATGGAAATGTTCTGAAAATGAAACTGGAACGCCTGTCAAGATTATCCATTAAAGGATACACAAACACAGGCAAGGCACCAGGACTCTTACCCCACAGTGGT
>CM077286.1:11052312-11057312 GCA_039654925.1 Anguilla pacifica
CCAGCGCCCAGCGACACACAACAATGGCTCGTACCTCGAGCGCGCACGTGAACCTCGAGCGTGCACGTGAAGCTCGAGAGAGCCTGTGAACCTAGAAAGCACACGTGAACCTCAAGAGTGCACGTGAAGCTTGAGAGAGCCTGTGAACCTAGAAAGCACATGTGAACCTCGAGAGTGCACGTGAAGCTCAAGAGCGCACGTGAACCTCGAGACTGCATGTGAACCTCAAGAGTGCACGTGAAGCTCGAGTGTGCACAGTGCGTCACCACTCACACCATTAAACCCGCGAAAGCTTTCCAGTCTTGAGGCGTCAAAGAACAGAGCTTTACACAAAGGAACAGGAGAGCTGCTTTCCAACAGTCCCCTGCTCTCATCAAACCCCTGCGTTACTGCAGTGGGACGGGATGGGTATCGTTCAGATCAATACTTTTAAAATAGCACGGGTGCTAAAACGGTGCGTGAACCGATACTTTCCTTAAAATAAATAATAAATAACAACAAGAACATCTTTTCATTGCAAAAGGTAAATAATTTGAACAATTTAATTGCTGTATTTCATTGTTTATATTATTCTTTATGCTGTATACCACTTTGCTTTTGGCGTTTTGACCCAGCATGGAAACCGGTGTCGTAGCAGTACCGGTACCGGGGTCAGTACCCAACCCAACCCAACCCAACCCGATGTTCCTTTCCACTCGCCATCCCTCTCTACCCATCCCGTTCTCCAACAGAACTCTGCAGACCAGGCGGACACAACAGCTGTTCCACCGACTACCAAACCAAAGCCACTACATTCGCCCACATCCATTTCACCACTTTTTACCCAGGTAAACCCCCTTCCACTAAATACAGCAAACAGTCTGTCATTGCCTGGAAACGAGATTAAACGGAAAACACAGAATCGATAACCAAGGGCGAGGCTCGACTCAGATGAAGGAGTCCCTTTGAAAACTTTTCTACTCCTGCACCAGAGTTTACAGTTTCCCTCTCCTCCAATCAATGAAGAACAAAAAAAAATGAGGAAAAAAGAAAAGAAAAAAGACTGTTGACCAAAGGCAGTTCTGGACTCTCAGGTCAACTTTTCATTCCTTTAAAAAACTTTCCTTTTCTATTGTACCTTACCTTGCCAAGGACAACCTTTCTGTTTCCTGTGAGCAATGAACAAAGTGCGCTGATTTAAAGGCAGCACAACTTCTACACATAACAATGTGCGTGAACGCACGCATGGTGCAAAGACAAATGTACCAGCGAAGGATAATTTAAACTGTTCTGTGCTTCCAACTTTGTGGCAACAGTTTGGGGAAGGCCCTTTCATGTTTCAGCACGACAATGCCCCGGGCACACAGCAAGGTTCGTATAAAAATGATTTTGTCGAGATCAGTGTGGGAAAACTTGACTGGCCTGCACAGAGCCCTGGCCTCAACCCCATCCAACACCTTTGGGATCACTTGGAAAGCCATCTGCGAGCCGGGCCTAATCACCCAAACAGTGCCCAACCTCGCTAACGCTCTTCTGGCTGAATGGAAGCAAATCCCAGCAGCAATACTCCAACATCCAGTATAAACCCTTCCCAGAAGAGTGGAGGTTCTTATAGCTACAAAGGGTGGACCAACTCCATAATAATGCCCAGAATTTTGTACGAGATGTTGGATGTCAGGGGTCCATATACTTTTGGCCACGCAGTATACATTCACACGTGTACAAACCGCCAATCTCTCTACCCAACTTCCTGGCTTCAAAGAGCCCACAGAACACAGGACAAGAACAAAAAGACAAATCAGCCATAGCACTCAAAGCTGCCTCTTCCATAATTTATACAGAGAACTGTGAGAAAGAGAATGAGAGAGAGAGAGAGAGAGAGAGGGGACAGAGAAAAGAGTGGGGTCAGAAGACAGAGAGATGAAAGGGTCTTTTTCTGTTCGCGCAGGTGAGAGAGAGAGAGGGTCGGCGCAGTGCAGTTAGTGTGAGCCGTGAACATGGCCGTGTGGAGGGCAGACACTCAGTCCATTACCCAGTCAATCAGCGCTAATGAGCACCTCCACAGAGATGTGCATTAAGAACTTTTATCATCCTTTTAGCACCTCTCTCTCTCTCTCTCTCTCGCTCTCTCTCTCTGTCACTCATTCCTCCCCTCTCTCCCCTCCCCCCCCCCCCCTTATAAAAACAGCAAGTGTGTCATTCATGCCTACAGAATATTTCGGACTTTCGGACGTGGGTATGGCGTGGTGGTGAGGGACAGCGGGGAGGGCGTAAGTGCTCGTCTGAGATTTAAGTACGCTCCCGCATGAGGGCCCGGCTCCTCCCGCTGCCTGTGCGTCAGAAAATTCCAGAGAGTCTTGGCGGGAAGACCGCTGCTTTTGTTGGACTGCAAAACTGTCGTGAAAATCCTATTCATTACTCATATATATATATACACACACACACACACACATATATATATATATATATATATATATATATATATATATATATATATATATAAAGAAAACATATATGTACTATCAAAAGAACAGTACTAAGAGATGGGGAAAAAAGAGGGGGAATGGAAGATGATGACCACATGCACACACACACGTACACATACACACATGCACACACACACATGCACCTTCATCCCCTACACACTGGCCGCCTGAATGAATTCAGACTGGTAATAAATAAACCCCAGCAGGCTCTGTGGGTGCGTGGCTCCGCCCCCTCTCCCCCGGCCCGCGGATGCCTGAGCGGCCAGCCTGGCGCGCGGCCGCGGACTCCGCCGTCTCCTGGCGACTCCGCGCGCGCCGCGGTCGATAGCCATTACGCCGGAGCCCGCCGATCAATCCGGAGCCAATCAGCCGCAGGCGGAGGCATGGCGGGCGCATCCACGCGGCCGCTTAGCGTCTCCCAGGGACGCCGAGTCGGGCCGCCCCCGGCACCGCGGGAACGCGTGCCTGCCCGGAGGACTCGGCCAATCACGGCTCCCCGTCACCCAGGACCAGCAGAGAGACCACCCCCCCTCCCTCCCTCCCTCTCCTCCCTCTCTTGCGCTCAAACACTCATTCCCTTTGCCACTCTGTCTGAAGAGAACGCTGCTCCAAACTGATGTACAGGACCTCAAAATGGGGTACGGTACAGAAATCCTTGCCATTGTAATAAGGGGGGGACCTCTTCTTGCTGATTAAATATGCTTTCATGACAGTACAAAGGGGCACAAAAGCCAAGCAGGGTTCCTTCCTATATTAGCTCTTGGGAAGCCTTCCATGTGTTACTATTGACTGCCATTGACTGTATTGTTTTGATATATTCTTCCAATGAGACCCGGTAAGAGACAAAAGTCTGAAAGGGGTTTCACCAGGTAAGAGAGAGTTCTCCAGAGTCACACAAATGATTGTTTCTCTCACTGACCGGAATGTAAACAAATGTTGAGGGTGGCAGGGTAGTATAATGGGTAAGGAACTGGCCTTGTAACCTAAAGGTCACAGGTTCAATTCCCTGGTAGGACACTGCCGTTGTACCCTTGAGCAAGGTACATAACCTGCATTGCTTCAGTATAAATCCAGCTGTATAAATGGATACAATGTAAAAGTAGAGTAAGTCGCTCTGGATAAGAGCATATGTTAAATGCAAATGTCACACGTAATGTCAGACAAAAATAAATGTGAGAAGTTTCACCATCCAAACGCAATTTCAAATGTGCACCTAACGTGAGCTTGCGATTCATTTAAAGTTTTCACAAAGTGGTTCACGGGCACTGGTGAATAGTCAAAATGATTAAATCAAACTTGCAGTCATTGGCTGGTATACTCATGTTCAGTACATCCAGTCAAACTCAGTGGCTGTTGTCCTCCTAAGCAATGCGTTTTTAACATTTTAAACGGATCTCTGCAGTGCATTAGCTCGAGTGTATTTTTGCTCTTGCTATACAGCACTTGTCATTGATAATGGGAGAGATTATTTCAACAGTCTCGTAATTAACGGATTTGAACAAGCATAATTATGTTATAAAATTAAGCTATATCAGTCATTACAAAGAGGTCAAGGTTAAATCCAAAAAGAGCCATTGCGTTGGAGAAAAAAAAAACACAAAGAATCAAATAATTGTATAAATGTGACACTAATTTCCGTTTAATATAATGGGATCTAAAACAGACACAATGAGATTTTAAAGTACCAATTATTCCCAAATCAGTGAGCCAGGCGATACTGAAACACGCCGTACTGTTTTTCTAAACTCAATATGGCAACCAATTAGGCACAGATGTAAGGTAAAGAACATAACAAACAGCAACAAAAGTGAACGTATTGTGCAAATTCATCCGCACTTTTCTGATAAGCATTATAGGCAGTATTCTGCTGCACAGTCACGCCCCACTTTTCTCCGTCCTTGGTTGTAGTTTGTCGCTCGCCCTCCTCGAGTGACGGCGGGTTAGCGAGCCGCGTAGCCGCGCCGCGGCGTCTGGGAGAGCCGGAGGCTCCACGGTCGCCGCGGGGGGGGGGGGGGGGGGAAGGGGGGGGGGTCGTACGGGTCAGAGGAGCGGCGCGTCTCCTCGGCGAGGACGACCGGTCACCGGCGGGCTCCGGGAGCACCGCAGGGGAGGAACTAACGTGGCGGTAACCAGCGGTAACCAGCGGCAACCAGCGGCAACCCGGCCTGCTTCAGCCCTGCTGGGGCGCAGTGTAGCGGCAGCTGCCTTTTCCTGATGGAGCCGCTCGTACACCAACTGCCGATAAATTTTCAAAAAAATATATTAATTCTCCCGATTCCCCTTCGAGGGCACTGAGCTGAGAGCGAGTAACCACTATTAACTGCTAATCTTAGTAGGTTTACGCAGCTGGCTTTTTTAATCTAGGGTGTAAGCCTAGAGCCAATGCAAGACAGATAATTGGTCAGAATGATTAATGAAGGCGGGGGGAAAGCCCAATGAGCCAATCGCATCCAGCTCCCGGGAGAAGCGTTTTACACGTTAAGCGTAAATAGACTTATACTGTACACCCTAACCATTTCCTAGTCTAGAGAGAAA
>CM077286.1:11062312-11084812 GCA_039654925.1 Anguilla pacifica
CGCCGGCCCCGCCGACAGCTGTCACTCCGTCCGGAGATAATCGCCCGTCACCCCCCAGCTGTCAGAACGGTTCGTTCCTGCGTTTTCCGGAAGCTTCCGCGTGGCCCACCGACTCCGCACAAGCGCTCAGAGAGCCGGCCCCCACAGCCTCCTGCTCCTCTGCTTAATGCATTTCCCATTCTCTTGTAAACACCAATTTCCGCCATATATTTAAGAAGTGCTCCACCGCAATAGATGTACATGTACAGACATCACAGTGCACCTATTATGCCTAATGCAGCCCATAACATACACCTGCGCTGGCTACTGTCTACTTCAGGAAGCTGGTCAAATTTCTCCTTGATTTCATGGGAACATTCAATCTAACCCAATACAGCACTCTAAATGTCACAAAAAAATACATTAAAAAGCACTCTTTTAGGTCACACACAGCATTTTTCATTCCGTTCAGTTGCTGCTGAACGTTGCCGTTCCTTATAAATTTTATTGGACCTTTACTGAAGCAGGCGGGTCAAACACGAACTCGATCGTCAGGGTACAGGGTGGTATGGCTCCTAGGCTTAAGCTCAGATAACACATTCGACCTCCTCTTCAAACAAATCACTCAAAACTTCACACTGTAAGATTAGCAAAAGCTTTTTCTAGCGTATTCAGCAAACACTATTAACACCTATTAATACACACAGCTAATCCAGATAAATGTTTAAGGCTTTCGTTTTTGTACACTTTCAAACCGCAATTTTCATAGTTCTATACTTGTTATAGTCAGCAACTAAGCTCACCTCATCCTCACTTCAATCCCTTAATGATGACTGTGCAAATACTGCACACAGCGCCTGCTTCAGATGCTAAAGCAAACGCTTTATTGATGATCTGGTCGTCTCGGCAGTTTCGTGAGCGAATAAAGTTTCTATCCTTCGGGCTGCGAGCTGTCCTGCGTCGGCACGGTAACAGCGAGCAGACAGTCGGAGCCACGCCCGGCCTGTCTCCGCCCGTACTCTCCGAGCAGCTGCTCTCCACAGCTGCTGTCGTTCTGACAGCGCGCGCCAATCCCACCAATCCCAACGGGTCACCTGCTTCTGCAGCGAAAGCCTCAAAACCAGTCACGCGCCCCCGGGAGAGAGCCTGGACGAGAGCGAGCAGAGCGCCGGCGAAACACGCGAGAGAGACGGCCTGTTCTCCGGCCGCTCGACGGCGCCGCCCTGCAGGCGAGGAGGCCCCGGGGGAGTCCGGGCCGCTCGCCATCGTCTGATAAATACATCCAGACGGCTCTAGAATAGGGCTCTCAATCTCCGGTCCTGCAGGTTTTTGTGACTTCCTTTCAACCGGCAGCTGATTTGGGCCTTGGAAACGAGGCGTGCAGACCCTTCAGCCAATCGGTGACTTAACTTAACCGCCTAAGTGTAGAAACACATACAAAAAACCAGCAGACACAGACACAGCGGCCCTCCAGGATTTGAGTTAGAGAGTCCTGTTCCAAAAAGAAGCTGGGGCTCCACTTTTAACAGCACAAAATCTGCACACCTGACAGCTGTAGTTACACAGGGAGATACCTCCCAGATACGACCCCGTGAAGGAAATTCAGCCATTTCTTTGTGTGAAGGAAGCATGATTTCAGTCGTATTTGGTACTGTGGAGGGCGTGCGGTAGGGTGTGGCACGATTAAGCAGCTGTGTGTGAAGTCGCGGCCGTGATTCGCATTCTGAGGTGAGTTGTCCCTGGAAACGATGTTGGCAGACAAACAAATAACTAAACCGAAATACAATACGCAACATACAACAGACCTGTCTCATGGACTATACTGAACTTGTGATCTAATTCAGTATACAAAGTTATAAATCTGTCTGTGTATTTTTATGTAATTATATCTTTGTAAATTGTGCAAAATGAAGTGTTTTTTGTTTTTGTTTTTTTTTAATGACGCTGAGCTAACAGCTGCCAGTGAAAGGCTCGTCTGTCCACTCCGACCACCACTGCCAGCCTTTCTGTTTGATTCCGTTTCATCCAGCCTTGGACCACCTCTGTTTGGCGGACGGATTCACACTTGGCACGGACACCACGTTTGTCTCGACCCGTCGCAAACTGACCCCCAGTGTGCGCGAGCGCGTTTCAAAGCCGAATCCACAGAAGGAAAAGAAAAACGGAAAAAAAAAAAAAATGAAAACGCGCATCTCTTTCCCTCTCTCTCTCGCCCTCCGACCCCTTCCGCTTTCATTCCGAGAACAAACGATGGCTTTCAGGCGGCCGGCCGGCTCTCCGTCCACGAGCTGGTCGAGGCACCAAGGACACAACGCTCGCTTGTGTCTGAATGCAGACTGCCGCCCGGTGCGTAGAGCTGACGCAGCACCTGCGCATGCAACTGTGGTTCGCTAAGGAGATGCTAGCCAGACACCAGAGACAGTCAGTTTTCATCGCGAGCTAATTCTGTCCCGCACAGGGGCAGGGAAGGGCGCCCCCTAAAGGAGAAGCTAGCCAGAAAGTGAAGAACTCTGATTTAATCACAAGTTAATTCTGTCCCGCACAGGGGCAGGGAAGGGCGACCCCTAAAGGAGAAGCTAGCCAGACAGCAGAGAAGTCAGTTTTCATCGCGAGCTAATTCTGTCCCGCACAGGGGCAGGGAAGGGCGCCCCCTAAAGGAGAAGCAAGCCAGAAAGCGAAGAACTCTGATTTATGCACAAGTTAATTCTGTTCCGCAATGGGGGGAGTGAGAAGGGCGCCCCCTACCTTTGAGGTCCAGGTTGCGGGCTCCGTTGGAGTGCTGGGTGACGGTTCGGGAGTCAATCTTCAGCGTGTGCACGTTGCTGGCGTCCCGGGACACCACCACGTTGTGCCACTGGTTGTCGTTGAGCGGCTTGTCGGAGTTCCCCTTCATGAGCGACGGCCCGTTGCCCAGGTCAAAGACGTAGTGGACAAACCTGCGAAGCGTTATAATGCGTTATAACGGGTCATAGCACAGCAGAAATTAGCTGTAGAGTTCAGCTTACTCAGAACGACTTATGCAGCACATACTGTACATATCAATTTATCTAAAACATATGCACTTTTGAGGTTGTTCAGTATACACTAACACACTTGAAAAGTGACCCCTTGAGACACTTCAATTAACTGCAGAGTGAAAGATTACTTAAGTTAGCATCGACTAGATGTGTTCATTTCTATTGGCTATACTGTATATTCTGTATTCTGTGCCTGTCAAAAAATTAGCCTGTACTTCCTTTTTTCCCCCCAGTCACAAAACCATGCTGAGAATAAAATCAGTATGTGGTTAAGGTATATTACAGCAAACTGTCTGCAAATATACGATATGATTGGCCCACTAAACTTCAGGGCCTTGTAATGAGTCGGTATTAAGCACAGTCAGACCCGCAAGGTCTTAGAGGGTAGTGAGAGAGGCTCTTATAAAAACATTTTATTAGTTTATCCCTGCAACTGTAATTTAACAAGCACTTGTAATTAACGTTCCAAACTAATTTGGACCTGCACTGTGGAAGTACAGCTGTATTCTGACGCCCCGCACATACAAAGCCGACAACCACCGCACTTCCGAGCCGTGTACACCGAAACGCATCACTTTTTTTTATTATAAGCGGCGTTATCTCACAGAACCGACGAGCTGGCCTGGGGCCTCGCGCGGCTGCCTTTCGCCACCGGCGTGTAAACGGGCGAGCGTGAGGCGTTAACCGCGAAGCCCTGCTTTGTGCAGCCGAGCTTGCTGGGAAAACCGCTCTACAAATGCCGCCCATTCAGCATTCACCACACACAGAGTCTCCACAGGCAGGCTCTCTCAGCCAGGCACTCAAACTGGGTCCTGGGGACCCTGCTTCAGTCCAGCTGAGCCCAGTCCCACCGCCTAATGGGCTGCCAATTAAACCGCACTCCGTAACCGTGGCTACATTATGCACACTTGATTGATTGACTCATCGGCTGATTGATTGACTCATCGGCTGATTGAATAATTCATTGATTAACCGCCTGACTGACGGACAGGCAAAGTGGCACCGGATTCCAACGTGCTAAAGCCGCACACCTCTCCCCCAAGGCCTCATTTTAAGCCATTTGGCTGCGCAGATTCGATCGTTAATCGAGTGTCCGGCGAAATCCGTGATTTATAATCCATTCCTGCGACGCAGAAACACGCACAGCTCTAGAGTACTGCCACACAGCACGCTCAGCCTGTTCCTTACGGCTGCGCAGCTGCACCGGAACACCCATTTATCCCTCTTCTCTCCCAGGGTTTCATAAGGGGCAAATGCGCAGACTACAAATTCAACAATTCATCAGCTGGGCTGTTAAAAAAAGCGACAGCAATATGTGAATCATTTAGGCAAAAAAAAGCCGAAATTCCATTAATGCCCACACACCATTAACATGGGTTGTGTTAATACCCAGAAATAAAGTACAGTCATAAAGATCCACCTGCTGAAATATAGGTTACCATCCACATTAATAATTGAGCCAGTGTATTAAAATATTGTGTAAAACAGCACAGTGAACACACTGCCAGAGACGCTGGGAAACTGGTCTTAAAATCGATGGGACCGGAGAGCATTATCGACTGGAATAAATAACAGGCAAGGTGCTTCACCGACATGAAATGCTTAATTATAATAGTCATCACCATATCAACTGATGTGTAAAGAATTCATGTTCAGCCCAAGGTTGCACCAGCGCCGTTGAAAGACCAAGTGCACAGTTTGGCACTGTGAAAGCGGTTTCAGAGACCGAACAGAGCCGACAAGTCCAAACAAATTAAATAACAAGACAAGCTACACACAGTAAAATGTGCAGTGATAATTCAACTCCTAGCAGTTAACATTTGGCCCCAATGGGACCAAACAGAGTTGTTTGAGGGCATCTGTTTGGTGGAGTTACACAGAGCTTAACAATGGGGATCTTGGGATGTTTGGGATTTCTAAATGAAACATGCATATGTATGATTTAGGCAAGTCATTAGGCAATTAGCTTATTAATATGCATGCACAGAATTTAGGGACCGGCAGTATGCTCAAAACTAGTATGAAATTCATGCAGTTCATAAGAGCGAGGTCTTGGTTTACTGGAGCCTGACACCTGTTTATAGTAAACGCGGGCTTTAAAAAAAGCAAACGAGCGGAACCTGATGAAGTTAAATCAAGCAAAAAAATAAATTGCAGCTACCTTAAGAGATTCTGGGTCTGGCTGGAATGAAAACCTGCATATGAGTGGACCCCAGGTTCTGAGTGTCTAAAGACTTGGGGGGGGGGGGGGGTGATGAAACACGATCGTTTCCCCCACATTAGCGGGCAGACTGTTAGCCAGTTACGCAGCACAGGTCCACGCCGCTTAATTACAATAAGAAAGACTTCTTCCCCGGCTAGCCCCCGATTTCCTAGCGATATTACTTTATTGCGAAATGAGAACATTAGATTCAGCCCAGTGAGCTGCTTTAAGGGACAGGCATCATTTATCCTGCCTGCTCAATAAAATAAAAAAGTACAATAAAAACCTTGATGGATGCACAAGCTTTTACAGTCTCTCACCTGGCAATCTGTTCTGTAAAGTAAGTCAGCCGCGCTCTACTGGACCTGAAGAGAAGGCATCTGTGGGTGTTGGGGACCCCACGCTGAGCTGACACTAAACCACGGGGTGGACAGTTTCATTCCCGGAGGGCTGGCGTGGATTTTCACCACTTACCTCCGGCGTTAAATAAGCTAATTAGTTGTACGCGCCGGGTGGTTCTGAAGTTCGGTCCCGGGGGACCCCCTGCGTATGCTGGTTTTCATTCGAACTGATAATCTCGCTCGGTTAAGGTTGCTGAACACATGTGTTTAAGTTCTTTCATAATTGCTTTTCCTTAAACTTGTTAACACAGTGCAGGTTTGGCTCGTTATCATTTACTTAATGAATTATTCATTATCAATTACAAAATGGTTAGTTTTAGTAGCCAATTAGCAGCCTGGTGATTCACTCCACTCTTTAATTTGATTGTTTAAAAACTTTTTCCCCTTCTTTATGCAATCATCTGCAATGTCGCACAATGTATAAATGAGGCTTTTATTCTTCATGGCATGCATATTGCGATTTCTGACAAAATAAGGCTTAAAGGGGAAAAACAATCCCTCAAAACATGATGACGTCACTCACCCTTTAACATGCTCCACCACGATGATGTCACTCACCCTTTAACAAACTCACCCATTAACCAGCTCCACCAGGATGATGTCACTCACCCTTTAACGAGCTCCACCCCGATGACGTCACTCACCAATTAACCAGCTCCACCAAGATGATGTCACTCACCATTTAACAAGCTCCACCACAATGATGTCACTCACCAATTAACCAGCTCCACCACGATGATGTCACTCACCATTTAACAAGCTCCACCACAATGATGTCACTCACCAATTAACCAGCTCCACCAGGATGGCGTCAACTCACCCTTTGACAACTCTACCCCGATGGCGTCAACTCACCCTTTGACAACTCCACCCCGATGACGTCACTCACCCTTTGACGAGCTCCACCACGATGAAGTCGCTGCCGTCGCCGCTGTTGTACAGCAGCAGGCCGTCGGAGGAGGTGGTCTTGAACTGGAAGAAGAGGTGCATGGAGGCGTAGGCCTGCAAGGTGGCGAGCGCCAGGTAGCTGCCTCTGGTGCGGAAGGTGACGGGGTCGGCGATGATGTGGCGCATGCCGATGCGGGCGTTGAGCTCGCAGTAGGAGATGTCGCCGTTCTTGCACTGGTCCAGGTAGGGCACGCCGTTGACGGACAGGCCCTGCAGGTGCCCGATGAAGTTGGAGGGCACCACGGAGATGAAGCGCCGCTCCGTCATGATGCCCGTCTCGATGTTGTGGAACTCCAGCCGCGTGTGGGCGCCCGTCATTTGGCCTGGGGGGGCGGCGGCGGAAGTGTGTCAGGCCGGGCGTGTTCCTACATCTACCCCCCATCCCCCCCTTTCTCCCCAAAGCCCAGTCATGCTCACAGCGTGACACATTACATTACATTACAGGCATTTAGCAGACGCTCTTATCCAGAGCGACTTACATCGTATCGAATTATACAGCTGGATATATACTGGAGCGATGCAGGTTAAGTACCTTGCTCAAGGGTACAACAGCAGTGTCCAACCTGGGAATCAAACCTGCGACCTTTAAGTTACAAGTCCAGCTCCTTAGCCATTACACTACACTGCTGCCAACACTCATCGCGACCTCCGCTGTAGGCCCAGGAGGTCGCTGACGAGCGTGTGTGCTCTGTGCTCTAAGCAGGCGATGTGAGCCACCACTTCTGACCACACCGCAGTACATAAGTCATGCTGACATGAAGGTGAGTCAAAGGAAGACCCTCTGTGTGCAGCTAAGCAGATGGATTTATGAGCACCTAATCAACCACCAGGGGTCACTGTTGCGCAATGAGATGCTGCCATCCGGCCTGGCTGAAACCCTCCGATTCCTTGGGGGCCCTAGAGGTAATTACACATCACCCTGATGGGCTACCAGCCAAAGCCATCACTGGTGCGGTCCGGCTCAGATACCAATCCATGCACTAGAACAGTGCCATAATAGCATAAGCCACCCAACCGCCTCCAAAATGTGTATCACCTTCTTCCACTAGGATGGATGTGGTTGAGTAGGATTGAGCGGACGGACATATTTATGACCACAAGTAAGGCTGAATAAGGTTTGGCCTTCAGTAATGTTAAATTAAGTGAGGTCAAAAATCAGATTGACCAATATTTAGCCATTCATGAGTCTGAGTGAGGTTTGGCTTCCAGCAATACTGCATAGAGTGCACTCGTAAATAGAGCTGACTGACATGTGGCCATAAGAGAGGTTTAGTGAGGTCGGACCTTCAGTAATGCTGAGGGACGTGTAGCCACGAAGGAACGCTGATGAATACTTGACCACGAGTGTGGCCGAACGGGGTTCGGTCAAAACCGAGACCGACGTGCTTTCGGTCATCCGCCCTCATGGAAGATTCGAGCGGTCCTTCGGTCCGGCGCGACCTCACCTTCCACGGTCACGTTGTCCACGGAGAGCTGCAGGTTCTTCCCCCGGCGCACCACCTTCACGGCGTGCCACTCGTTATCGTTCAGCTTCTGCCCGGCGAATAGCGTCTCAGGGCCTTTACCTGCATGGGTGGGGGGGGGGGGGGCGGGGCGGAGAGAGCGATGTCACCTACCTGGCCAGAATGTGGATTCAGCACAGCAACGCACACAGGGATGTGCATGACACCAAGGAGAGCACCTGAATCGCATTGCTTGCTGGTGTACATACACATATACACACAAACACACAAACACACGTAAAATCTCACACCTTTAATAACAGACACACACACAAACATATACACACACGCACAAACACACAGTCGCACACGCACTCACACACACACACACACACACACACAGAAAAGCATCTCGCATGCAACCCTTTCCACTTGCACCTGCTGATTGATTACAGGCTGCCTCAGCTCGAGGGTCATCCATCATGCAGAGATGCAGAGAATCTGATTTCAGATCTTTGACTTAAACGGCACCTTCACATGCACACACAGCCGTTTGCCATCAGGTCCCCAGCAGTTAAGATCAGAAATAATGAAATGACTCCGACATTACTGCTTGTCTGAGTCTCTAGGCCATGCCGTGCCAGGCAAAGCCGCACCCAGACGCATCCAAATCACACTCTGATTGGCTGGCATTTCCCTCCACTTTACTCTGGGTGTCCTTCTACAATCCAGAGGGGGGAGAGAGATGGTGTGAGCTATGGTGAATCAGGAAGTTCCTATTTATGGCGCATTCACAGCAAGGGTCTGGGCTCTGCCACAACTCAAAGAAGCACAGGCCCAGTTATCAATTTTCCACAGACCTCCTTTTTACAGGAAGTATGTCATAAATAGTGCTCTCTTTTTACAGGAAGTGTATCATAAAGAGTGCTCTTTTTTACAGGAAGTTTGCCATTAAGAGTCCTCCTTTTTACAGGAAATATGTCATTAAGAGTCCTCCTTTTTACAGGAAGTATGTCATAAAGGGGGCTCTCTTTATAGGAAGTGTGTTGTTTAGAGGCTCTTTTCATGAGGCAGCCAGTAAAAACAGCCAGGCCCTCCACTCACAACGGATTTATTTATTTTTTTATTTATTTTTTTGCTTACAGTAGAGCCTTGCTTACAGCTACTGACAGCTGAACTGACAGGAACACGTTTGAGAGGCAGGCTGAAAAATGATTTCACATTTCAGCTCGGCACCGCGGAGGCAACACGGAACAGAGGGCAGGAAGCCGCACACTCAACTCACTTCAGCAGAAGGGAAAAAAAAAGAAGGAAAGAAATACGGGGGACCTCAGTCAACGGCACATCAACGCAGCTCCGACTTCACCGCAGGCTGCGGCGTCGCGAAGCCCGCTCCCAATAAACCGGCGCCGCGGCACCGCGCGGGTTTCTCCGGGCGCTCGGCAACCCCTGACGCACATCCGCCAAGGCGATTTTTTTTTTTTTTTTTGTATGGCGCTCTAGTTTGCGGATGTAATAAAAGACAGCGTGTGGCGCCCCAGACGGGCGCTCCTCAGCCCGTTCATCAGGGGTCGACAGGGCCCTCGCAGGCTTCCGGAAGCTTCCGAGGGCTCGTCTTTAACGACGCGCGGAGAGAGGCGGGAGGTCGAGGCGTTCCGAAGCGAAGCGCCGGGGGGGAGAACAGAGGGAATGAGAAATAAAAAAGCCAGACCGGCGGAGATAAATGACCCAAAAAAAAAACGCGTGGAGACTCCGGTGGAAACAGCCAAAGAACCGCTGAGAAATGCGACAGCCAATAGGACAGGCCAAGGGACTTGACTGCAGCCAATCGCCTGCTCTTAACTCCTCCTGCCTTATGATGTCACACTCACAGCCACGCCCCTTTAAAAAAAAAGTGAGGCATTCTGTGATACGGCGTTTCTCCATTACTGCCGGCTCCCCTTGTTTTCTGGTGTGCTACTTCAGTCCTCCGCTAGAGGTCGCCACTTTGTCAAGCCCCTTTACCATCCATTAACTATACCTGCTAATTCCTGTTTAGGGTCGCAGGAGGTGCTGCAGTCTATCCCAACATGCATTGCCCCCCCCCCCCCCCAAAGTTCCCCACAAATTCCTAACGAGCTAACAGGCAGATAACAGATAACAGGCGCAGATCAGCGTTCACCGTATCTGAATGCAAATAAAGGTAATGGATGCTCTGCAGAATGACGCATTAGACAAACGGAAGTAATCAGTCTGACTGAAGGTGTGCAAACTGCTGAAGCCGCACTTTACTTCTCTCCATTAGTAAAAAAACACACCTCAGGCAACACCTTCCTCAGGTGCTGGCACAATGAATCTCTAATGAAGAACAATGCAAGAGTCAACAGACAGCGCCCCCATATGGCCGTCCTAATGGATGCAGTATGAATATGAACACATGCACACACAATCACGCACACACACACACTCACGCGCACAAACACACACACACTACACACACACACTCAAACACACTCACCCACTCACCTACACACACACACACACACATACACACATGTGTGTTTTATAAGGACACTGTTCAACTCAAGTGATAGTCTTCAGATGTTAATGGACAGTGAGATCAAACCTATTTAGTCCCTAGTGCAACAATGCACTTACAAAACACCCGGCTACAGTCTAAATAACTCCCCTCTCTTTTCAAATCTCTTCTAGCTTCATGTTCTCCATTCAACGACCCACCCATTCTGGGGGAAAAAATTGAATACAGATTCACGAGAGCTTTGAACGTATCAAAGCACTGAGAATATGTACACACATCCCATCTGACAGGTATGGATTTTGATGCTGGATTCCATCACGGCATTAAAGAAAAACAGTGAATCTACACTGACGGAGTGTTGCCTCTAGAGTCAGCTCCTTTATTACATATAACAGAGAAATATAGGGAGAGGAATGGGGAGTTATGCGTAGTACTATCTAGTTATACTGACAGACAGGAGTAATAAACAGAGTAGGCTTGGTTGCGTGCGTGCGTTTGTACGTGTGAGTATGCACGTGTGTGTGTGTGTGTGTGTGTGTACACTGTACATGTGTACTATGTGTGTGTGTGTGTGTGTGTGTGTGTGTGTACACTGTACATGTGTACTATGTGTGTGTGTGTGTGTGTGTGTGTGTGTGTGTGTGTACACTGTACATGTGTACTATGTGAGTGCTTTCCACTTCCAACACTTCCTCTCCTAACTGACTCTCCTGACTCTCAAGTCATTGACTGAATCACGTCCGGTTTCAGTCTCCAGGAGAGATGACAGCATTAATCCCAGCATTAACATATATAAAAACACCCCTGGTGCTTTCACCCCTAAGAGAAGTGCTTCCCTCTACTGCCTGGGCTCCCTGCTCCTGCCCTGAGTCAGGATCGCTTTGTTTTCCTAAATGCCACACACTCTCCCCTGCCCCCCGTCCCCCCCGTCCCTTCACACACACACACACGCACACACACACACACTAAAAGAGAGGCGACGCAAAGCCTCTGCTCCCAACAAAGACACGGGGGTGCAGTTTGGATTTTAAGTACCCGGCCCGGCGTGGCCCGGCCCGGCCCGGCCCGGCGCGGTGCCGGCGGCATGTATTATTCACGGCGACATCACCGCCTGCCCCGGGCGCGGTCTCCGAGACGCCGGACATCACGACGGACTTGCGTGTTCAGCCATTTTCCCTTTCCCGTCCAGAGAGAGAGAGAGGGAGAGAGAGAGGGGCGCGAGGCCAGGACGCCGGGCTCCAGCTCCAGCGCAGTGCGGCACCACGGAACATTCCGGAAGCGCAGAGCCGGCCGCTGGCAGGAACACTCCGTGTGCAGCCGTTCCGGGCCACGCCCACCCCCGGGCCACGCCCAACCCCGGGCCTCGCAATTCAAGTTTTAAAAATGAGTTTAGGAACACGCCGTAAATGTGTGTCATCGTTATTCACGTCTCTGCGGCTATCGGCTCCCTGATTCGTGATTGGTTCCTGTGTTTAGGGCAGTGGTATCCAACCCTGGTCTTTGTGTAAACGCGGAGTCGCATGTAGAACAATGTTAGCCGAGCCGGCTCTAGGATTGGTGGCCCTAAACCAGTGGTCTCCAGCCCTGGTCCTGGAGAGCTACAGGGTTCTGCTGGTTTTTGTTTTCACTTTAAAATCAGCACCAAATTGAGACCCAAGACACCAGGTGAGTTGAGTTAACCGTGTAATCAACTGCTCTAATTGATTCATGAAGTGCAGAGTCACTATGAAAACCAGCAGACCCTGTAGCTCTCCAGGACCAGGGTTGGAGACCACTGGTTTAGGGCCACCAATCCTAGAGCCGGCTCGGCTAACATTGTTCTACATGCGATTCCGCTTTTACACAAAAAACCACCTAACCCCCCCCCCCCCCCCCCCCCCCCCAGCCCCCGAACCTCTCACAACGCCCCTCGCCTCCTCCTCCTGTTACCGCAGGTGTGCTGCGGCGTGACGATAAGGCGTGTTGTCACAGGTTAATCGGCGTTGGCTCCGAAAAGCCTTCGCGCCTGACCGCCCCGCGCCCGTTCGGGAAAGCTCACGCCCCACCCGCGGGAGGACAGCCAGGAATTCGGGGGGAACAAACGTCCGCCTCGGAAAACCGGCGCGCTCAAGGCCCTCGCAAAAACAATACTCCAAACAAACGCTTGACCTCCCCAGGCTCATTTGCATAAGTGCGCTTAATTACGCTCAACTTAAAATGTCACCGCGGACCCGTGATTTGCATTCCTATAAATCCTGACAGAAAAAAAAACCAAGCGCATTGTCATTATCGTAGGGAGGGAGACGTGTTGTTATGGTAACCTCCCCTTTTTTTTTAAATTTAAGATATGCAGTGGGAACGAGAAGGTGCCAAATAGACGAAGTTAGAATATTCAACACTGAATATCCAAACCCAATGTTGAGAAATATACTTCAGAAATACACACAGCTGTGCGATAAAATACAATACAGAATGCTACATCAGGATTTTTCCTATCATCATGATCCCGTGGTTAAAATTTGGCTAAATCTTTCCATTTAAAAAAGGTAATCTGACCATGAAATATCACACGGTCAAGATTTCTTCACCAACGTAATAACTGATAAGCATAAGACAGATATTCACTCATACCTGAAATACACCAAAAAGATTTTAAAAAAAAATTAGTGACTGATACATATATATGTTTTTTTTTCATAGTATGCTTTCAGAAAAATAAATAAAATAGATTTTTAGATCAATGTTTTCTGGTGAACTTTAATTCCGCTTCCCACACACGGCTGATTTCTTCTTCAAAAAGCGAAACACAAAAGGCTCTGACCGCGGAGGTTTCAGAGGTTCTCCCTCCTGACATTTAGCCAAATTGCTGCTTTTAAAACACGAACGCCTCTCGGACGCCGCTTCCGCCTCCATTTAAATAACCTCGCATGCTGTTTGCTTTAATGCCGAAGGTGATTCCTCACAGTCATTCTCTCACAGAACGCTTCTCAATCGCTCTGACAGCTCGCCTGCAGCGATCAGGCGCTCGCCGATTGTCAAAGGTCATTCGCCGAGAGGGAACGACCTGATTGGTTTTAAAAAGTTTTTTTTTCTTTTCCCCGCCAGAAGACAGGGCTGTGAAAAGGATAAAAATACAGGGGCGTCACCGCGATTATTTAACCGGGGGGGTGCAAAGCCTCCGCTCTCCGCCCTGTAAACACAGATGGCTTCGGAAACGGGTCATTTTTGACCGAACCGCGGCCGAAGAAAACATCTTTGAAAAGATGACAGATCGGAACGCGGCTAAGTGCTGACAAGCGCCGTGGAAACCTGCCGTTCTTCTGGACAGAGCAGCTGCGGCCGTGCGAATCGCGGCGGGGCTGAGGTGTCGTGATCACGCACATCTTCAGCAATGACAGGAGGTAACAGGTGGCCATTTTGTCACATCGCAGTTTACAATAAGAAAGTGGCTTACGCTACACGTCACGTGACCCCAGGAGTGACAATACACCACTGTCAAGCATTAAGAGAGCGCGACATCCACCGTCTGCTGCTTTAACCAAAATCTGTCAATGCTCTCTGTCACCACTGGAATTTAGTCTGCCTAGTGTCTGACCGGATTGCATGGCCACCCTGTCAGAGACAGGATCCGCTCCGGGTTTTCCACGTCACCATCCCCCCCACCCTTGGCTTGCTCTTGGGGACCTGGGCTCCAGCAAAGTGCTTTCAGTGGAACAGGAAGCGCTGAAGGCCCTTTGGCTCGCTCACACATCGCGATTAATTACTGCGAAACTTATCCTGCAACGTGAATAATTCCACGCAAGAAACGGGCGACAATTGATTTAGTTCTGTAATTAATGTAGCCCACCGAGTCATTTATTACGTTTCTTTTTTTCTTTTTCATCATCATGACGCACCGCGTATTGATGTGCGGGGGCGTTGCTTTTGTCTGGGGGCGGGGGGTGGGCGGGCCATGATGGTGGTGACCGGAGAATCCTGCAGGCGCTGCGTTTGTGCACAGTCAGCGATATGGAAACGGCTCTCCGCCAATCTGAGACATCAATCAGAGGACACGCCAGAATGGCGAAGTGTGTCTCCGGGGAAACACACCCTGTGCGAATGTGCACGGAGGCCTTCCGGAAACAGCGCACGCTAAGAGCATAATTTAGGAGGGGATAGGGATGGTTAAGACCCCCCTAATATCAAAAAAAAAAAGCCAAATATCCCGCAAAGGTATAGCATGATGATGAGAAATATAATTTGATATAATAAAGATTGAGATTTCATGTTCTGATTGAGGTACAGTGATCAATAGTCTGCAGTATTTACCCAGTCGGCAGCATTTATCTATTTGACTCAGATTCCCACCAAGCCAGGGCAGAGCTCAACAGCAATATAAGTACAGTGCATTGTGAATCTCTCCTCAACAGTCTAGTGAAACTAAAAAAAACATGCAACCAGGAAAGACTTACCACGGCCAAGGGAAACTAAAACACAGAACACTAAGATGAACAGCAGTGATATTTTATTCTGTACATCAAGCTCATTTTTTCTGTCCCAGAGCCAGCTGACATCGTTGAGGGAAGCGAACTCGAGCTCGGAGAAATGGGCCGTGCGTCGTTCTCTTAAATAATCCCGAGTCCGGGTCCGTGGGGCGGCCCTGGAGGCAGGCTCTGATACAGGCCCGCAGCTGTAATTAGAGATACCAGAATCAAAACGGATTCTTTCCGCTTTCCGGAGAGGTGGACAAATTAGGTTTGAGGAAGGCTCGGAAATAAATTGGCGGGTATGTCGCGAAATTACCCTCTGGTTTTTGGAAGGCGGCGCTTGGGCGCTGAGGCCTGGGGGGGGTGGGGGTGGGGATCTCGCCGAAGTTGATACAGTTCTGCTCCTTATATATTTTTTTTTAAACTTTTTATTATCATACGCCTGCGTGAGACTTGGTATCGCTGCATCTAATTAAGCCGTTCGGTGTGAGTGCCGTAATTATCATCTTTGGAAAATCAGTGCTCTCCTCGTGCCGAGGAATGATCCGGAGATAAAGTGATGAACGCAAGCAGGCAGGCATATCAGGGCCGTAGCTTTTCAACACTAAACCCCCCCTCCCACCCCACTTACTTAAAACACCCCCACTTCCTTCCTCCTGAGAAACTGTTCCCGCTGCCGAAGAAGACACTATCACATCCGGCTCCTCACAACCCTCCAAAGAGCTAGCGACCTGCTGCGGTGATTGTCCACGGCGACCGAATCCACAGGAACAACGAGAAAGGGAAAAAGAAATAAAAGATAATGGACGGATGCGGAGGGAGAGTTTGGCCGTAACTCCGTCACGGCCAGGCCTTTCGCTTCCCCGGCCTTCAGAGTCCGTTTCTCAGCCGTTACCGCTGAGGCGAACCGCGGCCGTAAACGTGTGCGGTCAGAGAAGCCCGGTCGATGTCTCACAGTGCTCCCAGTTGCCCTCACTGCTCCCATACGTTTCAGCAGCTGGGAAGGTGGGCTCTTCTTAGTGAGAGAGCCAATGGATTCCATGACTGCTCTTAAGGATCGAGCGGATTCCATAACTGCTCTAAAGATCGAGTGGATTCCATGACTGCTGTAAATGATCGAGTGGATTCCATGACTGCTATGAGGATAGAGAGTGCTAATGTAGCCCATGACTACTCTAAGGTTTGAGTGGATTTCATGACTTCTCTTAAGGATTATGTGGATCCCATGACCGCTCTAAGGATCGAGTTGATCCCATGACTGCTCTAAGGACCAAGTGGATCCCACGACAGCTCTAAGGTCCAAGTGGATTCCGTGACTGCTCTAAGGATCGAGTGGATTCCACTACTGCTTTGAGGATTGAGTGCTAATAAATTCCATGACTGTTCTAAGAATCGAGTGGATTCCATTTCCCCCCAGGATCGAGTTAATTCCATGACTGCTCTGAAGTGTCAGTTTTTTCCATAAATCGTTTTTGTGAGTGTGTGTGAGTGCGAGAGTGAAAGAGAGAGAGAGAGCATGACAGAGAGTTGCAGAATACAGACACACCACTCCCCACTGCCTACTTGCTGACAGCCTGTTAAAGGACTGAGCCTGCAGCTCAGTATTTCTCTGTATCTCTCCCCGTATGTCTGCTCTCTGTGCTTCTCCAAGCTGCCCTCTGTCCCGCTTTTCCCCAGAAAGGAGCTGTTTTGCGTCCAGACAGGGGAACATGAGCTGTAACACACCCGCAACAGAAGCCTCGCGCGCAGTGTTATTCTACCGCTGGGCAGACATCCGGATGCCAATACTTCCGCGCCCCGTACCCCGTTTTGGCAGGAATTTGACAGGAGCAATTCCGAACTTTTCTCAGGGGCTGGATATCTGCACAGGATTTGAACCCGCCGGCCCTCCGGGGATCCTCCGCCTCGCAGAGCCGACGTGGCCAAGAGGGTAGCGTGCGCGGGCGGCGCGAACGGGGGTTCGAGGCAAAAACAAACGAGGGGGAGAAATAATTGCCTGTGGGGTGGCTGCCTTGGGAGAATGCAGACTTCCTCCTAGATCACAGCCGCTGCTGACAGGCGTCCTGAAGAGCCAAAGCACTGAACACAGCTCAGAGAAAAAACCGACACAGCTCTACCACACATCCCCAGCTCAGGGACACAGCTCCCAGCAGGAGGCTAGCGACAAAACCCACTAGCACACTAGCGCTACAAATTCTTAGCAGAACCCATTTCACTAAAAGGGAGAAGAAGAAGAAGAAGAAGAAGAAGAAGAAAAAATCCATCAGATTGAATATTCCTTTGAAGTTTATATATTCTTCAAAGGAATAGTTTATTGGTTCATATTTATTTAACGTTTTAACACGCATTTTGGTTGAATTTATTTGGTAAACAAATGCACCCCAAACTCAAAATCGGGTTACACATGGGGGTCGGTGTTAAAATGAACAAAGCACCCTTTTTTGTTCAAAATGAATCCGAGGAACATCGCAACACGCAAGTGCTAATGGCAATATGACTTCAGAATTTTACTGCAGGGTTTTGGCACATTGCATTAAATGCCCTGGGGAGATGTATGTTTAATGAATGCTGAAACATAAATTTATATTAGGGATATATTATAGTATAATATTTCCTTTAATGTTTTAATTTCTCCAATGAAATGATCAGTGTTGGCTTTTTTCCAAGTACAATTATATGTAATTATACTAGCATGCATGCATACATTTAACCGATTACAAGTACTTCTTAAAAGTTCACGTCCAATAAAATATTACAAAAAAAAATTAATGATTCATTGTGGTGACATTCCGTATTCCACATCTGAAAACTGTGTCTCATGCTCTTGATAATTGATTCTAAATGCGTAACTGGAATGGGAAATATTTTATGTGCACATTTTTTTAAATGTCACGTTTAAATAAATTATCTGTATAATTTATCAAAATCACATTTTGCCTCTACTTAAGCAATACTGAAGTTAGCTAGTTAATTGTTAAAAAAGCAAATACGATTAAAAGCAAAAACTTGACAGGCCCGAGAATGCCAAGGCATTATTAGCAGGAACTAATTGGAACGCATATGATTAACTGCCGACATATTTTGCTTCAAACAAACAGCAGATAATTACTGTGTTTTCACTGCCATTAAAAGGGAAAATCAGCTTTAATAAAAATGTAGTATGTTTTGCATTTGAGAATGAAAGCTACGCAGCACGCGTGTCTCCAGTGACACCAGAACTGTTTGAAGCCCCAGAATCCAAATAAACATTTCATCTAAGCCAAATACATTTTTTTCCCCATGACAAAAACAGAAGTGCCAAGCACTCCGTGCCTGTGGCTGCTGAACCAGCTGCTAACCGTTACACATTTCAAATTTCAAACCGTCAAATCTTTCAGTTGTTGCGCCAGGTCGATAAACACCTTGCACTCTCGCAAACCCAGTGTTCAAACCATTCATCAGAAATCCCACAGTGCATTGCTCTGCTGTGTTCATAAAGGCCACGACCTTTTAGGAAGTGAATAACAAAATCAACTTTGAATAAGCAACCAAATAACAATTCCCTTTATAATAAAACATAATGATCTCGTGGTGCATTGAGGTTAGACTATTTGACCTTGTTGGTCTTAAGCCCGATGCTACTGTAGCACCCTTGAATAAGATACTACGGCATCAGGAAGGCAATGGATTACGAAACAGCTGGAAAAAAATGTTTGCAAAAGGAATACAAAAATAATATCATGAACCAGATTTAAAAGTAGTCCCACCAATCATTATTATAGATTATTAAATTCTAATGGGAAAGACAAGCTCTGCATAGGCCTTAAGTAATGCAATTAAAGACCAAAAATTAAAATAAATGGCTGTAACTTTGAGCCAAATAACATTTCAAAATCTTACTATGTCAAAACAAGAAACAAACAGTGCACTTACATTTTACGTGCCTAATTTCTTCAAATGGGGCTGTCTCACTGCCTGCAGCACTGCCTTCTTAATGTGGTTAGTCCTCATCTAGCTGTGACTGAGCTTATTTTTCTGACTTTCGAAAACTTCAACTTCAGTTTATTGGGGCTCACAGTAACTATTATGGGGCTCAGAGGTAGAAAATGGGGCGAATGTACTAGTTCCCTGGACGGTGATACAACCCACGGTCATCAACCGAATCGTGACAACATCTGCGCCAACCGTGACCAGTAGTCCCGGGAGGGCACGCGCGGCAGGCTTTAAATTCCCCAGGATATACGGGCTAGGCTACAACAAGCAGCTGCCCTGATCGATCGTTTACCGGCCGCCCTGGTTGTGAATACAAGCCGACCGGTGAACTCACTCCCCCAAGTCAGTGGACGGCACGGAGAAGAAGCCGGATAATCACAATGACCTAGTCTGTTCCTGTTCATCTGCGGTCTTCCGATTTGACAGAGGGCATTGCAGCGATGGAACGTCAAAATTATGTTGAACAAATGAATGAGTATGTTGCTCCAGAACAATTGCAACCGTTTTATTCAGATTCTTAGCCAACCGTTTCCTGGACATACCTTGGAAATACGCATATCTTCAAGACTATAACCTATGAGCTTTCCGTTACCGGAAAAAAAAAACTGTAGACGTAATGGTCTAATAATATTCAAAACTGAAGCAATGGGTCAAACATGCAGAACGGCTAACAGACCCTACTGAAATGTATTGGCCCACTTCCAAAGTTAACAGCACCCCGCTGTCATATTATGGCATAACCAGCTCATTAGATTACCTGCAAGGCCAAGAAATATAACAACCTTACGAGATGGGTCGATTTATCATTAACATTGTTATAGAGTCACAGTAAGATTAAGTTGGGTATCTTTGAGTTTGACACATGGAAGGAACCCGTGTATACGTCACTCCGTTGCACACATCAGCCCATTTTTAATCACTAAATCATCCAATGAATGCACTACCTTCTACAGTGTATTCCCAGTTTCCAAGTAAGACTTATTTATAGTAAAAACGCTTGAACTGCAAGCAACGCTGTTTACTCACAAAGGTAGTAATGAACTGTCTTTCTTAATAGGGCGAGAGGATTGAGCCGCTGTGCTATTCCGAGTTAATCATATTCACGCTTCTTAGTCAATTGCGCTCTACTAATTGACCCACTTACGAACTGAAGACGCGTTTGGTGAATGCAGACAACCTGATCCAATGCCTTCTAACAGGGATACTCAAACCTGGCTCACAAGCCCGAAGTACTGCGGGGTTAAATCTTCCGCTTCAGCCTGTCCTACGATGGACTCTCTTATACCTAGGATAACAGTTGAGTAGAATCTATGACCCATCAGTTAAACGTTGCCAGATCAGAGATACATATCCCCATTGCAATGCCCACAGTGGCCAAGAGCGTAGTACACAGAGTACACTGACGACCGGTGATGGACTGGAAAGAGCGACGACAGAATGAAAGCTTTTAAATTTCAACGGGTAGATACACAATTGCGCCGTACATCGTGTCGGTCCACTGCCCGCCTTGACGGTACATTTTAAAGGTAACCCAAAAAGCCACAACTGGCGGCTTGTATTTTTTCACGTTTTCTGTCTTTTGAACAGTTTATCCAAAAATACACAGATGCATACAAATGTGAGCTTTAGTAGCAAAAATGCTCTTTCTGGAGTATTGATTTGGACTGATTCTCGAAGAACTAGTCCAGAAATGGTCAGATAATGGAGGCCACTACAACGCCTCTGATGTAGTGGTGTCTACCGCCCTCTGGTGGCACACCTTCAGAACAGCCATTCAAGAAAAGAATGCCTGGGAGTTGATTCCCATTCCTCCATAGCATTGACTAACAATTAAAAACAAATTTTTCCTCAAGCAATTGTAAAACCTAACTTGCCAAACACATTTTTATTTTTATTTCTTTTTTTAAAGAAGAAGTTTAACACTTGGGTTATAAGTTAAGGGCAAATGTTGATTTAATACTGCGACAGTACACAGTAAAATGTCCAGTGTTAATTCAACTCTAACAGAGTATATTTGAGTCCAGTAGGGACCATGCGTACTCTATAAGAGTTGATTAACAGTGCAATTTTTACTGAGAAGCGTTTACGTGGTGGCAATACTTTGTGTTTAACGCCAGGAGGGAAAACACACCCCTGTTGTTGCATTTGATTCTGAAAGCAGCAGCTGTGGATAGTGAAGGAATCACATGCAATTCCTGGATTTTACATCCCTTGAATTTTAAGGGGGTGTGCATTGTGATTTAATTAAATTTCTCCCACACTCATTCATATATACATGTGTATACACATGCACACACGCACACACACACTCAGACTGACACACACACACACACACACACACACACAGACAGACAGACAGACACGGACACGCACATGGACACGCACACACACACACACACACACACAGGTTTCTCCTGCCTTTGTGTGACCACACTTACCTTGGTAACCACCTGTGCTCTGTTAAACATCATTGTTTATCTTTACTATATAGATTGACATGGTTCATTCAGTGTGTACTGATAGCTGTGATGCCTTAAAATTCCTATTCAGCTAAAATAAGACTAAGAACAAGAGAGGGAGAGGGAGAAAGAAGTGTGAAAACGTTACACACTGGGGAAAGAAAGAAAGAGAGAGAAAAGTATCAAGATAAGAGACAGACAAACACATGGACAGACAGAGAGAAAGCTAGAGAGGGAGGGGGGAAGAGAGAGAAAGATCTTTTTTCCATTCACCAGAGAGGGACACATTTTACAGACTGACAGTTAATACGGCAGATTAGGCAGGTAGTTTTTTGAAAATACATAGAAACCACTTACTGAGATTACAGTCTATCCTGATACAATCTGGCGGGAGAGAGAGCGAGATGGTGAGATCAAATCAAAAGAAAGGAGAGAGAGAGAGAGAGAGAGAGAAACAACATTTTACATCCTTCAAGGTACATTCTGCAGACAACCAAACATTTCGTTTTTTTCGCCACCATCCGGGGACACGCTTCGAGTCAGAATCGCCCTTTCCCTTTACCAAATGCCCCCCTCCCTCACTGAATCCCCCTCCCAAAGATCTAGTGCAGGCAAACCGCTCTGCTTCTCGGCCAGAACAGGACCTCTTTGTTGACACTGGGCTTGGCGGCCACAGCATCTCCTTTATACGGCCGATTGAATAGCTTCAGATCGATAATTATAAATTATTCCTCAACATCAATGTTTCAAAAGCTATCACTGGTTATAAAACATCTAAAAACATCTTTGCTGGGATAGATTCAGCACAGGGGCTCCCCCAGACTTCAAACTGTATCTTTTTTTTCCATCAAATTAAACCCGGTTACTGGGAAGTGTTCAGATAATTGTATGAACAGAAAGCTGTTTGTAATGCAGCTGGAGCGCTCAGTTACCATGTAAGCCATATTCCATATCAGATCTGTCATAGTTAATATTAATCATTAATGTGGATATTGTGTTAGGGCACACTTGTGGATGAGCACCCCAGAGAAATACAGGTCACAAGGTGACATGTACATCCCATGATGCAAAGTGGCCGTGGGGTATCTTCTGAAGGATTGAAGGTGTGAGTGCAGT
>CM077286.1:11089812-11102312 GCA_039654925.1 Anguilla pacifica
ACGCCCGGCGCGCTCTGCATCTCGGCCAGCCGGCGCACGTCGCGGCTCTTGCCGTCGATGAAGAGGTCGCGCACGCAGCCCACGTAGCCGTAGTTGAGCAGGGCCGTCCACACCTCCGGCGGCAGCACCAGGTCCGCACGCGACTCCGGCAGCCCGCCCAGGTACATCTCGCTGTCCAGGTCCAGGATCTCGCTGCCCTCGTTGGAGCTGAACGGGGTGCTCCGGCTGTTCACCGAGATGGAGCCTGCGGTGGGGGGGGGGGGGGAGGGGGGTAACCAAAACCTGGCAGTGTGAGACAACATTGCTAAAATACCCAGCAAAAAGTTTACTTTCATCAAGAGCAGCTGGATCATTTCAGAAGTGGGGGGTCCAAAGATGGAGTAAAACACCTTTGAACTCGCCCCCACCCCTTCATTTTATTTTGAACACGCTGTAATGTACCTTCATTTATAATGTTGAATTACTAGTGCTAGACTGAGAAGCCTGTTAAGATGGGTCAAAGTCGAAAATGAGGGGGGGGGGGTGTCAAGGGTCTGCTGGCTGTGAGTACTTTAGACTATAACTGCATACACATTGACTTATAGCACAATAGCATACTTAGCATAAGTCCATATGAGCATACTAGAGTCCTTTATGTCATGTGTATCCAACATGTGCCTCACAGTTCGTGATTGTGGTCCAAACACGTGGTCCATTTTTGTCCGATCCGGGCCCAGCCCTGGGGGTTGATCTGATCAGTGGGTTATTCCACTGGTAGCGAGCAGATGTGAACGTATAAACGGTCCGGCACGCGCCACTTCCTGTCGACAGCAGCCTCCCGGTAAAAGAGAACGCCGGAATAAAGGACAGCCTGCCGCAGAAGCTGCCTGTCGGGTCCGGCGCACCGCCGATCCGTTTGAAACGGGCGGAGTTAATGCGGCCGCGGTCCGAACGCGCGGGACCGGATGCGCAGAACGTCCCAAACCGCGCGTGAACGGGACAACCGCGCGCATCAGAACGCACGGAGACGCGTTTCGTCGGCGGTGTGGGATCAGGGCGTTAACGAGGCCTCACGCCGGTCTCTCTGAGGCGCGCTGTGGACGCAGGTCATCGCTCGTATGTGAACGAAGCGAAGCAAAAGCACGCTCGTCAAAGACGTGCAATATTTCTGCTGACCTCGGAAGCCGCAGAGATAGCGCACCGTACCCATAAATACTGTAAGTTTCACAGGCGCGCCGCGATGTAAACAACACTGCCGCTGTGATCCACACTCCAGGCACCAGCCAGGGCTCTGTACAGTGAAGGAAGGAGAGCCAATCGCTAGCTTCTGCGGGAGGTGCCATTTTGGAGTCTGGACTCTCATACGTATCCCGAGTCCTGTGTAAATTTAGCCCACCCCTGTTCCTGGCCTTTTTGCTAAATAATGCGTCTGGCCAGTGCCAAAAGCTGCATTCAGACAGGATGATGTGGCACTTAACTACAGGACCTTAAGGGCAGGAAGCGAAAGGAGAACATTAAATGAGACTAATGTGAGCACGTCGGCACAGAGGCAGATTCTGAGAGAGAGAGAGAGAGAGAGAGAGAGAGAAAGGGAGAAAGAGAATGGCTGAGGGTACAGAGAGAATATGTATATGGGAACGTGTGTGTGTGTGTGTTGTGTATACTGTATACGAGTGTGTGTGTGTGTGTGTGTGTGTGTTGTGTATACTGTATACGAGTGTGTGTGTGTGTGTGTGTGTGTTGCATATGCTGTGTGTGTGGGTGAGTTGTGTATGCTGCATGTATGTGGGTTGTGTACGCTGTATGTGTGTGTGTGTTGTGTATGTATGTGTGTGTTGTGTATGCTGTATGTGTGTGTGTGTGTGTGTATGCTGTATGTATGTATGTATGTGTGTGTGTGTTGTGTATGTGTGTGTGTTGTGTATGCTGTATGTGTGTGTGTGAGTGTGTTGTGCATGCCATATATAGTTCTGCGGGTATGTGTGTGTGTGTTGTGTATGTGTATGTGTGTGTGTTGTGTATGCTGTATGTGTGTGTGTGCTGTGTATGTGTATGTGTGTGTGTGTTGTGTATGTGTGTGTGTGTGTGTGTTGTGTATGTGTGTGTGTGTGTGTTGTGTATGCTGTGTGTGTGTGTGTGTTGTGTATACTGTGCGTGTGAGTGTGTGTGTGTGTGTGTGTTGTGTATGTGTATGTGTGTGTGTTGTGTATGCTGTATGTGTGTGTGTGCTGTGTATGTGTATGTGTGTGTGTGTGTTGTGTATGTGTGTGTGTGCGTGTGTGTTGTGTATGCTGTGTGTGTGTGTGTGTGTGTGTGTGTGTGTGTTGTGTATGCTGTGTGTGTGTGTGTTGTGTATGCTGTGTGTGTGTGTGTGTGTGTGTGTGTGTGTGTTGTGTATACTGTGCGTGTGTGTGTGAGTGTGTGTGTGTGTGTGTGCGGTGACAGCAGGCCTGTCGGAGGGCTGGCTGTAGGGTAATGGAGGGGACGCTGCATAGAGGGAGATCTGATGGAGGTTTCCCTGCGATGCCTCCTCTTGATTTACGGCTGGCTCTTAATTGTCCATTAAAATGCAATTACAGCAGGGCAGGAGCAGGAGCTGAGAGGGACTCCATAAGACATCTCCACAGTGATTAGGCACTGCGTGAGGATCCATCCTGCACAGGCTGCGGCTCTCTCATTCTCTCTCACACAGATATATCTGCACTGATATACAGTACATACACACAAGCATCACTCACACACTCCCATATACAATATTATACACACACACACTCACACACACACGCAAGCGCCACACACACGCACTCCCATATACAATATATACACATACTCAAGCAACACACACACACACACAAGTGCCACACACACGCACACACACACAATCCCATATACAATATATACACGTACTCAAGCACCACACTCACACACACACACGCGCACTCCCATATACAATATATACATGTATTCAGGCACCACACGCACGCATGCACACACTCCCATATACAATAAATACACGTACTCCAGCAGCACACCAACACAAGCACCACAAACACACACACACAGACACACACACACTCCCGTATGCAATATATACACGTACGCAAGCACCACACACACACACAGAAGCACCAAACACACAAACACACTCACACATACACACACACACTCACACACATACACATGCACACACACACACACACATACACACACACACACACACACACACTCACACACACGTCAGAGCCAGCTCAACCATCTGCAGCAGAAAAATGAAACTGGGGGAAACAGAGCTTTGAGCAGCAGAGACAAAGCGCAGAGACAAAGGGAAACAAAGATGGAGAGATGTGAAAAGATGCAGGAGCAGGGGAAGAGCGATACCATCTGCTTCGGTGAGAGACAGACGGAGAGAGAGAGAGAGAGATTAAGCCACGTGTAGACACCGATAAAGAGAGAGACGAACACCCTGACGAGAGGGAGAGGAGTGAGCGTGGAGGGAGGGGCTAGTGACCTTTCTTTGGGGGGGGAGGGGGGGGCAAATGCATGGATATATGCAGTTTATCAATGGTCATATTCTGCGACTCGTTTGTTCTTTCAATGTTAGGGAAATGTTTGGCAGAACTCATGTTTGGCTCCTGGGTTTGGTTAATAGCGGCGGCAGCTTGGCACAGTGGGTGGCTGTGTGTTGGGAGCTGTCCGGTGCTGAACCAGAGACCACAGCCAGGGAGCTGTCCAGTGCTGAACCAGAGACCACAGCCAGGGAGCTGTCCGGTGCGGAACCAGGGAGACCACCAAGGAGCATCATTCAATCGCACATCTGTCGCGCGTTTAACGATCACCAGCGGTGGTGTGAAAGGAGAGGCAGAGAGCTAAAGGCTGCACTTCTCTTGCTCTCCTTTTCTTCAGAGACATTTCAACACAGTGGTTCAACAAGACACCCCCCCCCCCCCATCCCCTACCCCCCCCCCCCCCCACCTTCTCCCCACCCTCTGCTACTATGTCGCTGGGCTGCAGAATTTGTGAACATTCCAGGAAAAGTATATTCCAGAACTCCCTGTACAGGGAATATGAGCAGGGAGTTTTCCGGAATGCACTTGCGTTCTGAATGAGCGTGTGTGCACATTGTACTGGGTAGAAGCAACATCTGGAGACCAAACGTTCACAAGCACCTGCTCCTCTCTCTCTCTCTCTTTATGTTGCTCTGCGTTTGGAAGGACCGATTGTACCATGTATCTACATCAGCACTGAGCCGCCCACAAAGAGAGAGAGCAGAGCAGGGAGTGACTACGTCGGTCCAGACAGTGCCCAGCAGGGGAGTGGACCGCACGCCATTCCTCACTAATGACATTGCTTGGTGTCGCCTGGGCTGGGGGTCTCTATCTGTGCCTGGAGTAAAAGCACTGACAGGCTCAACCGTTTGGCAGCCAGACAAAGACGACTTTAAATGTGTCAATGTACCTGACAGACTAATTACTCCTGTCACACCCCGACAGGTTCTGCTGCGGTCTGCCTCTGTCATCGCGGGCGGCGCGTTCATTCGCTGTGTGTGATGGCACCGGCATCGCGTGATGTCGCCAGCACTACGTGATGTCATCGCTATTGCGTGATGTCACCGGTACCATGTGATGTCACAGGTACTGCGTGATGTCACCAGCACCGCATGATGTCGCCGGCACCGCGTGACCTCACCTTTGCGCCCCTCCCTCTGGAAGTCCACGTGGCACCAGTCCCCGTCGTTGACCTTCTTGTTGCTGGTCTTGATCTTGATGCTGCCGGAGCCCATGTCCATGAGCAGGTAGAGGTAGCCGTCCAGGAGCTCGATGGCGAAGTAGTCGGTCTTGAGCTCGCGGCCCGGCCGCTGGTCCTTGGGGCCCTGGGGCCGCCCGTGGCTGAACAGCAGCAGGCCACTGGGCTCGGTGGTGCGGAAGTCGAAGGAGATGGAGCCCGTCTTCTTGGTGTTCCACTTGGGCAGGGCGATGAAGGACTCGGCCGTCTCGAAGGTGACGGGGTCCAGCGCCGCCACGTCCTCGCAGCGGAACACCAGGTCCCCGTGCAGGCTGATCTTGGGGTCCCTGTCGATGGCCAAGCGGGACAGCTCCAGCTTGAAGTCGTTGTTCTTGTACACCACCTGGAGGAAGGGGGGGGGGGGGGAGGGAGTAATTTCAAAATGCTGCACCTTATCTCACCTTTATGTTAGCCCTAGTGGTGACTGCATGCAACGTGCTAATAGGCTGTTAATAATTACCTCATCATATTAATTAAAAATAGTTACAGAAGGCTCTACACCAGTGGAACAAGCCCATTTAAATTGGGTCAAATCGGGAAATTAATTTAAATGGATCGAACACTTCATGGATTGAAAATTGCCTGTAATGTTCTTCGTAAATCCTTCAGTCAGTTAATTTAATTTCAGTTAGACGCCTGATTTGACTGAATTCCAACAGAACTGAGAATATAACTCCACTACAAATTAATAACCTACACGGACATAATGTTTTAAAGCAACACTGTGTAAAATCTCAGAAGGTGAACTCCTAAAAACTTTGTAATAGTTTATACGTAGCCCCCCCATTCCCCCATATGCCCCCCAGCCGCCTGCCCGCCCCTCAGCCCACTGCTCCAGGTGTCAGAATTCGGGGAAAGGAGTTTGGCAAGCAGCGGCCCTCCCGTCCTGTCTTTCTGAGCGATTACAGATCCGCGCATTGACAGCATCAGGCTGAAGTGGGCACACTGGCGCCAGTGCAGCGATGAGAGGGCCTGCCAGATGCCATGGCAGAGGCACCCGTCAAAGGGCCCGCTAACTGCCGCACGTGTGCATTCCATTTGGAATGTGAGGGGGGTGAACGTTCCGAACACTCCACAGGCAGGAAGTTCACCGACACTGAAAAGGAAGTGTCTCCCATTGATTTTGTCCTAAAATTCCGTCAGCTGCTGCCTCTTCATAGCTATGACACACTCATGAATAATTTATTTGATGGTGTAATTTCTCATTTGCACAATTGTTTTCTATAGTATAATTTTGTGTACAACTCCTTATAAAAAAGAATTTTATTTTTAGTAATTAAAAATTTTTGGGGGCCCTCACTGTTTATATGGTAAGCTAAAAATGCTTGTGTCGCGCGCGCGTGTGTGTGTGTGTGTACATGAGCGCATGTGTGTGTGCATGTGTGTTCGTGTGCGTGTGTCTGTATGTGCATTTGTGTTTGCGTGTGTCTGTATGTGCGTGTGCGTTTGTGTGTGTACACATGTGTGTGCGTCTGTCTGTATGTGCGTGTGCGTTTGCGTGCGTACACATGTGTGTGCGTCTGTCTGTATGTGCGTGTGCGTTTGCGTGCGTACACATGTGTGTGGGTCTGTCTGTATGTGCGCGTGCGTTTGCGTGCGTACACATGTGTGTGCGTCTGTCTGTATGTGCGCGTGCGTTTGCGTGCGTACACGTGTGTGCGTCTGTCTGTATGTGCGTGTGCGTTTGCGTGCGTACACATGTGTGTGCGTCTGTCTGTATGTGCGCGTGCGTTTGCGTGCGTACACATGTGTGCGTCTGTCTGTATGTGCGTGTGCGTTTGCGTGTGTACACGTGTGTGCGTCTGTCTGTATGTGCGTGTGCGTTTGCGTGCGTACACATGTGTGTGCGTCTGTCTGTATGTGCGTGTGCGTTTGCGTGTGTACACATGTGTGTGGGTCTGTCTGTATGTGCGTGTGCGTTTGCGTGTGTACACATGTGTGTGGGTCTGTCTGTATGTGCGTGTGCCTTTGCGTGTGTACACATGTGTGTGCGTCTGTCTGTATGTGCGTGTGTCTCCATTTCCTGTTTCTGCAGGGATGTGTTGGCTCAGACAGGCACAGTGGTGCGGCGCTGGATTTCATCTCCTGATTGAGGCAGATGCAGAGACTGTTCCAGCGGGACGAGGCACAGGAAGGGGAGGACGGGGGAGGAGGGGTGAGGGGCTGAGATGGGGGGGTGGGAGGAGGGGGAGATGAGTCGAAGAAATCAATTTTTAATTTGCCTGTCAGGACGGTAAAGCTGGTGCACCAACTACACCGGCCATGGAATTAATTAGACAAATGCCTGGAGAAAGGGTGGGTGGAGAGGGGAACGGGGGGGGGGGGACACTGGGGAGTGCGACGGGAAAGTGTTGAATGGATTCTGCTGAAAGAGGGGGAACAGGTCGGCAGGGGTTGAAGGGCAATAAGTAAAACTGAAAGGAAATGAAAAGATGCTGTTTTAAAGGGACAGTCGCTAACTGGGTTTTTTTTTTGGCTTGATATTATTTCAGTTTTAGCATATGTTTCTGATTGACCTACACACAGCCTCGATTTTAATGTTTATACATGTGAATAAAGGCTATAAAACTAATGTGTATAGCCACTAAAAACACAGTGTCACCGTATAATCTGTTTGGAGTTATTTGAAGTGTATTGTCTCGCTCAAACCACAAACCCATTGATGGTCCTGCACTAGCTGCTGAAAAGCCAGCAGGTCCTTAGCTATTTCTGGATCTGAAATATGCTTCATGACACATGTAACTGTCTGGTCTGATCAAAAATACACACTCAAAACTGAAATAATACAAATAAAAACAAACTCCTGAAACTGGACAGGTCTTCTTCCCCTTTACAGCAAAGGAATGTACTACAATACTAATATACTAGATATGCTACGTGAAATGCATTGTCAATATACTGCTAATGGTTTCAAAATAAATGAGGTTTGTATGTTAGGGGCAGCAGTGTAGCACGCTGGCTAGGGACCTGGGCTTGCTGCTCTGAGTTAATAGGCTAGAATCCCACTAGGGACGCTGCTGTCAATACCCTGGAGTCTGCTGCTCAACCCGAGCTGCTCATGTAAAACACCCAGCTGTATAATTGGACTGCATGTACGAGGATGTAAGCTGTGTTTAAGTTGCTCCTAATAAGTGCCTTAAGATAAACGCCTGTAATTTAAACACAAACAGATATTGCAATGTATTTCAGTTACACTGCTGCAAAATATATATTGCTTCTTATTTTAAGTCAATATATTCAGAATATATTGCACAGTATTTAATGTAGCCTTTTAAGGATTTTCCTCCGCTTTCTTTCGTTTTTTGTTCTCTTTCTTTTTTGTTCTTCTTCTTTTTCATCCTCCCCTCTCTCCTCTTCTCCCTTGTTCCTGTCATTCTGTTTATTAATTAATTCATTAATTCATTAATGTATTCATTACTGTGTATTTTAAAGTGCTTACACAACAGAGCAACAGCACATTTGATGAGAGGAGGCCAGACAGACAAGAAGTGGTCACACATACGCTAACTAATTAGGGAAGGAGGAACAAGACAGGGCATGTGAAGTGTGTGCATACTGCATATGTGGGGGCTGGGGTGAGGGGAGTCACAGCTTAAGTTCGGTGTAACATTCTGATCTTTGTTTAAACGAATGTCGCCTTTGCATTAATCATGCACCATTAGGAGACATTCAATGGAAGCCGGGAAAAAGAAAAAAAATGGAAACATAATTATCAGTGCATAATTATATCTCGGTAGATGAGCAATAATTACAGAATTTATTTTAAAAAAAGAATAATAGATGGATAAAAGTAATTGCTTATTTAATCAGAATATCTAAGTATGAGACGTTAAATGGAAGCCCACCCCCACCTCCCAGCACACCACCCAGTCCTACAGTAAGTCCTCAGCAGCGGAAGGATATTATACTCTAACTGGATTGTTCACGCCAGCTTGTTAGGCTGTTGCTCTCAGCCCCAGGGAAAAGCACTTTTGAGCCAGGCAAATATGAACATTTCATTTTTAATTCATTCCTATTTCATTCGGTATTTCTGCGTCTGACTTTCAGCGCATTTACAAGGGCAGTGTCCCCGGCGCGACCCTCAAAGCTCACGTCCTCTCTGCTTTGATACGCCAGCGACGTCAGCAAAAGAAAAAATGCTCAAAATGGTACAACGCCGTCAACAGAGGAATAAAGTGAAAAGAGCTTCACGCAGGCATGCACACACACGCGCGCGCACGTGCACGACCACACACACACACAAATCCCTGAATAATATATTGTGATAGATTTCTCCTTTATGTCAAGGAAGGGATTTATTAACACACTTACGAGGCACTTTAACCGGCATCCTGAGTGGTTCCCATGGAAACTGAACAATGTGTGTGTAGGTGCTAAAATGCACGATGCTCTCTGCATGCAGAAAGTGTTACAGAGCTTATATATATATATATGTGTGTGTGTGTGTGTGTGTGTGTGTGGGTGTGTATTGCAAACACCCCAAATATAAAACAATGATGCTGTGAAGACACACAAGCCCAGCCCTCCAGTGATAGTTCAGCTATTGTCAACAGTGACTCTAGTCTGAATGTCTGACACAAAAAACTAGCAATTCTCCGCCCTCCACGACCTCCACTCTACTTCCATGCTGGGCTGCGCTTTTAGCGTCACCGTGTTGAGTCTACAACCTGCGCGCTAAACTGAGGAGAATGCTCATTTTCATCCGTAACACCTCAGCGCTGGCTAATCCACGAGAACGAAGACGTGGAAGGGAAGGTAGAGAGGGATCGCTGCTCCTCGGCACCCATGGGGGGGTGGTTAGGCTGGGTGCGCCTGTTTGAGGTGCTGTGCCCCGTCCTGTGTCTGTGAACCCCAGAGGAGAAGGGTGTGTGGAGCTGCTTCAGCGTTTAGCATTGGGGACGGGAGCTGAGGTGTGGGGGGTGGGGGCATGGGGGGGGGGTGAGATTGGGGCATGCTGAGTCACTAACGGAGGCTAAGACTGAAGAAGGCGGGATCGGTCGTGAGCGGTGAATGAACCTGGACTGTGCCAGTGCCACCTGTGACTGGCAGACCTACAGAGGGAAGGATGATTGGCCAGAGCCACGCCCAGGGAGGGAGGGGTTTCAGTAGGATGGGATTTCCGAGTGTCACTGCTCACCAGCGACTCCTGCTGGCCAGTCTAGGGCCTACGGTCTGCTCATTAAAGCTACACGCAGAGATGCTTCCTCCATGCCATGCAAGTGCGGGCTTAGCTTACGGATTGCAGTGTGAAAGAAGGCAAAAGCTTTGTGCTTCTCTCCTATATTGATAGCAGAGGTTGCAGTGGCGAGTGTGGAATTCCTAATCGGAAGGGGAAATGGGGGAGGGGGCCGGGGGGCAATCACATAAAACTGAAAAAACTAGTGCAGAGGTCGACTCACATCCTTCAGACAGCCCATGAAGTTGTTGCTGACGGGGGAGCCGGGGAGGTCAGCGGTGTTGGGGCTCCCCCCGATGTAGAAGAAGTCGTCGGAGCCCAGCATGGTGTAGTCCTCCTGAGTGTAGCCAGTGGTGGTCAGGATGCCATCCACTGAGATGGTCACCTGTGCGGGCCGAACCCCGAGAAAGGGACAGAAAGAGAGGAGAGAGAGAGAGAGAGAGAGAGAGAGAGAGAGAGAGAGAGAGAGAGAGAGAGAGAGAGGAGGAGGAACGGAAGAAGAAAAGGAAGAGGCTGGATTAACTGCAGGATTGAGGCGGGCTTGGCGTTTCCCTACTTCGAAACGTTTCCTCCTCCAAACACGACTCAGGGACGGGAGAAATCACTCACGAGTGCAGTTGCTGGGCCCAGCCACAGGGTGGCACTGTTTTTCATTTATTGTCGGTGCCAAAAAAAAAGAGACTTTATTTCAGCAGCTTGTATTTTTCCTCGGCAATATGGACAATGTATTTCCCCTGACGTCTTAGACTGAATAGTTCTTTCCCTGAAATAGGCAGGTGAGCGGAGAATCATAAAGTGAAAATGTACCGATGCTGTAATCCTCATTGCTGGAAAAACGCTAATACCGTCTAGCAGCACGACTTAAAGAATAAATGCCTGGGATGGGAAGAGACCGTTTCTCGTAATTTGTTTCACTGAACAAAGTTCCTTCTCTCCTGCATTAAGTTCCTGTCTGGCAAAATGTCTTTGATCATGAGCTGTGCAGGAATTGATAAATGATTGAGACTGAGTTAAGCTGACAGCACCAGAAGGATGTAAAAAAAAAAGAAATGCCTGTTTTCCATTTCTTTATCATTTTGAAGGAATCCATCTCTCCCGGTGCTTTTAAAAAAAGCTTCTAAATGCACTCTGAAGTGCGCTGTCAGTTACGCGTAGTCGCCAGGTGTAATGGAAAGCATTAATTCAAAGTACATTACGCTTCGCCTGAGCTGGAGTTACTGTTTTATTTCTAAGCGACACCGAAGAGTTCTTGATGTTGCTGCTCAACGGGGGAGAAAAAAAAATAAAGAAAAAAAAAAGATTAAAGGGAAGGGCCGTACTATTTGTGTAATGTCTGGGAGCCTCCCCAGCTGTATATGTGACAGGTATGAAAGTGTGACAGGCGAGAATATCAAGCGTATCGCCGGGTAGAAAAATAGCCTCCCTTGCACTGACTCCACCGTCTGTTTAGCTCTGGTAGTGATTTTATATTCAGCAGGGCGGGGGAGCGGGCATGAGTGTTGGCGGGGGGGAAGGAAACCTTACCTGCATGGAATTAATGTGAAGGTGACGTTAACATTTCCGTTCAACTGATTATTCTGAGTGCTTTAAGCGATACCGCCGATGAGATTTCCACCGGTTGCGCGGACGTCTCATTGTGCGCGCGCGTATGCTCGAGTGTTTTTTGGACGAGGATTGCAGTTTCCTCACATGCCGACCGTTCTCCACTAAATTACACTAACAGTCTTGGCTGAAGCGATGAAAAACAGCTCTCCGGCGTTTATTATGACATCTGCCGAGGCAGAGAAATGCGCGCACGCGGTATAAATATGCACATTTAGAGGCAAAAAGCTAAATTACGCCACGGCGCTCTTCATGCTGTTTCTCTTTCATGTGCGTCTTAACAGATGTCAGTCCTTTCGCTGAGTCTCGATTACGCATTCTTTTATTTATGATCGCATTACAGTTTGGAGTGCAGACGCTATTGTCCTTGCTCAAATTCGAGTAAACACTTATCTGTAAAATAGGGTTTAGACTTTAATGTTGATTGCAGCATATTCTTATCAGTCAAATCATTCCCGCACAGATGATTAGCAGCATCAATAAAGTAAAGAGAGGCATAATATCATCTCTCAAGAAATGCATCCTTAATGAATCAAAGGAATATTTCATGCTGGAGTTCTTTAACACTGACTAACAATAGCACTTTAATATCCCTACTATGGTCCCATGCAACTGGTGGCAGAATGCTCTGATTGGGACTTGTGGAAATTAAAACGATTTTAGTGAATATGTTCTCAAAAAATAAAAAAAAACCAGTCAACTGCACTCTTGAGGATTGTCACCGGCTGAGCGTTCTTGTTTTTGTTTTCTTTCTTTTTTCATCTTTTGTGTCGTTTCCCGTACTTCCCTCAGTATAGGGCAACACATTTTTATGTCTGCTGTTGCTATTTGGGGAGGGGGCGGGGCACCGCGTGGGTAATACCATTCGTGGAGATGTGGCTTGTCTCGAGAGGGTGGGAGAGAAGGGGGGCGAATCTTCACTGGCCAGCTTGGGGGGTGAGCTTTTGAACAGTTTGGGGGG
>CM077286.1:11107312-11162312 GCA_039654925.1 Anguilla pacifica
TTTCCCCCCCAAAGACAACTTGCACCCTGTGTTTTCACAAAAAATAAACAGCTGAAACATTCGCTTAAAATTTAATTCAGCCAAAGTTACATACTGTATCAAACTGGAAATATAAATTAATTTTAATTTCATGAGTAGCATAGAACTCAGAGAATTTGTCTGGGTTGAAATGTCAAACACAAGTAAATTAGTTCTTAACAGCTTGTTCATAAATATTTGGTCAGGTGTAATAATCAAAATGAACACTCTGTCTGTGTATAACTTTCTCAGATTTTGCAGCCAATCAAGGACTAGAATATTGATTACCCAAAATTCCCTTATAATCCATGAAGAACCGTAATTCAGCCACAGAAAATGTGTTGAGCTGTCTTTATGTTTCCTATCTTATGGAAAATCAGGCCCTAAAATCTTGATTATCCGCTTCTTTATGAGTCTTAAAAGTAATTTAGTGGGAAATTGAGAAACACACTCAAGCGCCCCATCCCGTGCGAAGGAGAACCGAAACGCACGTCCGGGCTTCCGTGGCTTGATTGACAGCAGCGAGCGCACGCATCACACACCCGGACCACCGGGCAAGCTCAGGTGCAGCACACCTGGTTCCTGGACAGGTAAGCCCAGGTGTGTGTGGGATGTCGGCAGCAGGCAGGTCACCTGCACAACACCACAGTATGAGCCAATGAGAGGGGTGAATACATAAATCAGAGTTCTTTGTCCTTCAGGGAGACGGGTTACAGTACTTTTATTTTTTCCCCCCAGCTCTGCCACAGAGAAACCTGAAATGACCCCAGGCCACCAGCCCCATATTTCTTATAGCCTTCTAGTTGCTAAGTAACTCAGCAACTAGTCACTAATTTGGCGTGTTCTCAAAATCCCTCAGAATGTCAGATGACACACTACATCATATCCAGATCTTGTAGTGTATCATATTTTTAATAATATGGATGTCTCTTGATATATGTATATATTTCCCAGTGGTGTATCTATTATATAAAGTACACTTCTCTCCAGTACATTTTGTGCCATGTCTTTCCTTAAGTGAAAATGCATTGATTGACCGGCCCTCTGCCTGAGGACATCCCTGTGCACTGCGGTATCACAGCTGCAGTACGCAGAGGAGGACCCCTCACTCAGGGCACATGGGAGAATCACATAACCATGACATCACATTTCCCATTGCACTCAAGGGTCATATTACAATGACCTAACATGTTTCCCAGCAGACGCAATGTCTGGTACATGCATGCAATCTCTGACCTGCCAGGAGCATGGTTTGAGGGGAAAAAAGGCCTTCAGGTAGACAATTAAACCCCATGCAAATTCTCAGGACCAATCAAACGGCAGCTCTGAATATGTTACAGTTACCTGCTTTTCGATGCATCTGCTCAGTTTAGAGCCTAATCCAGGTTTTTGTGCTTTACAATCTTTTGTCAATGTAATCTACTCTCATGACATGGCGTAGAAACAAACCAACACCCAACACTACTACACTAGTACTAGACAACACTACTAGAGTAGAGTAGTCCGAGAGTAAAAAAAAAATCAATGAAGATCACCATTGAAAAAAATTTATAGTCTAGAACTATGCTTAATCCATGTCTGGGAAACCAGCACAGTGTAGCTTGGATTAGCTATGTCTCTCCTGTCAGCCTAGAATCAGAACCTACTCCCCCAGTCACTGATGCAAGCAGGTCTTACTACCAGTTGTTCCATTACAGAATGGAGAGACTTGTGTATGAATCATGTTTACCAATATACTGCGGTAGCACTGATGGCAGGTTTGTGCCTGAGGATGATCTTGTTGTTTAGAAACACGACTGAAATGCCTGACACATAAAATCCTAGAGTGGCACACACAAATAATTTCAATGGAGCACGGCAAGCTTAGAGAGTAAGCCTTGATATTTTTACACAGTGCACAACAATGACTTGCATAAACCATGCACTTGCCTGCCAAGGATTCACAGAGCTTGTTCCTGATCAGAGAGCAGTTTAGGGGAAAGCATTTTGTCAGGATGTCTTTTATTCTTCCTTTGCCTCTCGTGAAAAGCTCTGAATAAGAGGTAAACCAGACGTCGCCCTCCACTGGAGGAAACTGGTATTTTCTAGGCAGTCAGGAGGTACTCTACTGTGCTCAAATGTAGAGCAATTAATTGATACCAAAAATAATAACAGTAATACAAAAAAGCCATATAAAATTTTGGACTTAAGTTCTCCTCACAGCCAGATTGAAATTTATAATATGTCTTTATTATTAAAAGTTACAGTTATTAGTTTTATCCTAAGATTAATGCACTTGGTATGCACTTTGGATAAAAGCGTCTGCCAAATAAATGTAATGTAATGTAACATTTTGTATACAATATCCTCAGACATTGACCGGCTAGCAAATGATCATTAACACATTTGCCTCTTTGTGTTTTCTGATTAAATAGTCAAACTGATTTTTACTGAACTGAGTTGCCAAAAGATTACTCAGATAATCCTCGTGTTTGCCAATCAACCCAAATACATATAACCAATAACTGTTGTTGGTACCTGCTTCTGAAAGATCATGGCCTTGCTGTATGTACATACATGTACATTTTATGAGCAAACATGTACACGTGCGTACATATTACTGAAGTAGAGTTGAGATGCAGTATTACTGAAAATATCGTCACGCTACATTTGCTGACAGTGTAAAGAAAACTGTAGTCTTGGAATGTGACTCAAAAAAGCACACATTGTGTTGTAAAGATGCCATTATTTAGAAGATACGCTATTCGATTCCCATGAACAGCCTACTCGTTCTTTCCAGTAAAAATTATGTTGCAATAATAAATACGAGCCATTCAATTACCAGTATGAATAGTGCAACTTAATAAAACTTTTATATCTATGTCGGACTGTTTAGCAACACCCGGGTTTGTACAGCTGTGGGCCTTTTAAAAGCCACGTAAATGTCATGCTCTTTCCTCTGAAACAGTGCTGCAGCAGCACAAAAAAAGTTCTCTAGTAAAGTCTTTTTTTAAAGTGCTTAAAATGGGGGGAAACCATCTTCCACTGACATTATAAAATCCATAAAAGAAGCAACTTAAGTGCAGCAGGTAGACAGGTTCATTAAATAGTCGTTCTAATGCCTCGGTAATGTGATAGACAGTAGGTGTCATAAATGCTAAATTTCTCCACAGGCAGAGAGAGAGAGTGTGTGTGTGTGTGCCTGTGTGTGCGTGCGCGCGCGTTCACGTGTCTGTGTGTATGCTTGTGCTGCTATGACATATTTATTTCAAATGTGAATAGGTCTTTGAGGGTCAAGCTTAAGGTGAAATAAACTATAATTAGACACATGAAGTTACAGTGTTTTGCTGATCCCTCTGTTTTAAAAGGTTAATAATATTTTTTTCTATCGACAGCTGTAGATATCCAGATATTTTAATTCCTGTTTCCTGCAACCAAACCAGGGCTTTTTCATTCAGCTATGCTTCACCACTACACTGTGTGTCTGTCAGTTATCTGCAAGATTGGCATGTAGCAACTGCTACATTTCAAACCATATTAGCAATAGATGGATCAAGTTACTCTTCAAAAATTAGGATGGAATTCCTCTTTAAGGTACTGATGGACAAATGAACAAAACGATTTTCACCTCTTTGTTGAGCACCATGAAACCACTCAATAAATCTTCATTTTTAACTTTTGCCGTTTTTGTGATTCTGTCCACCAGTATAAATAACTTTCTACTCGTGATAAATGTTTTATCATAGCAATGTGTAATAAAGTGATATATTACACATAGGCAGGATGATATATAAACCTTTGTAATCATGTCTAAACTTGACACTTTTATATTCTTAATGCAACACATGGAACTTATACAAGGGTACCTTGCAGTACTTACATAAACAATATAACATGCACTATGTTACATGTACCATATACTGATTGAGTGTTTTTCTTCCCTCTGGGGACAGTATGTTGTGCTATGCAAGGTGCCAATAGGCCACCTCCTGAAGCTATCTGTCTGGCTACTTGCTTACAGTTAACAGCCTTTGTACTGATGACTAATGTTAATGATATTGAATATACATGTTTTTGTATTGCATTTATCACCTTAATAAAACACATCTGTTTCTGAACATATTATACGACATATCGGACACGGAGGCTCTTGAGCACAGCTAATGTAAGACAAATAGCCAAGTTTGAAACATCAGGCTTAAATGCAATTACTTCTGGGAGTCTGTGCAGCATGCCCAGCAATGAAATAATATCTCCTGGAATAGGTTCAGTCTCACCAAACACCTCTGTGGCAGTCCAGTGCTCCACCGTAACAACGTCAAAGAAAGGCGAGTCAATTTGCAAGAAATAGCATCATAAAAATCTCCAGCATTCACACGTGTAGAATACTACTTTCAAGCACCCCAGATTTATTGTATTCCAGTTGGAACCATGCGACAACTTGCATTTTATCTACATTTATACAACTCCAGCTGTTATGCTGAACTGTGAAGTTCACAGTGATTGATACGAAAATATGGCACTTTTCAGTCACCGTAGATACCGGAGTGACAGTTTGAGCTCTACGTCTGGGTCCAAAGCCATCTGTCACAATCTGAAATGTTTAAATAGGTGTGGGACATCCTTCAAACGTGACTCCAGCGGCAGCAGCAAACACCATTCAACACTTCACAATCAATTTGTCCCGCCAGAGAGACAAATTCGCAACCGACTGAACGCGTGAGGCCAGAAACCAGAGAGAGTTTGACATTTTTAGCCGATGTTTCATTCACCACCACAGATCTTAGACAACACAAGCAGTTTGACTGTGCCTTTGGTTTTGACAGCCAGGACAAAAGACAGGTTCTCCCTCTCTCTTGCTTGCTTTTACTCTCTCCCTCCCCCTCTCTGTCCCTCTGTCTCTCTCCCCATCTCTCTTTCCTTCTCTTTCTCTCTCTCTCTTCCTCTCTCTCTCCTTCTCCCCCATCACCAGCGCATTTCCAGCTCAGGCAAGTCAACCACAGTTCATTCACTGAATAGTGCTGGATTATTTATTGGGCCACTTTATGTACTACGTGATACAGAGAAGTGACACATAGCTGAATTGCTGAATTATTTTGTGGAAAAAAATTTAATGTTTTCAACTATACAATTTTTGACTGAGCTAATGCCAGATACAGTAAGTATTGTATCACACGAGCATGGGGTACACTTTATCCTTTCACATGCAGCCCGTGGTTGACTATTTATAAATTTGAGAACCGCTGTAATATAAGCATTAAAAAAACACCAACGGTAGTGCTGCAAACCCTGACACGTCTCAAACACGTCTAAATCAAAGACACACGTGTAAATCAGAATCCCAGAATAACCCCCCCCCCCCCCCCCTTCTTGGTTAACAGACACCCTTGTGTACTTTGAACACATTATCTGTTAGCAAAGCTGGAAATTCACAGAAACAATTCCGGAAAAATACCTTTGCCCGCAGATATGTTAATGCAATTATTGAACCAACAACTTTGCAAGTAAATAATTTCACAGTACTAACCCTGATAAATATAGGACAAACACTACCTTGCGCAAGAACGTTTCGGTCCTTGCACAAAATAAAATTCTCTGTGATTCTGTCGAAATAAATACATTAAAAAAATCAAATGGAAGATTAATTACTGGCTAATGTGAGGCATTCTTTACGTCGATGCATTGGACCCATCTTATATTCCATATACGTTAATATTAAAAACGCATTGACAACCCATCCTTTGTCATTGTCTTAGAAAAACAGCCTCTGCCTCTGTCCCATAAATAAGGCTGTCATGAGCACAGTTAATATTTCATACAATCATTCAGTTTAATTTGGCAATGAACCAACCGGTTCACAGTTGACTGACATTACAGGATTATGTGACAATAATGTTGCAACGTTACAATTATTCATTATTTTTGCATCAATAATCTCAAGTCAGGCAGAGTCTAGCTCTACGGGAGTCTGTCAGTGTAAACATAAAGCACTTCAAGCATAAAAGAATTAATATTTTAGAAATTTTTTTTCAGGGAGGGGGGTCTACTCTATTCATTTTCTTTAATGAGCAGGCTTGCTGAGAATTTTTAAACTACTTAAAAAGTCATCTAAACCTTAGGATATCTCTCAAAACCATTCATTATCAATTTACCCAAATTCATCATACATTTTACGGAAATAAATATCATGCACTTACTCGATGATACATTGTGCATTTGCCTATCATCTATCTATGATGCTGGGCCTTCACTGATACATTTCAGGTGAACAGATTAGAGAGCAGAACTCCGATTGGTCATGACAGCCATGACTTGGCATCACCCCAGCTGATTGGCTATTGCTTTATGTTTGCATTTACGCAAGTTGCTCAGGATAAGAGTGCTTCCTAAACGCCTGAAGGTAAATGCACAATAGCAGTGCCCGTACTCTGGATTCAGGTGGATTCAACCTGGCTTGTAGGCTAGCAAACTACAACATGGCTTTTTAGCACAGCAAGCTACCCAAATGCATTTAGCATGAAAAGCAATCACCACTAGAGCTAGAGATGCAATCAATTAAGCGTCACCACATCATACCATACCAGTCCCGTTAGCTGCTTCGCTATTTGATGATGACTTGTCTCGCAGTAATGATATGGGAAGCCCATCGTATCATATGGAGTTGGGGCTGTCTGATTCACCTTTTGGACAGAAGTGTCTTCCTTACCTCTGTCAGTAACTCACCTGTTCTCCTCACAAGTTCCGTCTCTTGGCTGTGGTCAGCCGCGAAGGTCGGGGGAGATCGCCAATGCGATTCCACAAGTTAAACGCGGGATATGCCTCCAACAATAAAAAAAGAGATATTTTGGATACAGTATTTTTTTCCCCACTTACCTGTCCTGTTGTTCCGTCATTCCTCAGTCATCCCTCAGTCATAGCAAAGATGATTTTTTGAAATAGATAACGGTCCACTAACAGACTGACTAAACACCGCGCACATTTCAACTGCGTTGTGGCTTGACACATGGGAAAGCACAGCTTCCTTTCGAGAAAGTGAGCTTCCTGTTTCCTTAGCACATGTGCGTGGGACAGGGATGGCCGAATAAGAGGACACCCTCGCCCCCCTCCCTCCCCTCCCCTCCCCTCCCCAAACACACAGGAGTACCCCAGTACAGACCACTGTTTGACACTGTCCCGGTCTGAATCCCATGTCAGGTGACTGGCAGATGGAGGGTTATCAAACCCTGAGCCTGATGGACTGGAGGAGGTTCCCGTTGGGTCAGCTTGCTGATACGAGGGCTTTGCTACAGGTGAAAGTTTATCCCCTCAAAAATTTTTCAAGATTAGTTTGGCGTTCCCTTCGGTTTCCTGGTGTCCCTACGTTAGTAAGAGAGGGGGCGGAGTGGGAAATGGGGGGGGAGGGGCCTGTCCGTATCCTTGGAGACCTGTTCCAGATCCAGAAAGGCTGGGAAGAGGGGAGATGGGGGAATATTTGTGTTGACGGTGTTAAGGAGTTGGGTTGGGGGGGGGAGGGGGGGGTGAACGGAATCGGTTAGTACTTTAGTAAGTAAGGGAGAGTCAGACACAAAAATGGTTGTTAGTACAGTTACAACAAAGGTTTGATTCGAACAATAGTATTAGTAACAGTTTTAGTAAATTTAGTAGGCAAGAGTAGCACAATAGAGCAATCTTGAAATTTCTCTGCAATTTCATTTGCAAATTTCCTGATTGGGTTTTTCAGAATAATTCAATTTGAAAAAGTGGTTTTTTGTTTTGGATAGTAGAAAAGAAAATTATCCATCCAAGCTAACAAGATGAACACAAGCCATGCACGTCAATGATGGCATAGAAAATGATCAGACATGATAGTAGTATCATGATACAAATCAAACTGACCAAACAAAGAAACTAAATATGACTTTTGACAAAAAGAGGAAGAGGCAATAGCAAAAGAAAACAGAAAGGAAGCTGAACAACGTTGCAGTGAGGGTTACGAAATTAAGCGCGGATGGGGTCAACACGGAACTTGACAAAAAACAAAAAAAAATAAAAAAAATCACGTCCACGTGTGCGTGTGCATACGTACAACACGGCACACGCCCAGAAGCGCTGACACCCTTACTCGATGCAGACGTTAGCCACGCTAGCCAAAAAACCATGCAACAGAGTGCAAAGACCAAAAACAAACAAACAAAAAATAAAGATACGTATTTACATAAAACAGACCAAACGGATGGAGTCACCACAGATAAAATGATCAAAATTCAAAGGTTTAAAGAAATGGAAACTTTGAAGGGAGGAGGGAGGAGAGGCCTTCATTCCAACAGCGAATAGAGAATAGAGAAACGGGCGATAAGTACATTTATTACAATGAATATCAAATTCATATTTAAATTCAGGTCTTTAGCATACCTATGGTGATTTACTTTGCATTGCCTGCAGACCACACTGTTCCCATAAACACAAATTAGTCGATCTGTACTTCAGAAGTAAAAAAAAATTGCAGAAAGTTCTGTTCTAACAGGACTGTCTGGCTTCTCTCCCACAGCTTAACTGTGGCGGCCGGATGATTAACCTTAATTTTACATCAAATTGCAAGTTGCTATTCCCTGACGCTCTGCTCAGGTTGAATTATATCAAATCTACCTGGTGCCTTTCACTCATTGTATCTGATAGCTCCTAAATGCACCCTTTCAAAATTAAATCATATTTTTTACACGTGGCTCAGGACCCAGAGTTCAATTATTTGAGTCCCATGAAGCAGTCACTCCTCCACCCTCACCCTCACTGAATTATTTTTCTCTTTATGATTATTTTTTTTCTTTCTCTAGTTGTTTAGTATGGTGAGTTGTGAGGCTGTGATTTGTTTTAGTAGGTTATTGTTCTTGAAATCCAAAACAAGATTAAAAAAAATATACAAACCTAATAATAATAATAGTAATAATCATAATAATAAAAATGGGAGAGAGTTATCTATCTATATTGAGAATAATCAAATAAAATATACATGTATATATGTATAGTTCCAAATGTTAATGTCATATTAATATACATATATACCCACAAAAAAGTAATTAGGTTATTATCAGAAGAAGGGGAGTTAATTACTGCATGCAGGAGTTGATCCTGGTTACAGAGTTAGTGTTAGTGCTGATGAAAACTGATAGCAGATTGGACACAGTCCAGACATTTTCCAGAGATTTCCCAGAAGGCCATGCAGCAGTGGGAAGAGAGGGGGAGCGAGCGCCCGTGTTTTCTGTGAGTTCCAGTGACAGGCAGCGAGGAGGACGCCTGCGCCGTCTGAAAATTTGACATACACTGACGGGGACGGGGGGGACGGGGGGACGGGGGGGGACGGGGGACGGGGGGGGACGGGGGACGGGGGGGACGGGGGGACGGGGAGGGACGGGGGGGTGTTTCTGCGGACTGTATGTACACGCTGAGTGACTCTGAGTGAGGCAGCAGCACATTCATTTAAAGAAGTAACCTAGAACACAGAGTCATTATGAGCCTCGGTGGCTGCTTGCGTAAAGCTGGCTGAATACAGCTGCCCTCAGAAGCAAAAAATAGCAGATGTTCAATTTTGAATAAAATAAATGAAATAAATACTGCAAAAGATTCAGTTAACTGTGTTTATTTTAATACTGTGAAGATGAAAAAGGTGGTCAACCCAATGCTGATTTAGACCAATTATACGAGCCGGGATGGCTTTGCAAATGGAAAATAACCAAATGGCAGTCTCCATGGACAGACATACATGTAGCTAATATTGCACAGAGAGTTGCGGCTCAGTGCTAAAATATATTAATTAAACTCATTTTCCAACACACATTCCCACAATATATTTGCACATGCATTCATAATGATTTATTATGCAGCGGCTGACTGATCATATAGAGAAATTAAATTTGACCAAGTTGATTCTGCTTATGATTCCTGTAAACGCTTTTACTATCTGCCACTATTACTTTTTATTGCAGGGAAGAAAAAAAAAAAAAGAAAAAAAACATGTGCCCCATAAACACATTGTCTGCTTCACCTGTGCAAATGAAAGTCTGCATTTTACTGAGCACCTAAATGTAGATATTGGAATTCACTTAAATATCAGTCTGTGTCTAACATTCCCTATTGCCATGGCAACCAAAATACCGTAAATCAGACTTGGCGCTAATGGGGTCGGGACCTTTCTTGAGATTCGCTTCATTGCTCTGTATTCAGACAATAAATCAAGAGGAGGGGCGATGGTTCTGAACTTCATAAACTGTTGAGAGGACGTTGGTTGCTAACAAGCAGTTTTGTGCAAGCTTGGCACAATATCAGAATGGTTCCATTGGTAACTAAACATTCACTGTGGGCTTCTCTCAGCTGAAAACAAAAAACTTAAAACTATTTAGACGGCTGGTGGTGAAAGTTGCCTTACTTAAGCAGTTACCTTGCCTAATTTTTTTGTCAGTAGATGGTTCATGACGTAGCCATAATTTGTGAAATGATTAAATCATAGCAAGTAAGTAAATATTTTACATAGAGATCCAGGTTTCATGATGGAATGTTATTTTAATATGCGGTTTTATCTTATAAGCTATGAAGCAGATACACCAAAAAAGGGTATAAAGACAATCAAAGATTCAGTCAGTCTGGCTGCCTGTCACTGGAATCACATTAACATAATATTATGTTTGGTTGGGCATTCGCAAGATTATGGTATTTTTGTTAATGCAAATTTGGTGGTTAAAAAATAACATTCATAGAAAATAATTTAAGTGAATCATAGACTTTATGTCATTTCATATTGGCCAGTGGGATAGCTAATGTCATTCTTTATTTCTTTATAGGGACATGTGAAAAAAGGGAAAAAAAACTGAAATATTTTTTTAAAAAACTAAAAATGCTTCTGTATTCTAAAACTGAATCCTTTGGTTTGTTCAGGGGCCACATACCTCTTTCCGGGTAGTTCTGCTTTTGAAAGAGGACATTGTGGACTACTGGTTGGAAATTAAGGGATGAAGTAACCAACCAAAAAAATAAAAATAAAATAAATAAATAAATAAATAAAATAAATGCGGAAGGGGATCCAGAAAAAGTGAACAGAGAGTTTTCTCGCTACCTTGAATTCGATGGCAGTTGTATTTTTTTTTTAGAAAACGCAAAGAAAATAGAAAGAGATAAAGAAAAACCAAAACCCAGGGCAAACCAAGGTATAAGACAATTAGAATGATATCTACCATATAATGCAGTTTGTTTACCATAGCGTGTCCAATGCCTGCGTGCTTTAGGAGAAAACAGGGGAAGGGGAAAGGAAAAAAAGAATGACAAACCATGAACTCAACAAAGGGCACTTCAACGGAAAAACTACCAGATTCTGCTTAGTGACGAAACAGGCTCATTTGAACAAACAAACAAACAAACAAACAAAAAAGATAAGACACTAACCAGTCCATCCAGAAAATTTCCTAAGTAAATGTAAAAAAAAAAAATAAATAAATTTTAAAAAAACAATCTCAAAAAAAAATTCTTTGCAGTTGTTGGTCCAAAAAAAAAATAACATAAAATAAAAAATTCCAAATAAAGAAATTAATTTGAAAACAAATCATTGTCAAAAGGTTGAAAAGTAAAATTATCAATAGGGTTAATTTAATTATTTGAGTTTTTCTGGTTTCTACACAAGTAGAAAAAGCCAACAAATGACTCACATTCCGTGAATGAGACAATGTTAGTCGTTTCAAAAAACAAAACAAAAAAAAAACAAAACAAAAAAACAAAGGAAAAAGAAAAAGTTGAAAAGTCTGGAGCTTTTTGTTAGTAAAAAGACAAGAGTTAGCAAATCAATTATCACACAGAAGGGTTAGGGACGGATTAGGGGGCGGGGCTTGTTGTGGTGTGGGCGGGCAGTGGAGGAAAAACAGACAAGTATTAGTAGTCCTGAGAGTATAGTCCTGGTAGTGGGCGTGACTGAGGGGAAGGGCGAAACTGGAAGTTAAGCAGGCGATTCTTTAATTGTGGAAAAATGCCAATTTAAAGACATTTTATAGTATACACTAGTGAAAATTGAGAGTTGCTTTCCTTTTTAGATTTGGAGCTTAGGAGGAGCCAGAATAGTACAGCAAATTTCAGCTGCCAAAGCAATAACAATTGACCAAGGTGTTCAACAATAACGGTGTCCAAAAAAAACAAACAGAGCGACAAGCAGGGGTTAGGAAAGTTCAAGTTACATTATACATTTCACAATAAAAAGAGAAATAAAGAGAGAAAGAGAGGGGGAGAGGGAGAGAGAGAGAGAGAGAGAGAGAGAGAGAGAGAGTCCTTCACATGGAACAAAGCAGGTGAACCGGATCTGCTGAAGCCACTTGAAGAGATATACATGTTAATCTTTATATTTACATGACAATAAGTAGTCTTAACGCCTCGCTCTTTGTCCCTTAAAGAGAAAAAAAGAAGAAAAAAAAAAGACATGAAACACAGTTGATACAACCCCTGGTTCACAGCCGCAGTTGAAAGTCACAATGCTGGAAATCAACAATAACTTCATTTCATTTTTTATTTTGTAACTGCGGCGTGGTTCACATCTTTGTTTCAAGGGCAATGCACTGCCGATCACAAGGCTAACAAGTTGTTTTTCTTCTGTCATTCCTTTATTTAATCCAGAGGGTGAGAAAATACACTGAAGTTGATAAAGCATTTAATTAACACAGCCACACACAAATGTGGTGCACGTGCTAAACCAAGGTGTCAGTATGGTGCCAAAAAAAAAAAAAATTATATATACGGTAAACGGACTGCATTTATATAGCGCTTTTATCCAAAGCGCTTTACAATTAATGCCTCTCATTCACCAGAGCAGTTAGGGGATAGGTGTCTTGCTGAGGGACACTTCGACACGCCCAGGGCAGGGATCGAACCGGCAACCCTCCGACTGCCAGACAATACCTCCTGAGCTATGTCGCCCCATATATATATATATATATATATATATATATATATAATTTTTATTTTTTTTGAAAAAACATGACGCCATAACAAGTTTGATAACATGATAGACAGGGACAAGATATATATCACAGGATCCCAGCATGTGAGCTTTAACTTTGATCTGCAAGCTGCGGTGTTTAAATCTGGAGCCCAGCCCCAAGGGGAAATAATCCACCTATCACCTGCTAAATGTCTGTTCTTCACCCATTAAAACATGTGTTGTGGGAAATAAGCATCAGCAAAATGCAATGCAAGGGGCACAGGGGTTCACCTGGCATTACTCTAAATATTACCAAGGGATTAGATTACATAGTACAACTCTGTCAATTAAAGAAAAAAATCTTTCTGTAACATATATTTTTTGTAAATATGTACATAGAAGAGAGATATTTCTGTATGAAGAACAGAAAGGCTATGGAGGCAGATTCAGAAACAAATCAATTTCTGAAGGGTGATGTTTACTTTAACTGGCATATTCAGTTGTCACACAAAAACAAACCAACAAACAAAAACAAAAAGGAAAACTGGAAATTAGCTTCCCTATTTCGGTCTCACTGTAAAAGCTGTAAAAGGATTTGGGATGGTCTCAGATGGAAACAGTACGATCAGACATGAGAGAGTGATTTCCTCTTAATGCTGATGACATCACTTGGAAAGAGCTACACAGAAAGAGGAGGGGTGGGAGAGAGATCCTCACGATAAAAAAAAAAACATAAAATAAAGCCAAACGCTGGCCAGCTGTAATCCACTAGGTGAACTTAAGACATGGTAGACACACAGCCAATAGGGAAAGGATGGGGAATCACTGACTAATGGAATGAAGGAAGTGATGAAGGAAGGAAGTAAAAAGAAAGTGATGAAGGAAGTAAAGATGGGGGGATGATGGAAGCAAATAATTTTTTGAATTTTAACCATCCTTTATTTTTCAGTGCAATGGCGAGTTCAAAACCCAATTTTTACACATCAATGACAATAAATTCACTTAAGTGAAGAAAAGCAAAGAAGGAAGTGATGAAGGAAAGAAGTAAAGAAAGGAGGGATGAAGGAAGTGATGAAATAAGGAGGTAATGAAGGAAGTAAAGAAGCAAGTGATGAAAGAAGAAAGTAGAGAAGGAAGTAAAGAAGCAACTGATGAAGAAAGGAAGTAGAGAAGGAAGTAAAGAAGAAAGTAGAGAAGGAAGTGGTGAAGGAAAGAAGTAAAGAAAGGAGGAATGAAGGAAGTGATGAAAGAAGAAGGTAATGAAGGAAGTAAAGAAGCAAATGATGAAGAAAGTAGAGAAGGAAGTGATGAAAGGAAGAAGAAGGAAGTGATGCAGGAAGGATGAAAGCGGGAGGCGGTGCATGAGGAGCGCACAGACACATGCTTCCCCATATGAGGGCCAGCTGGGATACAGACTAAAACATTGGAGCCCTTTTGCAAGCTGTGATCGCCTCCCACTGCGAGTCTGTACTCCGCACTAATTGAATCATCTGGGATAAAAGACCTATTGTTGTTCCGTGAGGGGAAAAAAAAAACCTCTTTAATTGTGTAAATGCACAGCTACGCAAAGAGCATTCTCTGCATACATTATGAAGGTGGGAAACCAATATGCAAAGAACTTCGTGAAAATTCTCTCTTTCTCTCAACCTCCTTCTGCCGCCCCCTCTCTCTCTTTCTCTCTCTCCCTCCTTCTCCTCCCCTCTCTCTCTCTCCTGCACTCGCCCTCCCCCTCCCTTTCTCTCTCAACATTATGTCAACATTCAGGCACCACAAAGAATAAACAGTGTTGACCTGCGTATGTTTTATATTCCAGAGTATAATGACAGAGTGCTGGGCCAGGAATATAAAAAACAAAACAAATTCTGCTTCAAAGCGATCGCAAAGCTCAGTATTTAAATGAGCAACCAATACAAAAAAGTTTAATCATTTACTAAAGATATTACATTTACTAAAATTTCTGTTTCCTTTATTTTCAAATTTAGCTCAGGAATTGGAGGAGGTTCTTCTTGGAAAATGGAATCTCCACCCGTCCCTCTGTTCAAACGTAGGAGGCGCTGTTCAGTCAAAGCAGCCAAAGCGAGCGTCATGGTCTTCGTTCCCGCTGTGAAGTTTTCATCATCATGGAAAGCAGATGTGGAGCGTTTCAGAGTGGGAGAATGGAGCTACAAAATGTCAGTGAGAATCTCGTACGTTTTTAGCATCAAGAGAGCCGCAAGGATCCTTTCCTTTATCGAGTCATGCCTTCACTCGGCCTTCTCACCCACCATCTGTTTCTTTGTCTTATACTCCTTCGTACACGCTTCCTCTTCTCCTTCCCTTCTTACCATTTCTCTGGTCTCCCTCCCCCCTTTCTCTCTCGCCCTTTCACTCTCTCCCTCTGTCTGTCCGTCTCGGTCAACCTCTTTAGAAGGTATTGCGTGTTTCGACAAATTTTATCCACGGATACGTGAATGCCCGTTTCTGTGGTCCGAAATGTACCAGTAAAGACATTTTCTCACTCTCTCTTTCTCTCCACCTTTTCACCTCTCATCTCATGCTTGCAAGTAATCACACCTGACAAAGTAGCTCCAGGTGAAAGAATAAATGTCAGCGCAATTACCGGAATGAAAGAGCGCACGGCTCATGTGCATAACCGCTTAAACATACACTGTTTCTACACACACACACACACACACACACACACACACACACTGCTCCCTCTCTCCTACACAAACACACACACACACACACACACACACACTGCTCCCTCTCTCCTACACAAACACACACACACACACACACACACACACACTGCTCCCTCTCTCCTACACAAACACACACACACACACACACACACTGCTCTCTCTCTCCTACACAAACACACACACACACACACACACACACACACTGCTCCCTCTCTCCTACACAAACACACACACACACACACACACACACACACACTGCTCCCTCTCTCCTACACAAACACACACACACACACACACACACACACACACACACTGCTCCCTTGTACACAAACACACACACACACACACACACACACACACACACACTGCTCCCTCTCTCCTACACAAACACACACACACACACTGCTCTCTCTCTCCTACACAAATACACACACACATTCTGCTCCCTCTCTTACACAAACACACTCACACACTGCTCTCTCTCTTAAACAAACACACACTGCTCTTTCTCTCTTACATAAATACACACACATACACTGCTCCCTCTTACACAAACATACACACAGACACACACACTGCTCCCTCTCTCCTACACAAACACACACACACACACACACTGCTCTCTCTCTCCTACACAAACACACACACACATTCTGCTCCCTCTCTTACACAAACACACTCACACACTGCTCTCTCTCTTAAACAAACACACACTGCTCTTTCTCTCTTACATAAATACACACACACATACACTGCTCCCTCTTACACAAACATACACACACAGACACACACACTGCTCCCTCTCTCCTACACAAACACACACACACATTCTGCTCCCTCTCTCCTACACAAACACACACACACACAAACACACACACATTCTGCTCCCTCTCTCCTACACAAATACACACACACACACACACACACACACACTGCTCCCTCTCTCCTACACAAACACACACACACACACACACACACACACACACACACTGCTCCCTTGTACACAAACACACACACACACACACACACACACACACACACACTGCTCCCTCTCTCCTACACAAACACACACACACACACTGCTCTCTCTCTCCTACACAAATACACACACACATTCTGCTCCCTCTCTTACACAAACACACTCACACACTGCTCTCTCTCTTAAACAAACACACACTGCTCTTTCTCTCTTACATAAATACACACACATACACTGCTCCCTCTTACACAAACATACACACAGACACACACACACTGCTCCCTCTCTCCTACACAAACACACACACACACACACACTGCTCTCTCTCTCCTACACAAACACACACACACATTCTGCTCCCTCTCTTACACAAACACACTCACACACTGCTCTCTCTCTTAAACAAACACACACTGCTCTTTCTCTCTTACATAAATACACACACACATACACTGCTCCCTCTTACACAAACATACACACACAGACACACACACTGCTCCCTCTCTCCTACACAAACACACACACACATTCTGCTCCCTCTCTCCTACACAAACACACACACACACAAACACACACACATTCTGCTCCCTCTCTCCTACACAAATACACACACACACACACACACACACACAAACACACACACATTCTGCTCCCTCTCTTCTACACAAACACACACACACACACACACACAAACACACACACATTCTGCTCCCTCTCTCTTACATAAATACACACACGCACACACACACTGCTCCCTTGTACATAAACACACACACAGATGCATACACACACTGCTCCCTTTTACACAAACACATGCACATACACACATATAGGTGCATACACAAACACACACACACACACACACACACACACAAGCACAACATCAAGTCCTACAATTAGTCTGAAAATCCAGCTCAAGGGAGTGGGCCAGAAGTGCAGAAGTGAGGCTGAACTCCCCGAGTGCTGGTGCCGGTGGCGCCGCCCTCTCCCTGCTTTCTGCCTGGAGAGGCTGGCAGGTGTCTGGCTGCTCGCTCGGCCGAAGAGCCCCTGGCGTCCCGCCCCTCCGTCCTACAGAGTCTCGCCTCGCTCCTCCCGACAGGAAGCGGAGACGCGAGCCATCTGGCGCCCGGGGCGCACGCCGTTCTCGTCCACGAAATTCCGAGCTGCCGCGGCGCGTCAGGGCAAGGAGGGAGGAAGACCGCCCGCCGCCCTTCCTCCTCCTCCTCATCCTCGCGGTATGGAGACGCAGAGGCCGCTCGCCGTGGCGACGCTCCGTCTGCTGCAGAGCTTCCTGTCGCTAGCTTCCGGATGATTCTGCCGGGAGCGATGGGAAGCGTTGGAGCTTCGGAGAGATGAAGGTCCCTGCGTAACCCGTGCAGAACCCGGCCCGTAGAATCACAGGGCCCGCCTGGGCTATCTGGCTTTGGAAGGCGTGGCCCAAGGGGGGGAAAAATAAGATGTTTTTTTTTGTAAAGAGCAATTTAGGCAGCCCGTATAAAGCATCCTATTGGACGACGGATGACCTGTCTGCTGCTCTGGGTCATAAAACACATGAAAAAAAGATTTCCCTCTGGAACTGACTGCTTTTGGGGCGATGGGAACAGCTCCACAAGTGCTGTCCTTCTTAGCGATCGAGCACACTCAACAGAACACGCTGAGCTCCCTTGTGGACTGATTTGGAAGTGCAATGATAAATACCCACGCGGTGTTTTTTTTTTTGGTGCGATACGGAACTGAAAGGGTTAAAGCCATCTCCCTGGCGAAACTGGTCTGGAATGCAGCAACAAAGCCCTGTTGCTAAGAGACAAATTGCATGAGAGGACAGGGGAACGGGAGGAGAAAAAAGGGGGTGCGACTGATTGGCTGAGCGGGCCCTGCTTTAGATCGGACCGCGCGTGCACGGGCACGGTAAGCAGTTTCGGGGGTTAAAAGCGACCGCGACGGCCCCGAAAGGTCAAAAGCGCTTTGCCCAGCAGGACCACCCTCACAAGCAGAGCCTACGCTCCAGACGAGAGGAAAGGGTAAAGGCGGTTTCGGAGGAGAACACACACAGCCGGCCTTCCAGTACCCCGCCGCGCGGTCGATTGTCCACGCTTGACACCCGCTTCATTTCAAAGGCCTGATACATTTCCTTTCTTTTTTTTTTTTTTTGAAGCGTCTTGTGATGAAATCTTCCGCGTTATGCTCGCCGCAAGGCCAGTTCCCGCAAGTCTGCTGACGGGATTCTTCTCACACGACCGCGAATCTGAATGATGTGACAGGCTCTGCAGATGCTGTGATGCCAGGAAAATGCCACAGCAATGCCTTTTTTTTTGTCAATATACCGAGACATTTACTGAAGTCATGAGTATAAAACAGCTGATTCGTCATAACGACAGCACCACCTAACATGTACACTGTACATGTACCACCTAACATGTACACTGTACATGTACCACCTAACATGTACACTGTACATGTGCCACCTAACATGTACACTGTACATGTGCCACCTAACATGTACACTGTACATGTGCCACCTAACATGTACACTGTACATGTGCCACCTAACATGTACACTGTACATGTACCACCTAACATGTACACTGTACATGTGCCACCTAACATGTACACTGTACATGTACCACCTAACATGTACACTGTACATGTACCACCTAACATGTACACTGTACATGTGCCACCTAACATGTACACTGTACATGTACCACCTAACATGTACACTGTACATGTACCACCTAATATGTACACTGTACATGTGCCACCTAACATGAAACACTTCACGTTTAATTACGCTTGTTCACTAGTAACACTGCTCTCCTCACAGAACAGCCTTTCTTCCCCATCGATCTTCAATTTAAGGGGTTATTCACTTACACGCAAAACATAAAAATTTTCCCCCTTTGCAGGAGGAATGAATTAGGGGAAGCAGGGAGAAATACTGCTGAAATGAGCACAGCAGTTATTCACTTCTGTCTCTGAGGGGCTTTGTGTGACAAAAGCTTTATCTTCAAAGACAGCGTATTAAAGAGCAGACCTTCATCACACGACTCCGGCTCGGTATCCGTGCGTAAGCTTCCCGCTCGATCCTCAAATCAAACTGCCCCATTTACTCAGAAATAATTGCACAGGAAGCAGAGATCAGGGATTTTCCACATCCATTCCCTACACAGGCAGATTTCATTTGATCATATCTCTGTCACAAAAAATGCATATACATTTACAATGAGCTCTATAATGTTTGGGACAAAAACATATTTTTCATATATTCATACATACATCTGTTTCGTGATGAAGACTTTGCAGCAGGAAGGGAGATCATGAAGCTCGCTTTGCCTGCTTGAACAGTTCCTCCTACGTTTGAACAGAGGCACGGGTGGAAATGATCATTTTCCAAGAAGAACTTCCTATAATATGTGAGCTAAATTAAAAAATAAAGGAAACAGTCACTGTAATGTGTATAATATCTTCAGGGAGGTGGCCATAGAGCAGTTTCTCTGTGGAAACTGCAGGAGCCAAAATGGAGGAATCTGACCAGCTGCACATTTGTGAGACAGGGACAGTGTGTGTGTGTGTATGTGTGCATGCTGCATGTGTGTGTGCACGTGCGTTTGTGTGTACATGCATGCGTTTGTGTGTGTGTGTGTGTGTGTGTGCACGTGCGTTTGTGTGTGCGTGCATTTGTGTGTGTGCGTGTGTGTGTGCTAAGGCAATGCTGACTGCGTGCAAATACAGCTCTTTTCCGGCTGGAACCACACAAGCGCTGTCAGTGATTCCAGGGGGAAGACATAAGCCGGCGCACCGCCATCAGCGCACAGCTCTTCTGTCAGCAGTGAGGCCTCAGCCAGGGGGGCCTCAGCCTGGCCTCCCAGAGCAGCCCGGCGGGGCACCCGCCCTTTCATGTCGGCGAGTGATAGCGCCATCATCTGCCAAGCGGAGGGACGCGGGCCCGCCACCGCGTGCTGATCCCGGGGACGGGGGGGTCAGATCGCGCCTCGCCGCCTGTCCGTCAGCCGCGGTCCACAGGGACCGGGCCTCCTTCCTGCTTCCTTCCTCTTAAACCCATCTGCCTGCAGTACCTCCACTCGCCACTGGGTGCAGCTCTCATCCTGTCATGCTGTACTGGCTTTGAAACAGGATTTTTTTTTTTTTACTGTATAGAAAACAAATCCAGATTTCACCTCATTTCGTCTGTCTCCAGGGTAGATTTTTTTTGCAACTACCACACTCACATATTCAGAGGACTTCCGGAGAACGATGCGAGACAGCATAACAGATGTAATTTAACTCTTTGTCGATCTGCTCTCAGATTTGAGAGAGCCTGTTGGTAACCACCACTGTGACCACGTACGTCTCACAGTCTGATCTACAAGGCAGGCGATCAGAAGCGTCGGTACAGTACTGCGACTCTGAAATTCCCTCAGCGCAAAACTGCCACACAGACACACACACACACACACACACACACACACACACATATGCCGGTACACACCTGCAGGAAAATAACATGAGCTGCACATACATTCAGACTAAAAGCTCTCATTAAAGCAAAGTGTTCTTGTACTTAACGGAGGACGGTGCGCTCCTCTGCTAATTTCCCGCCTGCGAGTGATCGCATAGGCTCGGCGTGAACATGTACCTGCTAAACTGCTCATTACTAACAGGAGCCAGGGTATCACATGACAGGCTATATCCGTCCAAGCGCACGACAGACAGCGCCGTCACAAATGAAATATATATTTAACTGTAAATGAGAAAAATTATTTGAGGTGAAAAAATAATCAAGTGCATTTTAATTCCTTGTGAGATGGCTAATTGCAACAGCTTTTTGTGGAAAGAAATCTTGACTGACATACACAGAGTATGAATGCACTTCAGTTCTACCCTTTGTGAAAAGTGACAGGTCAGAGTTTGTTTGTTTTATTTTATTTTTTTCCCCACACAGTAGGCAAGATATCAAAATAATGCTTGCACAATGGTAGCGAAAGAGAAAGAGTAAGAAAGAGGGTGAGAGAGAATGGGAGGGAGAGAGACAGAAAAAGGGTGAGAAAAAGAGATGAGAGGGAGAAAGGGAGGGAGAGAGATAGAAAGAGGGTGAGGAAACAGGGATGAGAAAGGGAGAAAGGGAGGGAGATGGAAAGAGGGTGGGAAAACAGGGATGAGAGAGAGGGAGAACGAGAGAGAGGGAGGGAGTGAGAGAGAAAGAGAGAGGGAGAGAATGAGAGAGAGGGAGGGAGTGAGAGAGAGAAGGAGAGAGGGAGAGAATGAGAGAGAGGGAGGGAGTGAGAGAGAGAAAGAGAGAGGGAGAGAATGAGAGAGAGGGAGGGAGTGAGAGAGAGAAGGAGAGAGGGAGAGAATGAGAGAGAGGGAGGGAGTGAGAGAGAGAAAGAGAGAGGGAGAGAATGAGAGAGAGGGAGGGATTGAGAGAGAGAAAGAGAGAGGGAGAGAATGAGAAAGAGGGAGGGAGTGAGAGAGAGAAGGAGAGAGGGAGAGAATGAGAGAGAGGGAGGGAGTGAGAGAGAGAAAGAGAGAGGGAGAGAATGAGAGAGAGGGAGGGAGTGAGAGAGAGAAGGAGAGAGGGAGAGAATGAGAGAGAGGGAGGGAGTGAGAGAGAGAAGGAGAGAGGGAGAGAATGAGAGAGAGGGAGGGAGTGAGAGAGAGAAGGAGAGAGGGAGAGAATGAGAGAGAGGGAGGGAGTGAGAGAGAGAAGGAGAGAGGGAGAGAATGAGAGAGAGGGAGGGAGTGAGAGAGAGAAAGAGAGAGGGAGAGAATGAGAGAGAGGGAGGGAGTGAGAGAGAGAAGGAGAGAGGGAGAGAATGAGAGAGAGGGAGGGAGTGAGAGAGAGAAAGAGAGAGGGAGAGAATGAGAGAGAGGGAGGGATTGAGAGAGAGAAAGAGAGAGGGAGAGAATGAGAAAGAGGGAGGGAGTGAGAGAGAGAAGGAGAGAGGGAGAGAATGAGAGAGAGGGAGGGAGTGAGAGAGAGAAGGAGAGAGGGAGAGAATGAGAGTGCAGCAGAGTGTAAAACAGAGAGGCGATAATTACCCTCCGCCCTGGCATGAGGGAGCGGCAGTTGGGTGTTCTCTCTCTCTCTCTCTCTCAATTCAATTTCAATTTCAAAGTGCTTTATTGGCATGACAAATATAGGCACTTGTGTTGCCAAAGCAGTGGTTATAACATACAACTATATACAATTAATCCGTTATACAAAAAATATAAAAATATATACAAAAATATCAGTAAGTGATGTTAGGTGTGTGTGTGTGTGTGTGTGTGTGTGTGTGTGTGTGTGTGTCTGACTATCTGTGTGTTGTGTGCATGAGTGAATATTATGTGTCTGCTTGTACGCGTGTATGCTGTGTGTAAATGTGTGCATGAGGTGGTCACACATTGTCCCTCAGAGTATGGCAAGAGAACACAAATTGTGCTGCTAGTATGCAGCAACCTTTTTCTTCTCCTAATAGGTAGGGTAATCTATCGTCATTGGGTATATCATTGAATTGGGGATATTTCTGGGTTATTTTTTGGTAGAATTTTTGCCGAATTTGGTCAAATTTTGTGCATTCCATTAGGAAGTGTTTTTCAGTTTCAATTTGGTTGCCTTTGCATTGTTGGCACAATCTTTTTTCTTCTGGCAACCATGATTTTCTGTGCCTGCCAGTTTCTATGGCTAAGTGGTGTTCGCTGAGTCTGTACCTCGTCAAGGTGGTTCTCAGTTTTTTGTCAGTAACTGTGGTCAGGTAGTTCGCTACAGCATACTGTCTTTTTAGGGCCAAATAACATTTCATTTTACTTTGCAATTTTGTTTTAGTTTCCCAGTAGGTTATATAATTCTGTTTCAGCTGTGTTGCAATTTGGTTTATTCTAATTATGTTTGTAGTTTTGTTCTGATCCTGAGCAGGTGAGGTGTTAGTGTGTGTTAGTATATGTGGGGAACTAAGGCTCAGGACCAGCTGAGTGAGGGGATTGTTTGCTTTGCTCAACTCTTGGTATTGCAGGGCTTTGTATTGATGTGAGTGGGGGTCACTTTGTTTTAGGTGCTTCCAAAATTTGATTGACCTTTTTTGTATTTTGATAAGTAATGGGTATTGGCCTAATTCTGCCCTGCATGCATTGTTTGTTGTGTTTCTATGTAATTTCAGGATATGTTTACAGAATTCTGCATGCAGGGTTTCAATTGGATGTTTGTCCCATTTGCCAAATTCTTGACTGATGAGTGGACCCCACACTTCACTGCCATAAAGAGCAATTGGTTCAATTACAGCTCCAAAGATTTTAAGCCAAATTCTAATTGGAATCTCTACACAAATTTGTCGTTTTATGGCGTAGAAGGCCCTGCGTGCTTTCTCCCTTAGTTCATTCACTGCAATGTTGAAGTTTCCTGTAGAACTGATTTTTAGCCCTAAATAATTGTAATTTGAGGAATGTTCAATGTAGTGTGTTCCTAACATGAATTTGTGTTTTGTTCCCTGAGATCTGGATCTTTTTTGGAATGTCATAATTTTAGTTTTGTTAAGGTTTACTGCCAGGGCCCAGGTCTGGCAGTATTGTTCTAGCAGGTCTAGGCTTTTCTGTAACCCCTGTTCACTGGGGGAAAGGAGAACCAGGTCATCTGCATAGAACAGACACTTGATCTCTGAGTTGTGTAGAGTGAGACCAGGCACTGCAGCTTTTTCTAATATGTTTGCCAATTCATTAATATAAATATTGAAAAGAGTTGGGCTAAGGCTGCAGCCCTGTCTTACTCCACGTTCCTGAGAGAAGAAATTTGTTCTTTTGTTGCCAATTTTTATGCCGCATTTGTTCCCTGTATACATTGATTTTATTAGATCATAGGTTTTACCCCCTACACCACTTTCAATAATTTTGTAGAATAACCCTTGATGCCAAATAGAATCAAATGCTTTTCTAAAATCAATAAAGCAAGCAAATATTTGTTTTTTGTTTTGGGTTACATATTTCTCAATTAGGGTGTGTAGGGTGTAAATGTGATCAGTTGTGCGGTGATTTGGTAAAAATCCAATCTGACTTCTTCTCAAGACATTGTGTTTAGTAAGGAAGGTTAAAAGTCTAGAATTTATGATACTGCAAAGAACCTTCCCCAGATTACTGTTCACACAGATGCCTCGGTAATTGTTTGGGTCAAATTTATCTCCATTTTTGAATATTGGTGTTATAAGCCCATGGTTCCAGATGTCAGGGAAGTAACCTACACTCAGAACCAAATTGAATAATTTTAGGATGGCCAGTTGAAATTTTGTGCTTGTGCATTTTAGCATCTCATTTAAAATACTGTCAGGTCCGGATGCTTTTTTAGGTTTCAATTTTTTAATTTTATCTTTAAGCTCTTGTTCAGTAATCGAGAAGTCCAATGGATTTTGATTATCTTTAATAGCCAATTCAAGTTCCTGCAATTTTTTATTTATATGGTTTTTGTCAGGATTTGCTCCTAATTCCACTTTTTTAAAAAGTGTTTGAAAATGCTTTGTCCAAATATCCCCATCTTGTATCGCTAATTCTTCTTGTTGTGATTTTTTCAGATTTTTCCATCGGTCCCAAAATTGATTTGTATTTATTGACTCCTCAATTTCTGCCAGTTGCTTTTGAGTATATTGTGCCTTTTTGTTTCTGAGTGTACGTTTATATTGCTTTAGTACTTCACAGTAGAGAAGGCGTATATTTGAGTTATTTGGGTCTCTGTGTTTTTGATTTGACAATTTTCTTAGTTCTTTTCGGATGTTTTGACAGTCTTGGTCAAACCATTTGTCCTCTTTTTTGAGTTGAGGTTTCAGTTTATTTTTCATTTTTAATTGCGATTTTTCTGCTGTTTTTTCAAAGATAGCATTGACATTTTTTACTGCCAGATTGACTCCTTCTATACTGTGAATATATGGGTTGTCCAGAAAGGTGTCTAAAAGTGTTTGAATTTCTTGGTCTCCAATTGCTTTCTGGAATTCTTCTTCACTGTTTTGAACCCATCTGTATGATTTTCTTATATTTAACAGCTTACTGGGCTTTGTGTGTGTAGTATTGTTAATTTCTGTCCTTTTGAAAATCACAGTAATTTGACTGTGGTCAGACAGAGGGGTTAGAGGCTTAACAGTGAATGCTCTGAGAGAGAAAGGGTCTAAATCTGTTATCATATAATCTACTGTACTATTCCCAAGAGGTGAGCAAAATGTGTATCTTCCTAATGAATCCCCTCGTAACCTACCATTGACGATGTACAGACCCAGACTTCGACAGAGTTGTAAGAGTTCTCTTCCATTTTTGTTGATTACACGATCATGGTTGTTTCTGTGGGAATAGGGAGAATTGTTAATAAAGGGCATTTTTTTAGTTATATAGTAATCTCCCTGTGTGCTGGTAAAATCAAGTTGTGTTCCTGTTCTTGCATTCAGGTCCCCGCATATGAGCACATTTCCCTGGGCCTGGAAATGGTTTGCCTCTCTTTCTAATTCAGGGAACATATCTTCTGTGTAGTACGGGGACTCTGAGGGAGGGATGTATATGGCACAGAGAAATACATCTTTTTCTGAAAGAATAAGACCTTTCTTTATTTTAATCCATAAATAATGTTTGCCAATTTTTAAGGGATCTATAAAATTGTGTAATTTTGATTTGTACCAGATTATTATTCCCCCTGAGTCCCTGCCCTGATGTATAGTGCTAATCTTTTGGGAGGGTATGATGATCTCTCTGTAGTCTGGGGGACAGTGGGTGACCATGTCTGCCTTACACCATGTTTCCTGCAAGATGATAATATCCTTTTCTTTTGTGCTGTTTTGGAAATCATGGTGTAAGGTCTTTAGTCCGAAGGCTGATGATTTCAGACCTTGGATGTTCCACATACTGATTGTAAATGAAGTCATATTAAATAAATTAACATTTTTTTTTGTTTAAAATGAGATAAACCAGTAAAAACATTTGTAACTATAATAGTGATAATTCAAAAACTTCTAGCGTGTATTATTACATCTCTTCTCCTCTTCATGGAGAGGTGTGAGTATGCATAATATATACACATATATATATATATATACATATACATACACATACATATATATATACATACATACATACACATACACATACATATACACATTTAAGCATACTCACATATAACTATGTGTACATTAACATACACATGTATTTATATATATTTATAAATATATTTTTTTTTTTACTTAATCTGTTTAAATCAATTTATTGCAGATGTATTGCAGCAATTGTTTGATTTCACCAATCTCCAGTGTGTCCTGTTGTCCTCTGAGGGCTTCAGCATAGCTGTGTTGCTGCTGCTGTGGGGCGGGTCCCTGATGCAGTGGGGATGCTCTGGGCATAGTGGCTGGGGATGAGGCGTGGGCTGGCCCGGGTTGAGGTCGGTGGTGGGCTGGTCCTGGGGGAGGTGGGCGGTGAGCTGGTCTGGGTGGAGGTGTGCAGTGAGCTGGTCCGGGTGGAGGTGGGCGATGAGCTGGTCCTGGTGGAGGTGGGCGATGAGCTGGTCCTGGTGGAGGTGGGCGGTGAGTTGGTCCAGGTGGAGGTGGGCGGTGGATTGGTCCGGGTGGAGGTGGGCGGTGGGTTGGTCCGGGTGGAGGTGGGCGGTGGGTTGGTCCGGGTGGAGGTGGGCGGTGAGTTGGTCCAGATGGAGGTGGGCGGTGGGTTGGTCCGGGTGGAGGTGGGCGGTGAGCGGGTCTGGGTAGGCTGTACTGGTATACTTGGTATCCTGGCGGAGAGTGGGGTCTCAGGAAACGTCTGTGGGTGGGTGGGGTTCTGATGGGTGTGCGGTAGCTTGGGGGCTCTTCTCTGTATTCCCTCGACGAGTGAATGTGCCTGCCTAGTGCTACATCTTTCAGTGTTCTGGCAAACTGGCTGACTGCATGCTTGTTTAGGTGTATGTGATCATATAGGACCTGGGGTGAGATGGTGGAGTGGTGAGCCAGGTGCACATTAGGTAGGAGAGCACAGCCTCTGGAGATGTCAGTATTTACTCTCAGAATGGTGGCCGGGTGGATGTCCTTACGGGGCAGCAGAGTAGAAATGATGATTTTGGAGTTGGGGAAGGCCTCCGTGGCCCGCTCTGCTACTCTGCACACCAGCCCTCCAACTCTCTCTTGCTCTGATCTTAGGTCGTTGGTGCCGGTGTGAATTATTATGTGCGTAGGTGTACCAAATTCTGGGTCTGAGAGAATTCGGAATGCGTCCTGCGTTTTCGGACACCAAAATTTTGTTGCTCTCCATCCTGGAAAGAGTTTTTGCTCTTGCAGAAATTTTCCATTGGAGTCAATGAGGATAGCTATATCTGTGTGTGTGTGTGGTGCTGTAGGATTAGGTGCAGGGCTCTGTTGGCTGGATGTTTCAGCAGCCTGTACGCTGGGGGCTGCAGGGGTGCTGGGGTCGGAGGAAGGGGTAGCATTACCCTCTGCAGCAGTTTGGCTATTTGGCTCGGGGGGGCTGGGTGCGGACTGAAGCTCAGTGTGAGGGGGATTTAGGGAGCCAGGGAGAAAATGTATCTCTGCTCTTAGAGTCTCTATCATAATATCTCTCTGGTGTATCTCTTGTCTGAGCCCCACCAGCTCTCTCCTCATCTCGTCTTTTACCTCTGCCAATTCTCTTTTTAGTGCCTGTCTGTCCTGGAACAAGAGCTCATTTTCCCCTTTCAGCTCCTGTACTGATGCCTTCAGCTGGTTTTTAACTTGGCTGAGCTGGTCTTTAAGGAACTCAGTGCTTGTGTTTGAGGTGATGTGAGCCTGCACGCGTTCTCTCAGCTCCACAAGCTCCACCTCCATTAGGGAGAGGCTGTCTCTCATCTGGGCTACCTTGGTGTTGATGCGCGGGGTTGGGGGAGGGGTGTCAGTTTGCGGGGCTTTGCTCTCTGTAGTGGCAGTGAGGCTTTGAGGAAACTCTGTTTCTCCCTCTGTTTTGTGTGCCCCAGTAGTCAGATTTCTGTGTTCTGCTCTCTCACACTCTGCCTGGCTTTTGAGGGAGTCAAAAACGTTTTCAAAGGCCATGAGGGCAGCCTCACTTCCTTGCACCATTACTGTGCCATTCTGATATATATTAACAGTCAATTGTCTGTTTTCTGTGGTCTTTTCACTGTCCTCAAACATATATATCTGGCGTCCTTTGCAAATTCCCCTTTTTGTGACATATTTATAATGTTTGCAGAGAGCAGAATGCCATGCTGATGTGTACTCTGTATAGAACAGCAAGTTAGTAATTACATCTTTTCCCTTAATTTGACTGCAGTCTTTAAACAGGGTCTCTGGATTTTCTCTCTGGATTTTTTGCTTGAATTTCATTCTGCCACTCTCTGTATGGATCTCTGGTGGGAACTGAAAGGGGTGGCTGGCTACTGCTGCTGCTGCTGCTGCTGCTGCTGCTCCTCCTGCCATTTTGTTACAATGTATCACACAATACAGGCAGCTCAACTATCCAATCAGAGGAAGGGCCAACTGTCAAAACTCCCCCAACTGTCAAAACTCACAACTGTCAATTTTCCCGGCTAATGTTAGCTGATTAGCTAGCTGTCATAGGTACAATCTGGATTTTTATTACTATAAACTTATGGATGTATTAATTAATATCAATTATTCTCTCAGGATCTTTTGGATTTTGGTTGCCTACCTCCAGTGTGGGGGGTGGTACACAGATCTGCCTTGGGTTATCCCCAAAAACAGTCCCTGCTGTCCTTTTTTGTTGGTGAATGTCCTTGTTTTTTATTTTAAATAAAAATAATACTAAGAACTTCCTTCAGAAAATTATCTCCCTTGTTGTCCAGATGTCCTGCAAATGGTTGTCTTACTTGTATTGTCCTTTACTTGTCTTTTTGGTCCTCTTTGCTCTTTCTAAGTTGATCTTTTATATCTGGTGCTAGGCTAGGCTAGGCTATCTTTTTGCTCATTCTTCTTTCTGTGTTAAATTATTAGGGTTTCTTGTTTAATTACAGAACATGTGTTCTATAATATGTTTTATATTATGTTTAAATTAAAGCTTTAGTTAGTTTTTCTTTGGTTTATCTCATTTTATAAACAAAAAAATGTAGAAGTTCAGGAGCTCATTTTAGTATGACTGTCTTCAGAATGTCTCTCTCACTCTCTCTCTCTCTCTCTCTCTCTCTCTCTCTCTGTGACACGCGCAAGCCCCCAGAATGCATTACCCGTACGGGTTCATTAAGCCCGAGGGGGTGCGTTGGAGGGCCTTTAAAAAGTGCTCACTCTTCTCTGGTCATTATTCCGCGTGTACAAAACTACTTAAGCAAATGACTTCACCAATCAAAGATCCCGATGCTTCAGACAGCAGCGGGAGGCGATTATTACTCTTATTATTATTATTATTATTATTATTATTATTATTATTATTTTTGCGTTCTTTTCATCCATGTAGCAGTGGGCAGTGTACACAGTGTTCGCCACGTATCCTTTTGACCTTGTGTCGCTGAAGAAAAAAAAAAAACCAACAAGAGAGAAAACCAAACGAGAGGAGGGTATTAAAAATTCATGCGGGATTTCTGAGCTGAAGGGCTTTTTCTTTTTTTTTTTTTTTGCTATTCAGAGGGGATCTGGCCGGCGGCTGGACCTACGCGCAGGTTGGGGGCAGAGAATAAAGCCGCGAAATCAAGGGAGGTGACCTAGAGAGCCGTGTTCAAAGGGTCTTTCAGGTCCCAGGGTGGGGGGCGGGGGGGGCTCTCCATTCCCGCAATACATAAACCCCTCCCCCCTTCTCTTAGTGTCCACCGCCAGGGCCCGGCGGTGACCATCGCTCGCCGCTGAAGGAAGTCGCGCCGTGCGTCTCGGGGAAACGGGCGCAGAACGCGCCTCGCTTTCTCAGCTGAGCTCAGAGAAACACCCAATCAGGGGAGCTGGTTCCGGGCGCGGCCGGGCCAAGGGGGATTCTCCTCTGAACCCAACTGAAACAGCGATTTTGAGGTTTGGAGCTGAAAGTCACTTGCCTCAAGGCAAAAAAAAAAAAAGGAGCAATTTATCAAACAGGGCCGCAACTTGTAAAAATATAGCCTGCGGGGTTTCCCCCCCACACAGATATATGTGCGTCTAGGGAGAGGCCTTTTGGAAAAGGGACTTTGGCGCTGGTTTGATTAGGATACTATATCCGTTGAGGGTAGCCTTTCCGTCAGGCTGTTTTCTCCCACAGAAATGTGCCGAAGCCACAGTGGACTGTGACTGAATTACTGACCATCCCAGAGCCCAACGTTACAGCAGCACTGCATTAGCCTGAAGCCATACTGCTCCGTTATGCTTTCCACTTACACTGTCTTTTCATTACTTTCCTCTCTCAAAGACCTTGCCCAATCACTGGCAGCTACACCGCAGCTATCCCTTCTGTGCCTTCTGAGTTCAGACCCAACACTGAAAACAACTTTCCCAAAACAAGGACCAAACAAGAACTAAATGAAGGACATAGGCTATATACACACATACGCATATTTCACATATAAATGTATGGTATGTGATATTTTGTATGTGATATAATGTGATATCATATTGAACCAATTTTGTATGTATGCATGTGCATACGCACACAAACACACACACACACCCACAAACACACACACACACACACACACATACGCTTATAAGACTGGATTATTGCCACCTATACAGCCTTTAGAATGTTGCCTACATATTGCATTACACCCATCTTAAAAGCATGTGACTGTGGGCACTCTGCTAATATCTTATTACATGCTATACCACACATGACCTTATTCCACTGCGGGGGGGGGGGGGGGGGGGGATTTCAATCCAACCACTAAGACTCATCCTTGATTGAATAACAGATTTAAGAATGTGTTGCCACCCCCTCCCCCCAAATTGGTACATTTTCCGTTAACTTTAGTGAACAGCAACTGGAATCATGGGAAAAAACGTCATGCTTGAGTGAGTTAAGCATAAAGCAGTGCAGATGATTGAATACTTATGGCTGAGCACCCAACCATTGGCCAAAGCTGAGCTCACAGCAGTAGCATCTACACTGGATGTCACCGGGCCGGACTGTGCAGCATCAGCAGAAGCTGATTGGTCCATTACATAGAGAGGACAATTACTGCACGGAGGAGGGGAAGGCGTAATCTCAAGACCATTAAACGGCCGATTTTTCAGTCCGCTACTTCACATTAGTCAACTGCGTCATTCTGCTTGACACATAATGCAATTCATTTAGTCCACAGTGCATTATAGGGGGTCCAACTGTCCTCCAAATGGAAATGTGTCACTTCTGGCAAATGGAGAAAAATGTTTTAAACGCAGGCCAGAGGAAGGAGGAGTTTTAGTTTTTTTTTCCGTAGCAAATTCACATCAGGCTTTTCAGAGGTGGCCAATTACACTAGGTATCGCTGGCCACGGCAAAGCCATTAAATCCCATTACAATTTGCTTCGCCGCGGGTGCCGCTAGCTGCCGTTTGACGCACTGGAGTCTAGCCGGCCCGTACCAGCATTTCCTGGTTCTGTCAGCTAAAGGTTTAGCGTTAGCCCTTCGCCCAGTTTAAGACGTCAGTCAGACCCAGAGTAGATCTGTTGCTCGGAGCTCAATTTGGATGCCCAAAGCGCACACGCACGCACACACACACAGCCCTCAAAGTAGCACCCAGCACCAGCACCTGGAGAATAAAGAGGTAAGATCAGGTAAAGATGCTCAACTGAAGATCCTTAACGAGGCACAACCTGCAGAGAAGAAGGGGGAAGAACCCAGACAGAAGGAGAGAGAGAGAGAGAGGCAGAGAGAGAGAGAGGGAGAGGGGGAGGCCCGCGTGCCGTCCCGGGGCGGCGGCGGGGGGGGGGGGGGGGCCTTACCTGGCGCAGGTTGCGGGTGACGCGCACGTCGTGCCAGGCGTTGTCGTTGAACTTGCCGTTGACGGGCTCCACCAGCGCCTCGAAGGCCCCCGAGCCCAGGTTGATGACCAGCCACACGGCGCCGCTCTTGAGCGACAGGTTGACGTAGTCGGCCGACTTGCCCGTGTGCAGCATCAGCCCGTTGCGCTGCAGGGTGCGGAAGGACAGCGTGATCTCGTCCGTGCTGCTCTGGATGGGCGTCAGCGACAGGTCGTAGCAGAAGAACTCGTTGCCCTTGAAGGTGGCCACCGACTCCTCCTTCCCTGGAGGCAGAGAGGAGAGGAGAGGAGAGAGAAACAGGGGGAGGGGATGGTCAGATGGAATGTTTTTTTTCCTCAAAATTCAGTGTTCTAGAACTCCATCTTTCAATCACCACTGGTGACTGTTACATCAGCATTGGAATGTTCGGTTAAGAACATTCTAATCACACGTTTGCTATCTAAAGGGTTAATGGGAACCTAGTTCTGCTCTCCAAAAGATTATCACCACCACTTTCTGAATACACTCTGAATCTGATGACGGAAAATAAAAAAATATATTAAAAAAATTAAATGCAAGGGGTTTCTTGGGTGTACCAAACCAAACTGACTGCATAACTTAGGGGTGTCGAATTGACCAGGTCACATTGACTGCGTATGTCTGGGGTGTCCCTTCAATTTCTTAACCAACATAGGCTTTAGGAATAATGCCTGGAACGTGTTAGGCCAGTGCATGCACACACACACACCATTTCCTCAGAGCATCACGTGACTAAACCAGAGTCCTGCCATCCTCACCATGAACAGCTGATGGAGGAGCCTTCCGTACAACGCACAAACACCTCGGCCGTATCTCATAGCCCTTGGCTAGGAGGCCGCACTCATTTACAAGAATCAATTCCAACAACAAATAAACCGGTTGATCCATGTACCGTCTGCTAGGGGGTCTGCACGGAAGCCTTATTAACACCATGCTAACACCAGGGAGAGCAAAGCTGGCATTTACAGCCCAAATGAACACGCACATCATATAGAAAATGCCCCCTCCTCCCGCACCCCAACAATCTTCTTGATTCACGAGGATAATATCAGTCTCGTAAAATCTCATCTGGTCCCTAACAAGCCTTGGATGGGCTCTCTCCTAGTAAATGAGTTTTTTCCCCCCCCCCCTCTTTTTCTTTTGGGTGGTGAGGGGATTCCTGAGAAGAGCAGATGGTTTAATCCCATTTATTCCAAAGTAATAGCCGCAATATCGCTCGCCTGCTGCAGGCGGTCCATAGGAGGCTCTAAGTTTAAGGAGGGTGCGCAGAGGTAATTACCGGAGCGGATGAGAATCTGCGCACGTGAGGCTGATGGGCGGGAACATGGAGGGATCCACGCGCGTATAACGGGACACAGGCTGCAGAAATATCGGTGTGATTAACCCTTTAAAGCGCCACTAATATGTTCGGAATACACTATTTAAATAAAGAGCCCCAAGGGAGCGTGGCATTTAATCAAACAGCCCCCGCTTGAATTAGTCAGACGTTCGCCGAAGCAGACCAACGGAGAGAACCCCAGCTTCGATCGCCCGCGGAGCCCGTAACCATGACGATGCCATTACCATGCTGCCTCCCTGCCCTTTCGGGAAAGGTTTAACTGTTCAGTTTACCCGGAACAGAAAGCCAAATTGAAAGGGTCATCACCCTGTCATACAAAAGCTATTTCAACACGGTAACAGCAATCCCAGGATTTGATGAACTCTCCAGTGAGAGTGCAGTGTAGGGAATTTATTATTTAAAAAAAAAAAATCAAAATGCCGAGTAAAACGTCCAGTATTCATTACAGTCAAGCTTCGTATTTGTGTAGGACCGGAATTGGAGTGATATAAGCTCACGTGAAACTGTTGTCCGCAGCGCTCTGCAGTCCCCAAACTGCTGATGTTGTCCTAACAAAGCGTGTTAAATGAGCCAATGTGATCGTTTTCAATTATATACCAAGGCAAAAAAAGCAAGAAAAAAAGGCTGTTAACTGTAGGCAACAAGTAGACTGTAACAAGCGTCTGTGAGGGGATGCCAATCGATAAAGATTGAGGTGGTTTGAATTGAAAAAGGCAGCAACAGCATTTTTTTTTTGTTTTTTTTGTTTTTTGCTTAAGCCCAAATGACAATAAAACACCGGATATTAAAAAAGGTTTCGGAATTACTACTGCCAGGAAACCATGGAGAGGAAGATGTACTGTAGGCCTATGTTTCGCCGATTCGCCTCAGTGCATGTCTGACGATGTTTTGTATCCATGGAGCCCTGTAGTTAATTTTCTAAAACTCGTCTCACCCAAATTCCTAGTGAAATGGAATTATGATAGAAGGTTGGAGACATGTGCAATATCTTGTACAGGCTGTCCAAAGACGAGAAGCACGCCGAACCTAATTTAGAGGAAACGGAACAGAGCATCTGTTTAACATAAATATTCTCAGACCGAAGCATCGGATAGATTGTAATGGATGTGAAAAGTTGTACTGCGGCAAATCAATTCTCTTCCTGAAACAGACCCGTCTGTCCCTGCCGTAATATCTCTAATCCCTTCTCTCGGAAGCCTGTCTGCTGTAATAAGCCGAAGACACCGGCATACAAGAGAGCCTCTAAAAAGATCACTGCACCCACCGCAGCTGTGCGAAACTTCCGCAGCGCTTCCAAATGGAAGGTAATATAAAGATATCTTTCCACTGTCGGCTTTACTCAAATCTCTCTTATATTTCTGGAAAAAAAAACGTATTTACGTTGCTTGACTGGGTTGTAAAAGGGAGAGGCGCCTAAAGCCGGTCATACACTCTTCCGTAATCTTTTAAATCTGCTAACACAACAGGTCGCCCCATACTAGCGGAAATCCAGTCCCCCCAGTGCCGAGTGCGCTTGCCGGTTATCGCCAAAAAGCCGCCCGCTCTTCTTACTGCTCATTCCGTGCCACAATGTGCTTTTCCCCCTCCCTCGCTTCCTCAATCGCGCAATTCCTGACACGGCAGAAACCACTTCTCCTCCTCTCACAATCAGGCCTCCCCGGACCAGAAGGGCCCCCCAACCTGCATTTGTGGTCCGGATGAAAATAAGAAAAGGTTGCTTTGAGTCATATAAAATCGCCCATTTTCCAGACTTCCAAGGCAGTACTTTATATTTCAACATGCGGTCCACCTGTTGCACAGTAATCTCGAGACCTGCCACGCTGTCTATGTAGTTACCCAGCTCTCCGTAAATGTAAAACAGCAGCCGATTAAAGGAGAATTGATAACAGCCATTTTATCCATTTAAAAAATAATTTCCCTGAAAATGTTGCCTTTTTAGAGATGCGTTATTTTTAAAAATATATTGTTAACAAAGCTGACATTTCTTTGATTTCTTGAGTTATTTATGTCAGGTTCAACTGACTGTTGATAATTTGAGATATTTGCTCAGGCAGAAAAACCAGTCATTTTCCTTTTAAAGGTTTTCCATGCTTAACTTTTAATGGTAACACTTCTTAGACGCTTTTATTTGACGCTGTTTATAGAAGGGGAAAAAAAAGAGAAATAATTGATTGTAAAATAAGAAACAGTGAGAGTGTGGTAGTTCCGATAATAATTTTTATAAGAATAATTGTGGTTCCGATTTTCCTTTGAATAAGCAGAATATGTTTTTAATCGTGTGTGCTTTTTACAACATTTTTAAGCCATAATGATATATACCATTATTACATCTCTGGACTGTAAAACGTACCGTATCGTAAGCTTGGAAAGTCAGCTAAGTGTGACTGTTTATATCAGAAAATTTCAGTGGATAAGACGTGTTTTCGAATGTGGCCTTAACGAGAATCGTCCACGCAAATCAGGAACCCGCACAACCAGTAATGCCTGGGCACCGGCCGTTCATTACCCCAGCCCCTCACTCAGAGCGTACTGTCCTGGGATATCCGAGGCACCCGACGTCCTTGCGACGGGGGCCTGTCTGTGTGTCCGAGCTGCGCTAAGGAGGATGGAGTTACAATCTATTTGCGATCAATGCCATTGAGTAGAGTTACCTTGGGCGCACACAGGAAGTGGCAAACACGTTGCTAATGGAAAGAGAAACAAAAACAGGTGAATTCAATATCCCCGATTGAGTTTCCGGGACGGTTTTCACTGGCGGAAAAAAAAACTTCGCCGTGTGGGGAGGCTGGTCCAACGGTAAAAAGGCTGCTGTTTGTATCGCAAGCAAGCAGAAAGTGGGAGAAAACGTCGAAGCAGATTTTGAGTATTGCTCATGTCTATGCATTCTGTGGGGCAAACGCACCAAAATATCGCCTGTCCTGTACAGTATATGCGCTACACGCTGTATTATTTTAGCAAGTTTCAAAATTATAACTCAAAAACAACCGGTCAATAATAATTCAAGCACTATCAATAAATGAAGGGAAAATAACTCCTGCGCCACATCCTCACATTCATTTACCAAAATGAATCACGTCACATAAACAGTCCGCTTTGACTACATATATAAAAGAAAGCATCCTATTACCCTGCCCTACTTAGATGAGCACTTTCTGTCTGAAATGAATCCGTGCTGTGCCATTTCGAAAAGGAGTGTACCCTGGAACACTCCGTCAAGCTTCCTGTGGTCTAAAATATCCAGCTGTAACAAATGCCACTGATTTTAGGAGATTGGTGTATTTTCAAAATTGCCAAAATGCCCGAAAAAAACATTTTTTTCTCGTTGGTCCTGAGGCTGTGCCACCTTTCCAACATGGGTAGAATAGTATCAACAAACTGTCACACGGGACTAAAGTTTGCCATTAAACTATTTCAAATCCACCTGCAACTAATATAATTTTGAAACCTGCCTATAGTTAATATTTAATAATATTTGAATTATTAGGATGGTAATGACAATGACTAATGGCAATAACCATAAGAAAAAATAGAAGAATGTATACTGTGCTATACAGATTGTTTTGAGTTTGAATACTACTTATGTTAAGAAGTGAGCAGTTTCAAGCTTCAAGTTCATATTATATATTATATGTAAAATCTTGTGAATTTATTACTGAGATAAGTTAACTGTACTGAATATTTGATCGTTCTATCATTCATGTATGCATAAATTTTGATTTTACATCTTTGATCTTGGTTTGCAGCCTTAATCTGTAAGGCCAACGTGCAGAAGGTTCGAAGGTGCGTGTGCAGACTCCATATCGCTGTGCTGTGGAAAGGCCAGGAGAAAGGAAACCGCTCCATTGAAAGAGTCGCACCGCCTCACTCTGAGCTTCTCAAGTGACCCGTCTACAAAAAAGCACCCCCGCCTCGGCCCCACCCCCCGCACAAGAACAACACGAAAGATATTGTCCCCGTGAAAGATGGCGGCAAATAAAAACACCCTGCAGATGTGTGGGAATTGCTGCCCCCCCCCTCCATTCTCTGCCTTTAGACAGGGGGGGGGGATGCAGACAGTCTCTTTATTTCACATCTATGGTACTCCCCCTAGGAAAAAAAGTGCCATTTTCACTGCGATCCATTTAAATGAAATGTGTAATAAAGCAGCCACAGACCGAGACTCGGTCCGTAAGTGCAAAGCAAAAAAAAAAGGAAAAAGACAATGTGATAGATATTCCTTATCAGCGCACCATAGAGATGGGAAGCACATCCAATCAACAACCGTGGCCCACCCCCAACGTCAAACAACAAAACCGCTCACAAACAGCTCGTATAAACCCGCCTTCCTTCTAACTTCCTCTGGATAGCATTTTCAGCTTGACTCGCTGGGTCAACTGCAGGGTGCTTAGCTGGAGTTCAAACCTCCAGAGTTCAAACCTCTGGACCGCAGAACTGCATTTCAACTGGAACAGCTAATCACATTCCACAGATTGCTGCTCCAGTTGTAATTCAGTTCTGTGGTCTGGCGCTGTAAACTCCAGCTAAGCACATTGACCCACTATGTCTTAGCAATTGTGAGTCATTCTTTTTTTTTTTTCTTCCTAATTTGGAATCAGTGATTTCCCCTCATGGGTTACTCCTGTGCCACCTGCACCCTGATGAGAGAGTAACCCTCTAGCGCACTGTACCTGCAAGCCAGGCCATGGCTATATCACACACGACAGCAAGAGGTCTAACACTAATTGGACCAGAGGAATATCTCATCCTGGTGAACACCAGCAGGCCTGTGGGTACCTGGTGCATTCTGGGTAGGAGGGAATTCATGGGAAACGGTCCAACTGGAGCGAGCTCCTTGCCGCAGATCACACAGCCCAATCGTTCCCTTTCTTAAACAAACCAAACAAAAAAAGCAAAGAGGAACTGAAGAGTTATTAGCTCTGCTGCTGGAAACCACCCAGGCCTGACAGAGCAGCTGATCAGAAATGACAGGCCCTGTACAAGCATTGCTTTTGCTTGCTACAGGGCTATCGATTCTCCCCCCCCCCTCCCCCAAATCCTTGCCTGTTTGTGCTGGGTTTGCAGTTTCTGATTAGCAAGCGGCTCTCGGATTTGCCTGTAATGTTACAAACCGGGGAGCAGAGCATCGGTTCTCCCTTCTCTGCCAGGGCTTTTTTTTTTTCTTTTAAAAAAAAAAAAATCAAACTATCGATTTGTGGAGAGGCTTTGGCTTTCGCTGCTACACGTCGTGTTTGCACAGCAGGCACTCTCATCCTGGGTGACTGCTGCTGCTTATATTTTTATAGCATCATCATTTTGCATGGCTTTCATGGTCAATAGCCAATGCAAATTCCAGTTTGAACCTCCAACCCCTTAGTCATGCATAAGTCCGGGGTTAAATGCTTTTCCCCTTTTTCGCCCAATTTGAAATTCTCAGACATATTCACCAACCACACATCCAATCAATGCTGCAAACTGCTCTCTTCCACGGTTCTATAGTACTCAGATTTTTGGAGCATTTACTTGAGAAAAATGATGTCCTAACTGGAAAAATAATTTTAAGAGCACATCAGCGAATTGGGATGCATTAATGTGCTCCAACATTTTTCAACTTAGCAGCGCATGTGCACCTTGGAAAAAGTGCTAGCATAGAGCCCTGTCTTCTGAATGGAGAAGGAGTCAGCGCCCAGGCTGCTTCTTTTCCCACTGAGGTACACAAGCACACCGTGGGCCGCAGACTGACCAGCAGGGGTCGCTGGTGAGCGATGACATCAACCCTGGCCAACTGAATCCCTCTCTAATTTGGCAACACTACTGCCACCCTTCAGAACCGTACGGGCCTGCCAGACACTGGTACAGTCCGGTTTCCATATTGGATCGTGGCACGCATCCCCACACCAGGGCTACTCAGCAGGGCCCTGATGACAATAAAAAATAAAAAAAAATGACAGTTGGTGCCCATTTTTCCAAGTGTGCACAGTATCTTTGGCCTACGCTCATCTGTCTGTGCGCTCTCGATCATTTCTGTCCAGCATCGTTTTCCGTATTTTGCTCCCGTCCCAGCCTTCACAAGAAAACCCCAAATTCTCTCTCTCTCCCCCCCACCAGCTCCCCAAGCAGCCATGAGTGATTTCATTTAGGAAGCGATAGCCAAGTATGCCCCTACCCAGAATGCACCAGGTCCTAACAGGCTGCAGGTGGTCCCCAGTGAGAAATATGCCTCTCTTCCTTCCGTTCGGACCAGCTCTGGTAAAGGTTCTGGCGCAGGACGATCAGGTAAAAGCCGGTTCTGGAGGCGGGAGTCAGAGCAGCCCCAAACGGGCCGCGCCCCTATTATAACAACCCTCGCTAAAAGGTCAAAGCGGACGTTTGGGCGACGTGAGTCAGGCAAGCCAGAGAAAGGCCAGAGTCCGTCATCGCTTGGCTCTACTTGGCCGGTCTTTAGCGTATTGATCGGACTGACTGCCCAGCCATTTTGGAAATCGCCCACAAGAACTGGCCCGTTTCAAGCGCGGTTGAGTGGTAGAACCCCCTGGAGGAGGAGATGAAGTGCAGTAGCTTTGCACCCCTGTAAATATTTCAGTTTCAGTTCGGTATGTGAAGTGGAAATGTGCGGTTGGTCTTTTAGAGGCGTTTAGGAGGTGCAGCCAATTCACTAGGCCTCAGGCCCAAACGCAGATTTGCAGATTTTACACCATCCAGTTATGTAAGCAATTCAAAACACAGATTTTAAACGAGGGATCAGGTTTGTTTTGCTTGACACTGGATCGAAACCAGTTTTAGTCAGGTAGCAAGTCCACTGAAACTCGTCCTAATCAGTCATTTCCAGAAAAGTCTAAACTAGCTTCAGACCTACAGGCAACCCCTCACAGACTGGGGGTCCACGACATTCATAAAAACCCTATCGATGAGGGTGATTTGTTCTCCCTCTTCTCAGGAGTCAGCCGCTTTTACCAGGATGGAAAGTGTTTACTAAGTGCCTATAAAGTTTATGCTGCCACAGGACTTGTGAAGGAGCTTTCAAAAGCCACTTTACATGGAAAGAGTGCTCCATTAAATTGCAATGAATTGGCCACACTTAGGAATGGTCAGAGGTCGTTCCTTTTTCAACCGACGCACATTAAATCTTTCTAATTTGAGTGCCAATCACAACCTCCACAGTTGCGAAAAGACATCAGAAGATGAGAAAACCTTTCCAGTTCTTCTTTTTATTATTTATTTTTTCTCTCCTCTATTGAAGCACAGATGATATCATAATCCACAAACAAAACCAGAAGGCAGACTCTACCGTCTACAGCTGGCTCTAGTCAAGAGTCTAGACAGAAACGCCATTGGTCGCTCTTTAACCTCTTGCCAATGGCTGCCCTTTTCATTTCTGCTCTTTTCTGTCGCGCTCCGCAGGAAAGCGAGCCGAGAACAAGCAGTTCCAAGGACGGCATACATCCGAATGCGTCATTTTCCACCGGTCACTGAGTTCTGCTGCCATTTTAAGAGACCTGCGTTTTTTTTTTTCCAGTCATTTTCTCTCATTGTCCTTCTTCTTTAGATAATTTGTGGCTGTAAAGGATTAACGAGGTGGACCCTTTCAGATGGAGGGGAGCTTTAATTGCCGGTTGCCTGGGAAACAGCCCGTTTTTACCGCCGGCTGTGTGTAGCGTGGCCCGCTAACACTTTGCCTCTTGACCCTGCTGAACGTTTTTTCCCCTCTGCTAATGCTACTTTGCCTCTTGCTGATACTGGAATTTTTCTCGCCAATCCGCTAATGCTACTTGTGCTAATGCTAATGCTAATGCTAACGCGTAGTCACAGAGGTTTCTCAGACCACACATTAAACTACATGCGAGACAAAGTCAATATGGGAGCCATTCAACATTTTAGCAAGCAAACACCAAAAATAGCCTAATCTGTTACTTGTTTTGCGAGTTGTTGTAATAAATAAATAATAATATATGTGGGAATAAATCCCACAGAAAGGTACAATGCTATAAACAAGATCTTGAGAAATTTCTACTCTACTAGGTTCCAACCTAAAATGGCTCGATGTTTGTGTATTTTCTGTTTGTTGTTTTCAGAGCACTTGAATTTTAAAGACGATCCTGTCCTTTTAACTGTTTCCCTGATGGACCTGCTGCAGGGAGTCCAGGTATGATTAGTGCATGTTTGGCCTTGGAAAGATGGGAAAAACAACAAAAATAACGTAGGTGAACAATGGTGTTTGTTCTAGGGCCAGTTTCCCACCCATCTGGCCTCCCTAGTTTCCATGATACTCAACCTTAATGACTGCACTCCGCAATGGCAAAGTACAATGTATACTCTAATACCATACCTACAGCTCTGTCTGTGAAGAAACCACAACGACCCACAGAAAAGAGACTGTAGAGAGACTCTCAGTCTTGCATTGCTCCTGAATAGTTTTATGTAAAGCATTGCGCAATTTTATCAGGTTAAATAAGCTACATTCTCAACACTAACAGAGGAAAAGGGGCAGAAACAAATTTATATAAGGCAAAGTAAAATGTACGTGTGTGAATTTCATTTCAAACAGCAAGAGCTGCAGGCTGTAGGTTTGAGTTTAGGGTCAGACTCAGCATGACGGATAAAGGTACCCACAATGCTTGCGGACTAAGTAACTCTATAATGCGACAGCGAACAGTTTTTTTAAGTTGAGACTACTCAATTTCATTTAGTAAAATTGCATCTAGCCCTTGCCGTGCTCTACGATGCCGCTTGCAGCTCAAAAGGAAAAAGGCAACAGAGAACCGGTGACAGGAGCCAAAATGGCTGACATCCACTCCACTGGGTTTGACACGACTGCTCCTTTTAGGGGGGGCTTAGAAAAAAAGAAAAAAAAAAAGGAAAAGTTATAATTGCGTGGAAATCCTGGGCCGATCGCTGGGAGAGACACATCAATCATGCCTAATGACACGCTCTTTCAGTCCAGTTCAGCGTGAATTACCCTTGATGGAAGGACGGCAGGAACGAAGAGGCTTTGTAATCTCTAGGTGTCTGACATCCGTTTCCCTGAGATGTTCTAATTGTATTTAATCATGGGGAAATTGCCTCAAGAATCTGCCTACATAAATTACCTTACTTAAAGCACATTACGTGTTGCCTGTAATTGGCCTCGACCAGCATCATCAAATTTAATAAAAAAAAAAACATTTGGTCTGGCTGTTATTATTAACAGATGTTATTTAAAAAAAAAGCTCCAGATTTGGATCTGACTATAAATATTGAATAAACAGCCAGGGGTTTACAAAAGAAACTGCTTACGCAATTCATGGAGATGTTTTTTTTTTTTTTTTTTTTTTGAGAAAGCACTTAGGGACCAGCGTCTCAGAACTGCACTCTCTCTGTATCCACAGGAAGTGCTGACCGCTAACCTGGCGGTACATTAAGACGCAAGCACATGCAAAATAAGACACGCGGCGGCAGGGCACGGCCGCGCCCTGTTTAAGCTTTAAAGAGCAACCGGCTGGGCACCGGCCCAAAGTGCAATTTTCGATGAGCGCGGCTGTCGTGCCCCTGTGCCAAACCGGTCGAGATGGCAACGCTCAGCACTTCTGCCACGCGGCCCACGATCCAAGATGGCCGCAGACCACCTACACGTGGACGCGTTTCGCAACGCGACCGTGGGTCTGACCAACAGAAATGTCCGGTGTCACAGCTGCCAGGTGTCAACAACTCCTATGTGAACCAAAAATAAAAAAATAAAAAATAACCTGTATTTCACGGTTCATGGTTTATCTTCGCTCCATTTGAGAACATACGATACGTGGCAATCAGCAGATGGCATCAGATCATTTACATTCCATTATTAGCTAATGAGAATTTACATTCCAATACCAGCTAATGATAATTTGCATGCCATCACCAATGCACAATAATTTACATTCCCGTACCAATTTACAATAATTTACATTCAGATACATTGTTATGGAAGACAGGGTTCAAACTCTGGCCGGATTTAATTTGTCCTTCAAATAGAAGAATAAATGAAAATCACTGCTCTGTGCAGTAGGTTGCCGTGGGCCCCAGGAAACACCCCCGCTACATCACAACTGGAAGCAGATTTTTCGTCATTCGAAGACACACATCTGTACATTTAATTGTATTTATTTTATAAGCATGCCCCCCAGCATCACCACCTGTCTTTAATGTACATAGCCTCATGAAATTCGTTTTAAAATGTTGATATATACTATGAACAAAAATACATGTTTTATACAGTATATGCCCAAAAAATCTCGTTATACTAAAAACTGTATAAATCCCATAGATTTCCATGTACTAATTCATATAATATCGTTACACCTTCAACGTTATAGGTTTCTGGCCAAATATCCATGACATTTCAGACAGCATTCAAACCAGCACACTAGCAGCTGCTCGTTCCAGAGGTAGCGCTGGCAAACACTACGGCAGATGTGGCCTAAACGTGCACTTTCATTCCTCCTCTTGAGCTTTTTTGTGTTTGCGCTGAACACACACAGCTTGAGAGAGCGACTGGCTCGAGGGAGGCCAGACATTCTCTCCCTTTATCAATGGGGGGGGGGTTTACCGAGAGACCTCGCGCCCGTAACTAAGTTTCTCAAAAAGCCTGTCCCTCCGTAGGGGTGTTTTTTGGCCAGCGTCTTCAAAAAGGGGGGGGGGGGGGGGCTTGGGGGGGTTGGGTGGGTAATCTCCGTCTGCAGCTTTGTCTCTCCCTCTGTATCGCTCGCTCTCTAATGACTCTGCGTTTGTCTCATCCCGGCTCCCACAGTGAGGGGGTGGAGGCGTGCCTGCTCAGGTGCTTTTACACAGGCAGCAAACGGCACGTTTCTGTGGAGTATTAAGGCGAGCCAGTGTGGGGGGGGGGGAAAGGAGGTTAATGTTCTGGAACATTCCTGGATGCATTTTTGATGCAGGGTGCAGAAATTCACAAATAAATGGCACATTTACGATTCTGGTCACGTCAGGACAGAACTGGCAACGGTCAGGTCAGCAAAATAAAAAATCAGTCAATGCCCCTCCCTGTTCTCTGTGTGTGTGTGTGTGTGTGTGTGTGTGTGTGCGCGTGTGTTACACATTTTTAAACGGGCATAGTAAGTTTACAGATTAGAACATTTGACTGATGTTTGACATCAAAACTGCATTAAAGCCACGTTCATCTGATTACATTACATTACATTATAGGCATTTAGCAGACGCTCTTATCCAGAGCGACGTACAACAAGTGCATTAGTTCCAGGTGCAGAGGTACAAAAGAAACATACTAAAGCGAAATAGACTGTAGTGCCAGTAGTGGCCACAGATCAGGACTCCAACCCTGTAGAGTAACCTGTTCAGCAAAACAACCCTGCCAAATATAAACTAGCACTGAAATCACAATTTCTTGATCAGAAATAGACAAACAATCCTGCCAAATAATAAAAACTAACATGCTCGAATTAGCCTAACAAGGTACAATGAGCTAAACTACAGGCTAGGGAGGGGTGGGGAGAGGTGCAGCCTGAAGAGATGAGTCTTTAGTCTGCGTTTGAAGGTAGTTAGGTTCTCTGCTGTTCTGACCGCCACGGGGAGGTCATTCCACCAGCGCGGGGCCAGGACAGACAGCAGACGGGAGCGGGAAGTACAGGCACGAAGAGGGGGAGGTGCCAAGCGTCCAGAAGTGGCAGAGCGGAGAGGTCTGGCTGGTGTGTAGGGTCTGATGATCCTCTGGATGTATGCAGGTGCTGACCCCTTAGCTGCCTGGTATGCAAGCACCAAGGTCTTAAATTTGATGCGAGCCATAACAGGCAGCCAGTGGAGGTCAGTGAGCAGGGGGGTGACATGGGAATGTCTGGGGAGGTTGTAGACCACTGCTTGATTACCACTGCTGTGACCCCCACCACACGGCAAAGCAGCCATTATCTGTTTATCAGTTTAAAAAGTGACATTTCTCCTCTCCGCCAGCAGGGGGGGCTGGCGCAGGGATCTTGGCATCAGCTGGCAGCTCCGCGCCGCGGGCGTCCACCTAATTAAAAACTCGACGCCGAATCACGTCGTCTCATCACCACCCGCTCCTCCTCCCCCCCTCTTACCCACCTCTCCTCTCCCACGTTCCTTCACTCCCTCCCTCCCTCCATCAAAACCACCCTTCCTCCCCCCTTTCCTGCCCCCTCCCTCTTTCTCCACCTCCACCCCCCCCCCCCCCACCCATGAGAAATGCCTCTCCGCTCCTCGGCAGACAGACCCACCACGCCCACGTGCGCGAGCACAGGATTCATTCGCTCACGTAGTCGGCAGATGTTTGTAGTTAAATGAGGCGGGTCCTGCTGGGGTCCATAATCAGGCAGGTTTCGCCCCTTATTTCTCATGCCAGATCCCCCCCCCCCCCCAGCCCGGCACCTGACTCTGTGCTGCACCTGCCTGCAGGGACGCAGGTGAAGCAGCGCTCCGCTAGGCTCCAGCTTTTTATAACCGCGCGTGTCCTCCTCAGATCCGCCAATTAGGGCGGCGGCGCGGCCGTGCGGCGAGCGGCGCTGTCGCCTCGCGGCGAGGTGGCACCGAGTTTGGATCCCGGCCGAGGGCCTCTCTGTGTGGAGCTCGCGTGTTCTCCAGGTGTCCGCGCGGGCTTCCTACGGGCGCTCCGGTTTCCTCCCACAGGCCAAAGACATGCAGGTTAGGCGAACTGGAGACTCCTAAATTGCCCGTGGGTATGAATGTGGGAGTGAATAGTGTGTTCCTGGCCACGAATAACTGTTACGAAATGAGTATTGTATCATTATCGGACCTGCGTTTTTTAGTTGTTCCACTGACTTTCGGTATGCACTTATTGTACGTCGCTTTGGGTAAAAGCATCTGCCAAATAAATGTAATGTAATGTAGTGTAATGAGCACAGCGATGGATTGGCGACCTGTCCAGGATGTATTCCTGCATCTTGCTCCAGCAACCCGGACCAGGAATTAGCAGTTTAAGAAAATGGATGTATGGATGGACCTGGCAATTCATTTCTGGCCCCTTTGGGTCTCTTTGGATCTCAAGAATCATACATTCTACTATACTAAAACCTACACTACAAGGAACATTCAATAAAAATAAAAGAAATAATATTTTTGAAAATATTTTCCTTGCAGCATGTTTTTGTCATCCAAGATGCTTCTATTATGTCAAAAAATGTAAATACTAAAAAAATTTTCCCTGCCAGGTCTCAGATATGAAACATTAATTTAGACAGGAATGATCAACTATCATACCCAGGACTTGTACACTGATACTATATACAGAATACAGATCTGAGTCAGTTCATAACATTAAGTCATAAATGACATATAAAATCATTATTTCCATAAGTTATATGTCTAAAATAAGGCCCCTTCTAAAGATAACATCCTCTGTCATCTCGTCGAAAGGGTCATGACCTAAAACGTATGTTTATTTACTTTCAACAAACAAGTGTACTGAGACAACAGATAAATCAATCAGAATTATCGACACCACCCACAATGCAGTGGTGAGAAAGGGTCAATAAGTATGTGAACTGTCATACACCAAGTCAATGGCCTTATGAGGGTAATTTATGGATTGTTGGTGTGTCGAGTCAAACATGTCCCTGTGCATTTTTCTGGTGAAAAGTCAGTGAAACACCATCTAGGCAGCTACATTTGGTTGAAAAGTGAGCTATATTGGGGTGAGCCTAATCCATTTCATGACAAAAAAGGTCTCTCAACCAAGATTTCCAGCCCTTGAGACGTCTAGATTCCTTGTTTTCCTGGGTTTCACGTCCTTCCAGACCCAGGCTTGGCCCTTCTAATCTGTCAGCACACCGTTTCCAACGGTCTCTGAGAATCTGGGAAACCTCAGGTCGTGGAACAGAGCAGAGCCACTGGTCTGGTCAGCTCTGAAAAAGGAACCGCTGACAAATATTCGACGGCAGTTTTTCCACTGGACGCGCAGCGGCGAACACCGTGTTCAGAAAAGCACTACATTAGCGGTACTTCAGGACATCGTGAGAAGGCCTAAAAACGGCAGTTGTTTTCGTGTCGCGGAGCATACTCAGGGTCTTCACGTCGCTATAAGGAGAGCAGAAACAGCACACGGTTATTTTTAAAAAGCAGTCAAACAACATGGACACAACGGTCCCGAGAAGGCAAGCAACCGCGCTCCCATAATTTTTTGTAAATTACAAAAAATTCACAGCTAGCAAATTAGCTATTTTCAGCACATGAAGCGGAACAACGGCAGAACTTTCTTACTTTATGCGACCGAGCTGAACCAATCACTAAATGACGTTAAATACTTTGGCTTTTGCAATGTGCTATTTTGAATTGGTATTGTGAGGCGCTGTGAGATTTTTTGTCCATTTGTTTTACCATGGTCTTAACATAAAATGCACACACACACACACACACACACAAGCACACATACACAGACACAAAAATACGTGCACACATAAACAAACACAAATACACACACACAAGCACACAGACAGACACAGACACACAAGCACACAAACAGACACACAAGCACACATACACAGACACGAAAACACACACATACAAAAAGACAATTGTTTTGTGAGGTCCCTGTTACAGAGTGCTATTGCCGGTTTACTTAGTCTGGCTAACTGCCTCAAGGCTGCACTCATCCATACGGGTGGGAGGAGTTATTGGTAAATACAGGGGGGACTTTCTCAGTGCTCTTTGTCTCTGTTACCACACACACACACACACACCACACACACACACACATGTCCCACACACACACACACACATACCACACACACACAAACTACACATACATACACACACGCCCCACACACACACACACACACCACACACACACAAAGTACACATACATACATACACACACACACACACCACACACACACAAACTACACATACATACACACACACACACACACGCACCACACACACACAAACACACACCACACCCACACATGCCCCACACACACACACACCACACACACACAAAGTACACATACATACATACACACACACACACACCACACACACACAAACTACACATACATACACACACACACACACACGCACCACACACACACAAACACACACCACACCCACACATGCCCCACACACACACACACCACACACACACAAACTACACATACATACACACACACACACATGCACCACACACACACATACACGCACGCAGCACACACACATACCGCACGTACACACACACACGCACACACACACACACAGTGAAGGAAGGATGTTCAGTGTAATGGGATGGCTGGGAATGAATTCCTTAGGTCCTGACCTGACACTTGTTAAGGCATGATCTGTCTTCAAAGATCTGCCTTTCCAAGAAAAATCTGTCCAATGGGACACCAAAATGTCCCCCGTTACAGCGCCACTACCTGCGCCTGCCCCCGCACCCCTCGAGCTCATTAATCCGACCGGAGACACCCAAACCACAGCTCCTCACTTTCCTCCTTTGAAGTTCACAGAGATCACACACATCAATATTTCAGCAGTACCATTACCCCTTCTGACTCTCAAACTCAACCTCCCCCTCCTCTCTCCCCCTCTCTCTCCCTTTCTCTATCTCTCTTTTTCTACATATCTATCTCTCTCTCTCCTATCTGTCTCTTTTACTCCCTCCTATCTCATCAAGGTAATTGGGAATGTGATTTATGCCAACAAGACAATCCTGACTGTTCAAAATGATGTCATGAAGGTATGTAAAGTGCACACACATTCTGACCCCTTCTGACTCTCAAACTCAACCTCCCCCTTCTCTCTCCCTCTCTCTCTCTCTTTCTCATTTCCATGTCTCCCTCCCTCTCTCTTTCTCTCTCCCATTCTCCCCGTCCTTTCCTCATTTCCCCATCTACTCTCTCATTCCACCCCTCTCTTTCTCTCCCATCTGTCTCTTTTTCTCCCTCTTACCTCATAAATGTAATCGGGAATGTGATTTATGCAAACAAGACAACCCGACTGTTCAGAATGATGTCATGTAGGTACAGTACGTAAATCGCGTACACATATTGCGAGTGTGAGTATGTGCATAAGAGACAGAGAGAGAGAGGTTGGGAAAAAGAAGAGCAAGTGGAAGTTTGAGAAACATCCGTAATTTGTGCAGCATATAATTTCAGGGATATCTATCACGCCGTACATGCAATCAGCACCAATGAATAATCACCATAAGAGAAGGACCTGACATCCCTTATTTTATCGCCCCGCACAGCTCAATCTCCTGAACAGGGAAAAGATTGTTTTAACATGCCTTCTGCCAAACACACCATAATTCCCACACATCAATTTTAAGAACGTCTCGGTGCGTAGCGTGTTCCATACTTAATGCTGCATGCTGTCATAAATAAAGAGCGAATATCAGTATGTACATCGAATACTTACTCAAATGGGCATCATAATAACGTATATATTTTGTTTCCATACATGTGACAGCTTGCATTTCATTGTGTTCCTTAGTTCTGCTATTGCGTTATATTGGAGGGTCTGAGCATGATGTCACAAGAACGCCAACAGCCAAATGAAGGCCTGGCCGCGGGAGAGCGCTAATTTCGCCCGGGAGGTCGGCTTCGGCGGCATTGGCGCGGTAACGCGGTTTGTTTTCCTTCCTTTTTGTTTGGTTATTTTCAGACGCCGCGCTCGTTCCTCCGCGTGCGTGCTGACAAGCGCGTTCGCCGCTCCCCAAAGCTGAGTAACAGCGCCGTCAGTCTGGCTGTCTGCGCTCGGTCTGCGGGTTTTGGGGGTTGCGATCGGTAATCACGCGTCTGTGTTGCGGCTCGGGGGGTGGTGGGGGGGTGGGGAACGGTGGGGGGGGGGGGGGGGGTGGCAAGCTCCGTCTCCTCGGAAACGCGGGCGCCGCACGTGCCTGGAATCGCGCGGAGGCGAAGACTTTAGACGAAACCCGAGCTGCAGACGGACGCATCTCCGCCGCCGCCACGGCGCGGAAGTGAGGCGGCTTCGTTCTCGGCGAATCAGACGTCCCTCCGTTTGCAACGCCGGGAGAAAGAAAAACATGACCTTTTTTAAAAAATAGCGCTCAGGCCTTTGCGCAGTATTCCGCTTTAGCCACGATGGGATTCGGAGCAAAAATTCCCCGGACGTTCTTAGTAAGGCTAATGTCGGTGCTGCTGGAGATGTCTAGCGTGCTCAGCGTGACGTGCATAAACGTGTGCGCGTGTAATGGGGAGACGTGCATATCCCATATTAGACGTGCAGAATTTAGAGTTATAACCCGGATGACAGCTATTAATCAGGCGAGAACAAATAATGTTGCTAATTACAGCCAATCATAATGTTGTTGTTGTTGACTTCACAGTTACCCGCATCCAGAGGAAGACTCCTCCGGCGACCTACAAATTAAATTCTATACCCTGAAGACTCTGGTCCTCATCTCAAGAACCATATATTATACTATGCTGAAACCTATTGTATTCTACAAGGCACGTTATAATAAAAATAAAATTTAAATTATTTTCACCGCAACATATTTTTTGTCATTCAAGACACTTTTTCCTTCCCTTAGGTGCTCAGGAGAATGTACAATGGCCTACATTGTAGACTTTACCAGTTTAAAATGTGGGACAATTACTCATTTACACTGACTGGGATTACAATTAAAATTATACACAAGGCTACAGGGCACACCAGCAGTGACCCACTGTTCATTTGAACCCACAACCTTAAATGTCCACGTCCTACAGGCTACTGCATGCCTCGCTCTTATCCACCATGTTCTGGAAATAAACCACTCTTGTGTCTTGCGAAGGGTCGCATGCTAAGGGACTCTTTATCACACACAGGATGGAGCGATACGATGTACACAATACATCAGTTTAGTGCTGCTCTGAAGAAAGGTCACAAGCTTTCTGGTCACGTACTCCACGTGAGTGTTTACGTCGACCTACGTACTCATCGCATTCTGGACTGATCCAGCCACACACACACGTGCTTCTACTTGTCGCTGACTGAGCGAAGCACGTGATTGGTTTAAAAAGGACCCCGTTAGCGTCTTGCGCAACTGTTCCAGACGGCGGCCTGCCGGGAACTGACGGTGAGAAAAGGGCCTGACATGGGGCGCTGTTAAAAATCCGAAGGCCCGACTCAGGTGTAGGTTCATTCCAGGGGCGCTGGCTATTAAACGGGGGGCACGGTGGGCCTGTGTTCTGAGAGGGCTACACTCAGGGAACCTTAAATTGAGGCCCTCACGCCGCCGGGAAGGGTGCAAATTGGGAAGATGGCGCACGGTGGGATTGAATATCGTCTAACGCGAGAATCTGGGTAGCTTTAATCGTTTTGAGAAAGGCTGCAAAAAAAAAAAAAAGTTAAATTATTTTTTGGCGCATTTAAGGCACGCTGTGTGACAGCAAGTCCTTTTCTGCTCTTTTAGGACGGTCGGTTCTGTACTGGGCTCGGCGTTTCCGGACTGGAGGGCCAATGATTTGATTGACTGAGACAGGGAAACAAACTCAACAAGTTTCGCACTGACTTTAAGGGGATATAGAGGGGCGCAGTAAGTTTGAAGGGGGAAAGTAGGGGGTGGGGGGTACAGAGGGGGCAATAAGTATGGGAGTGGAGGCTACAGAGAGGGCAGTAGAGAGGGCAGTATGTATGGGGGGTGGGGGGTATACAGAGGGACGATGCATATGTGGGAGGGGCAGGGAGGATGCGTGTGTATGTGGGGGGGGATGCGTGTTGAGTGGATTGTCAGCAGTACGTATTTGGGGGGGTAGCGGGGGGGTAGGGAGGATGCGTGTGTATGTGGGGGGGTAGCGGGGGGGAAGGATGCGTGTGTATGTGGGGGGGTAGCGGGGGGGGAGGATGCGTGTGTATGTGGGGGGGGGGTAGGGAGGATGCGTGTGTATGTGGAGGGGGGGGTAGGGAGGATGCGTGTGTATGTGGGGGGGTAGCGGGGGGGGAGGATGCGTGTGTATGTGGGGGGGGGGTAGGGAGGATGCGTGTGTATGTGGGGGGGTAGCGGGGGGGGAGGATGCGTGTGTATGTGGGGGGGGGGGTAGGGAGGATGCGTGTGTATGTGGGGGGGGGGGTAGGGAGGATGCGTGCGTATGTGGGGGGGTAGCGGGGGGGGAGGATGCGTGTGTATGTGGGGGGGTAGCGGGGGGGGGGGGGGGGGACGCGCGCTGAGTGGATTATGGGCTGTACGCTCGCTGCCTCACAGCGTATGTGAGCCCGCAGGGCCCCTCTCTGCTTGGCGCTAATGAGAAGCCTCGTCTCCCCGGGATACGGGCCGCCCCGGAGCTCCGCCCGCTCGCTCAGCTCATCCGCGGGATCCCGTCACACTGATTGGCCGCCTCCCCCCGGAGCGCGTGCTCATTAGGGCGAGGCCGAAAACAGCGGGGGGGGGGCACGGGGGCCCCCGCTTGACACACAGCGGATCTGACGCGGCCCCCGGGACCCGACGGGGACCGGGGACGAAGCCGGCGGGACGGGGGAGGGCTGTGAGGAAGCACTTTGCCTTTCCCAGAATGCACCGCGCCAGCCGTGGCCCCGGGGCAAGGCGCTCGAGCCACACGCACCCCAGCCCTCGTTAGAATGCCCCTCGAACCGCGTCGAAGTCGCACGCGTTCGCCACGGCATTCCAAACCGCCTCTAATCCGACCAATCGGGTGCCTCGGTCAGAGCTCAAGGTTAAGACAGCTGACGGTCACAGGAGCTTCCGTCTTATGTAAGCATTGCGTCATGCAAGTCAGATATTAAAATTACATAACCAATATGAACAAACGTTTCATTCTGAGCCGATCCAATACAGGTGTCTATGAAATATGTTAGCAGCTAAGTTGCTGTCTTCATCATCATCATCGTCATCATAATCATCATCATAATCTTCATCCATGCTAAAATCATCCCGTAATGCGTATATTGCTCAGTATATGAATATATCCAGTACATAAATCAGCACAGTAAACATGACACCTTTACAGTAAATGTATTTTGTCCAAATGAGGCATTATTAATGATGCGTATACACTTGCAGTTGAACAAATAAATTCAGGTATCTGATTTTATTCTAGTTTTAAGTAAGATAATGCATAAATGTTTCATTGTTTATTAAAATTAAGATTTATGTAATTCCACACATCTTCAAAACCTCAAAACCTCAAAATTGATCATGCAATGGCATATTGAAGGGTTGTACTTGGTTTAAAATGGGTTGCTCTTTGAAAAAATAAAACCTGTAGAGAGTATTTCACCAGATGAAATGTATAAATCAGCCAAGCAATAGCATTAACTTCATGCTGCAGATCACCTAAATGCTTTCCCCAAGGTTCCCTTTCCATAAGCATTTAAACTGTGTGTTTGTGTGTATGTATGTGTGTGTGTGTGTGTAAATGTGATAACTGAGGGAAGCGGATAGTTTCTTGCAGAACAGGCTTGGCAATCTGTAAAGAGATCTCGCAGAATACACAATAATATATTCCATTTCCAGTGAAATGCTATAAGGTCCATTACAACATTATCGACCGATGTAGCTGCATTAACTCGAAATGGGTATCAAAAATTCAAGGCAATTCTTTCCTCTGTCACTTCTAGCTTTTTTTAATTAAAAACATGCCAAGTCATGTAAAAATGTACACATTTATGTGTGTTTGGTCTAGGAAAACTAGTCACACATCCCAGAAGTCTTGTTTAATCCTGACCATGTTGACCTTGTCATGTGACAGTGTGCCTACGTGTGCATTCGTTACCTTTGGCCAGGTTTCCTTTGAAAACTGGGTAACACTTTCAAGAAATGATCCCTACAAGCCCCACAAGGATGTTCATAAATTCTTACGTCAATAGGTAAATACGCATTATGTCACCTAATATGTTTGGTATTGTCACTTGCAGCATTACTTAACACGCTGTGTGTCTATTTGCTGTTATTGATTAAAACATTTATGAATGTTTATAAAGTGTTTATGAAGGTGTTATGCACTGCATATGAAGCTATCACATAACTCTCATGAAGGGACATTCCCATCAAGTGTTAAAAATGCAGTATATAATTTTAATGATTGAATGCCAGACTAAGCCCGACAAACCGTGACCCTACAGTCAGGGGCACGGTTACACCAAAGAGCCTAAAACTCAGACCCAAACCTATCGCCAGTCACGGTCTGCCTTAAAAAAAAAAAGGCCTACTAATTGTTGTTGTATTTTGGCAGGACAATTATCCCCCTGAGTTAAACAGCACAGGGACGGATAACCAGTTATAAGTAGATTCTTTAAAAAAAAAAAAAATTAAAAAAAAATGACTGT
>CM077286.1:11167312-11209812 GCA_039654925.1 Anguilla pacifica
TCGATTCCCAGCTGGGGCCCTGCCACTGCACCCTTCAGCAAAGGTGCTTAACCTCAATTGCTTCAGTAAATAGCGAGCTGTTTAAATTGACTGCGCGTACAAACATTAAATTTGTGCAAGTTGCTCTGGATTAGAAGATCCGCTAAATGGCACAATGAATTCACGCCTGGCATCGAGCTCTTTGCTTTACCGCTTGCGTATCACTTAATTCAGGTCTTTCAATCCTGAAAGCAACAAAGTTCCACTACAGGAGATCTGAAACGTTTATTGTGCACGCAGTACATTATTTACATTTTTAACCAATCAGCCGTGTGCGCATTTAGTGGGGTGCCAATCAGAAGTGAGTATCCTTTACAGAATGGACACGCCACATCAGACCTTCAGCTCTCATGTTTATAAATGGCATGCCTTACATGAAAATAAAATATGATTATTTCCCTGTTTATACATTTGGAAACTGTAAGAACAATTCTTCATCTTGTGGCTTAATTAACACTATAAATTCAATAAATAAGGTTTCTTCACACCAGGGCTGCTCAACCGTGTTCCTGGAGATCTACCGTCCTTTAGCCTTTCGATCCCACCCAAATAATGCACATCTCATTCAGCACCTATAGTTATTATCTCTTAATCCACTTCTAACCTTAAAGTGCACAGACCTAGGCAATAGAAAAAAATATTATAACATAGTGAAAATTGTTATCACCCATAGTGCTCTAGCTATGATCCAAATTTAAGTTAGGCAGAGATTTGTGCTAACTGGAACATTTTGGCTTTGTGGGAGGCTGTCTGTCACAGTTATACTCACGGACGCATTTTCTTATTTGGAACCATTATTCCTAATATATGTCAGTCTGCATACGGGCTTATGCCAAGCGAATTCATAATAAATAGAGTGTGTATCTTATTTCACTTGGACAAGAACCCAGAACAGTGGTCCACAAAGTTCTCAAACCATCTAAGCCTCTCACGGTGGACTCATCAAAGCACTCCGTGGAATCGCCTTCGTTAACTCTAGCTGTTATGGGCGCCGTATCGACTAAAATGAAATTTATTGACTATCTCCTGTCGCGGTACGTTAGTCAATACCCCGCCGCTATACAACTGCAGTTAATATATACGCCCACCTTAGTATCGACGGTGAAGCTCTGCCAATGAAAAGCCTTGTTGCATGGGATTGGCGTGGATCTCTCCATCTTAATTCAGGCTGATAATGGAGGCTCACGGGGCGGACTGAAGCCTCTTTGTTCCGCGGCGTTCCTCTGTGCGGATAATAGGGCAATAAAATTCACACCGTCCGCTAAGAGAACGGATGACACGGCCTGGGAGCCAAAATGGCTCCTGTCACCGCTAAGGACAATCCCGCCTGATAAACATCTGATTTCACCGCCTCTCAATGGATGCTCACCAGGGGCACAAACTAATCAGGTCCCCACCGGACCGGTCGCAGCAATGGATAACAGCACCGACAACTTTCTTTTTGTTCCCTTGTTTTTTAATGCCACATTAGCTGCTTTTTTTCAGTTTGACAACGACACAAAATGGCGGCGGTGTCGTGGTGGTGGTGGTGGTGCCGCCACACGGATGATGGCTAACGAACAGCTAAGTCGCGACGTGTTCTCGTGACCACCCGACGGCCCCCGGATCGCGGGACGTTTAGCACGTCCGGTTCCCGCCGTTCCGCGTCGCGCCGCGCGCGGTCACAGGAGGACGGTGTTCCGTGCGTCGGGGGGATCTAATTATCTGTCCTGTCGTCGCTGTCTCGGTATCCGTAACTGCACCCAGGTGTAGGAACTGCTCACGACCCATCGGCGGCAGTTAATCATCGCGGGACGCAGCGAGAGGGTTTGATTGGGCGTTTGCATTCATTTGCATGCCGAGCCCGAGCCTCACAGTGCACTTTTTCCAGAAAAGCCCATTTATCCACCGGCCTGCTCGCTAGGGACAGAAAAGGGGCGAGGGAGACAGAAATATGTTTCCCTTTATAGTGGTCAGGATTAAATTACTTTTTTTTTTTTTTTTTTTTTGCCAGGGACGGAAGGAAATTGAGAAAATGATTTTTTTTTTCAACAAAAAAATAAATAAAAATACATGGAAAAATGATTTCCCATTGCAGCATGCCATCATCACAACACGGGGAGAGAGAGAGAGAGAGAGACAGGGGGAGAGGGAGACAGACAGAGAGAGAGAGAGGGAGGAGGGAGAGAGAGAGATAGAGAGAGAGAGAGAGAGAGAGAGACAGGGGGAGAGGGAGACAGACAGAGAGAGGGCGAGAGAGAGAGGGATGGAGAGAGACAGATAGAGAAACAGAGAGAGGGAGACAGACAGAGAGAGAGAGGGAGAGAGAGAGGGAGGAAGACAGAGAGAGAGAGAGAGAAAGATTTTTCCCCATTTTCTTTTTTCTACATTATTATTATTATTACTATTATAATTATTATTATTATTATTTTATTGTTATTGTTATTGTTGTTGTTGTATAGCCTACTCGCTGTGGCCATTGCCACACTGTTGATTGCATTGTTCTTGTTACCACAATGTTGTTTGTATTTCATGTTTCCTATTCCTGTTTCTGTGTGTACGCTTTGGCAATTAGTACAAGTGTATTTCATGCCAATAAAGCATTTTTGAATTTGAATTTGAATTTGAAAGAGAGAGAGAGAAGGAAGTGACAAAGGCCCACTGCCGCCGGTTTGTTTGTGTGGATGAGCAGAGCGACGGCCCGCCTGGCGCTGATGTGAAGGTCTCACCGATACGCCACCCCTCCGTCTCCCCAGCAGTCTGGCGGGAAACCAGGCAGGCGGACGGAGGAGTCTGCCCAGCGTGTCCAAAAAGATGCGCAAATCAAATTTGCAGGAAGGAGAGCAGATAAATCATGCGCAGTGTGCTCCGCGTAAACAGCCCTGGCGTGTTGGTTGCCGCAACTCTAGATCCAGGGGCGGCATAAATATTACATTCACAACTCAAATGCTCCTCGTGTATTGAAAAGTGAAGATCAGACCGGCGCGGAATTTACTGGAAGTAACCTTGGGCACAGGCAGCAATCAATAAGGCTGTAATGTAATATATGTGGTGGATTCCCTGTGCACTCATAGCTGGGGGGGGTGGGGGGCTGCTTTGTTGCCAGGTGATTAAGGTGCAGCACTGGTAGACAGGAGGGAAGGGGCGGGGGGGTGGGGGGGGGGGTTGAGTCAGGACGGACTCGGATCATCTCAGCGGTTTGGTCCTTGGATCAGTTTAAACAGCGAGCGAACGGTTCAAAGTTACCCCAAAAAACCCCCAGCTGAAATAGAAACATGGGTTCTGGTGAAGGGGCTGCGTAGCCCTGCCCAACGCGCGGAGGAGCGAAGGCCCCCCCCCCGGCCGCGGGGATTCGCCCAGCTCCCGCTGAAGGGGAGGGGACGAGGCCTTCTTCCGACCTCCTCCTGTCACTCGGCTCCACGCGCTACGGGCCTTGAGCGGGCCGCGCCCGTTAGCCGCAGCGGCGGCGGCGCGCTAGTAAATCCCGCCGCTCGCTCGCGCGCTCGCGCGCACCGCCGGCCCGCCACATAATTACATTTCAGAGACGCCGCCCGCTGACCTCCGCCGTGGCAGCTGCAGCGGTAAATAACCCCCCCCCCCCAACCACCCCCACGCACCCCCGGCTCTTCCCTTCACTCACTCATCCCCCATCCCTCCTTCCGTCGGCCCTCCTCCCGGTCTGTTAGCCGCAAGGCTTCGGCGGGGTGGGGGGGGGGGTGGGGGGGGGGCGGTGATGGAGGGGGAGCTTGCATAGCCCTGCCCTGGGATGGCCTTGCGGTGGAACGGGGGGGGGGGGTGGGGGGGGTGAGTAGACTGTGGCTCACGAAAACATATCGGGGGCGCGGAGACGCGTCCCGCTGAGGAGAGGAGCAGAGGCGGAGAGGCGGAGCATGCTAGTGCCTCGGGACCGTGTGATTCACGACTCCGCTGGCCCCCGAGTGAACTTCCTGAGTCAGGCGGGGTCACAGGAAAGTCACCGCAACTTTCTGTACTGTCACTCAGGATGCTTATCCTAATTTATCACCACGACTACTGGTACTATTACTACTGCCATTACCACCACCAATAGTACTACTACCACCACCATCACTACTACTACCACCATTACCAACACCACCATCATTACTACTACTGCCATTACCACCACCCATAGTGCTACTGCCATTACCACTACTACTACTACCACCATTACCAACACCACCATCACTACTACTACTGCCATTACCACCACCCATAGTACTACTACCACCACCATCACTACTACTACTACTGCCATTACCACCACCAGTAGTACTACTACGACCACCGTCACTACTAATACTACTGCCATTACCACCACCAATAGTACTACTACCAACACCATCACTACTACTACTACTACTGCCATTACCACCACCAATAGTACTACTACCAACACCATCACTACTACTACCACCATTACCAACACCACCATCACTACTACTACTGCCATTACCACCACCAATAGTACTACTACCACCACCATCACTACTACTACTACTGCCATTACCACCACCAATAGTACTACTACGACCACCGTCACTACTAATACTACTGCCATTACCACCACCAATAGTACTACTACCAACACCATCACTACTACTACTACTACTGCCATTACCACCACCAATAGTACTACTACCAACACCATCACTACTACTACCACCATTACCAACACCACCATCACTACTACTACTGCCATTACCACCACCAATAGTACTACTACCACCACCATCACTACTACTACTACTGCCATTACCACCACCAATAGTACTACTACCACCACCATCACTACTACTACTACTGCCATTACCACCACCATCACTACTACTACCACCATTACCAACACCACTATCATTACTACTACTGCCATTACCACCACCGCCAATAATACTACTGCCATTACCACTACCACCAATAATACTACTGCCATTACCACTACCACCAATAATACTACTGGCATTTCACGACCCTTCTGTCACATCTGATATTAGGGCAGATTGTCCACATGCTCACCAGACACAATTATCAGGGTGCTTTACACAGTTTGGGTCAGAGGAAAAAAAGAAAACAGATACCACTGTAACATATGAGATTTATATTTTTCCCAAAGAAATCAGAAAAGATAAATGAACCCCCTGCCCCAATGCTTCTCATTGATCTAATCCTCAGACCTGGGGAGAAACTGTCACATGCCGTCACAAGTGCCTACTTGTCGAAATGTTCCAGCGCAGAGCGGCTAATTCTAATATAAGCAGCAAGCCATCGCTGACGCTTTGGTAATAAATCTGCAACCTGCTCCAAACAGCAGCCAAACATCAGATTCATTCTGCCACGGAGCCCCGGCAATTTTATTTGAAGTGAAATCATGAGGTGCAATAAAAGCAGTATATTATCTCGCTGGCATACTGTGATGCACAATAATGCTGAAATAAAATGCTTTAGGGCAGCCTTTCTGAAAACTTCTCTCTTTCTCCCCCTCCCTCTCTCTCTCTCCCGCTCCCCCCTCTCTCCCCCTCTATCTCCCTCTCTCTCCCTCCTTCTCTCCCCTCTCTCTCTCCCTCTCTCCCCCTCACTCCATCTCTCTCGCTCCCTCTCTCCCCCTCTCTCCATCTCTCGCCCCCTCCCTCCCTCTCTCTCTCTCTCTCTCTCTCTAGACAGAGCCGGTCCCAATAAATCAAGAGCTCACAGTTTTTGAAGAGCACGACCCAGTTCAGCATTTTACATGCAAATGGAAACTAGAACAGACCTACATAAAAACACATTTACATGCTACGCGCAGTATCGCCACCCTTTAAATACCAAGCGGGCGATAAAACGTGGCGAAGAATACCATTCAACGGAACGTTTTGACCCGGCTTTGATGACGGAAAGAAGGCAGGAAGTGACCTCATTGTTTATGTTATAGTGCCCTCTCCTTCCACACTATCTCTGTACAATACATCAGGGACTGACAGGTGTGACGTGGGGCAGAGAGAGATAATGTTCTGTTCAGCGGGGGGGGGGGGTCACAGAGCACCATTTACCGCCTTAGATTGCTATTCCACACTCACAGCTGGCTGACAGCTGGAGAGATTCACGCACTGATCTAGAGGTTGATCTGTGCATCTGCCTATATGTGTTTGTGTGTGTGTGCGCGTGTTTGTGTGCGTGTGTGTGTGCATGCACGTGTGTGTGTGTGTGTGTGTGCATGCATGTGCGTTTGTATGTGTGAACGTGTGTGAACGTTTAGTAACGTCTGTATAAAGTGTGTGCAGCGCACAACGTGTGTGTATTTGTGTGCAGTGCTGGTGTAGAAGCATGTGTGCGTGAGTCTGATTACAAATAAATTTAATTCCATTAACGGTACAGCTGTTTGGGCAGATCAAGCTTCGTAACAGCCAGCATTCACATCTTCATATCAGCTGGATCATCATGAGGTGTGAGATCCATAGTTACAACACTTTACACACTCTCAGAAGTATATGGGTGTGCTTTTACCCACAATCCAGTGTGTGTGTGTGTGTGTGTGTGTGTGTGTGTGTAGATATACAGTACTACTAAGGGACATCAGATGGGTTCTGGAAGTTTTAATCATCATTGTCATTGAACTGGCTACTGTTGGTAGCTATGAAAGGTTGATTTGCTTGCAGGCGACATGGTAAACTATCCTGATACAAAAAGCTGTTTATAATGCAGAAAATTAATTTTGTTTCCCTCTGCATCTACCATAAAACCAGAACGGCCATGCAAATTCCCCGCCAGAGAGTTATGGGGTGCCTAAATTGTTCGGACGTCAACCAATCCAGTGCTAACAAATTTATCAACCTGGGTTTTGTTTCATGGAAGAAACTCACTCGCTGATCGCAAAATCTCGTCAAAATGTGTTTCACAAAAATGTATGGCTTGCAAATCAGAAATTAAAATGCAATGACTTCAGGCCTTTTGCAAATACAATTCTTTCCTCACAAGCATGGCGTTTCCTTTGATTGCGTGGAGATGGAGGCACACTCCAAAGAAGTACTTTATAAAACTAAATTGGCCCGTTTTAAAAATTATTTCCTGGAACTATGCTTGTAAGTATACCATTTATGAACCACTACTGAACTTTGATTGCGGCGTAGTTTAAGAATTTTAAACCCGTGGAATTAACTTCTGGAATGTAAGGTAAAAGTGCACTTCAAGCTCACTACCTAGGATTTACTTCAGAAAAAGCGTAGCTAAAAAAATCTTTTTTTTTTCGACGTCGACCGAAAATCTTTTTTTTTTCGACGATCATTTTTCTGAACAATTTACACCACGCTGATCGCTAACGACATTGATTTTGTCGCATCTTACTTTGCGGTCAACCCCAGGAACTACTGCACTCAGCTTTTCAGTGCAGACTGCTGGGGCCACGCAAACAAGTCTCAAAATCCCCCCCCCCGCAAAAAAAAAAACAACCTCTCTCAAAATAATAACCGCATTGGCCTGTAGGGGACATTAACTCACATAACTCTCTAATCGTCCGTTGCCAGGCATTTTGCGTTTCAGTCGACAGGCTACTCTTTATCGTTTTTATTGTCCTTTTCACCTCACACGTCGCAACTTCTGTGAAATGCTGCATCACTCTCTTTATCCCAGATAAAAGTGACTGTATTACATATGCATTGCATTCAAGTGTTAGACTGTCCCATTTTTAATCTAAAATTACTTGCCCACTAAAGCATTGGTCAAATACCTGGACCAAGTAATATGTTTATCTGTGCACCCTGAGCATGTTCCATTTTTAAGGCCTTTCCCCAGAGACCCGAGGCTCCACACATCAGACGCATGGAGAAGAGCAGAGGCTGGATCTCCTTTCCAAGGCCTGGAAGAGTGGAGGAGAGTAAGAGAGGAGGAGAGGGACGGAGGAGGAACTTTGACAGCTGCGGTGTTTTTTTTGGTTTTTTTTTTTTGAGAGCCTCTCGACGCTTCGGAGCAGCTGGGGGCTGCGCCGGGACGGCCAGGGAAACGAGCGTTCCAGGAAGCAGGGCACCTGCCCCAATCAGACACAAGCACCGCCGCTCAAAGAGCCGCCTTTTCAGTCCCCCAAAATGACGGCAGCTGGGCTAGCACGCGTGAAAGGGGATTTTAAAATGCGGAGAGGGTTCTGTGGGGGGTACTGGGTTTGCTAGCGCCCATGAAAGGGGTTTTAAATAGAGAACCGTGGAGAGGGTCCTTTCGGGGGTACTGGGTTTGCTAGCGCCCATGAAAGGAGTTTTAAATAGAGAACCGTGGAGAGGGTCCTTTGGGGGGTACTGGGTTTGCTAGCGCCATGAAAGGGGTTTTAAATAGAGAACCGTGGAGAGGGTTCTGTGGGGGGTACTGGGTTTGCTAGCGCCATGAAAGGGGTTTTAAATAGAGAACCGTGGAGAGGGTTCTGTGGGGGGTACTGGGTTTGCTAGCGCCCATGAAAGGGGTTTTAAATAGAGAACCATGGAGAGGGTCCTTTAGGGGGTACTGGGTTTGCTAGCGCCCATGAAAGGGGTTTTAAATAGAGAACCGTGGAGAGGGTTCTGTGGGGGGTACTGGGTTTGCTAGCGCCCATGAAAGGGGTTTTAAATAGAGAACCGTGGAGAGGGTCCTTTAGGGGGTACTGGGTTTGCTAGCGCCCATGAAAGGGGTTTTAAATAGAGAACCGTGGAGAGGGTCCTTTAGGGGGTACTGGGTTTGCTAGCGCCCATGAAAGGGGTTTTAAATAGAGAAATGTGGAGAGGGTTCTGCAGGATCCAGAGTGGCTCAAATGGTAAAGCGTTTGGTATGACTGCAAGCCGGGCCCTACAGTCACAAGCCGTGACTACACTCAGAAGACAAGGGTTCTTTGGCCTGTCTTCACAGGAGAACCCTTTTTAGTTCTTTATGGAACCTTCTATTTTCAGTGTTAAAGGTGTGAAAGCTCCCAGGCTGAACTATTTTGCTCAAACCCTTACACTGGACAGGGTTCCTTTACAGAGACCCAGAGGAGCCGCCGTCTATGCTCTGGCCATTCGGCTCAGGTGAGTGTGAGATTAGCCTAATCAGGCTCATTACACGGTGCTTTCCGTGCAAAGCCCTTTAAAAGATTTACAGAACGCCCCAGGCCAGGTGACCAGCTGTCCACGGTGAAAGTTAAACCTGAACGCATTTTATTCAGAAACTGGGCCAGTGACAAAAATCTGTCCGACCCGCCGTAATACCATGCCTGTGATATTATTACACTGCCTAGTACCAATGTACAGTAAAATTTATGAATCATATTCTCTCAGTAATTCTGTGGATCAACCATAAAGGCGAACCCTTCACGCAGCTTAAATGGAAACCCCCCACTCTTATCATTTGCATTACAAAATGTGCTGGCAGGAGTGAAGTCTTTGTTTACTTGTATTATGACGTTCTTCCTGTTCATTCGCCTGTGCAGTAGGAGGCCTTAGGGACAGAGGTTCATTTTGTGTGCGAAATACATGAAACCTGGTCTGGAACTGACTGGACCTGGAGTAGGGACATCGCATCAGTAATTAAAAGATACAGGTGCCGGTTCAAGTGTCACAGCATCCATGTTTTGTTCGAAACTACCCTGAGGCAAAGACACCTTCAAATCTCATTTATGTTCATGGAAAATGGCGGGCGTGGTGATAAATACTGCAGGCCTGCGAGTGCTGTGTGAGGCAAGGCAGTGGTATTTCAGCCCTGGGGCTACGGGTTTGTTTCCCAGGTGAGGCATAGCAGCATGCTGTACCCTTGGGCAACACACTTCCTGAATTGTTCCAGTAAACAAGCACCTGTGTGACGTGGTTTATAGAACGTGCAGATTTATTATTGCATGCCACCCTTTGTCCAGGTGTCTGAAAAATACCTTTCATGTAAATTAAAATATGGGATTAAATGAAGAATTTTGAATCCCTGGTTCACACCTTGCCTTCCTGACAGGCTAGTCCTGTACTCTGAGGTACAGATCTCGGGGCTTTTGTTGTACAGTACCATCACAAAGCGAAGCTCAGAATTACTGTACAGTTGCATAATGTCGTGTCGTTTTGTGCCATGTCATGACAGGAGAGCAAGCTGCCCTTTCGCGGTCTTTTCTTCAGGACTAATGTTCAGATTCCAACTGAAACAACACGCTTGCACAACCCACCATCGCAAAATACGTCATCTTCGCAAGTGTATAATTCAGTCAGGCTACCTCATAATTCACCAGGTCGCTCCGTTGACTTTTAATGCATTTGACATTTGAAGTGATGAACAGGCGAAGATAAAATGGGGGCTGCAAACATTTGCCGAGCGCCTTCTATAGCGCTAACCTTTAACATTTCACCACAGATTAAAAAAATATATAATTAATGCACCTTTTCTGAGGAGCGAACACATAAATATTGAAACACAGACTTTTGGCCACGGATTCATATGAGCATTAATTTTGCTTGTGCTAGTAAAGATCCAACACACTTATGCTTTACCTAATAAATGTATTTTTTTTTTTTTTTTAAGTTGATGTTAGGTGTTCACATCCATCAGTCACTTATGGCCATTTTCACTGTTGCCAAGGTTACTTGTAGCCTATGGCAACCATCACATCTGACTGAGAACAAAAAGGTTTTGGCGGCACTTCAATCCAGAAATACCCGAACATAATAGATGAAATGAACACCCCATAGACGCTGATTGCTGGTTACCGATGACTAATGTCAACTTTACAAAAGCCACTTGTAGCACGTAATACAAAGCCAGGGGCGTTCCACTGAACAGCGGGTAGATCATACATCACAGGGGCTCGCTCAAGATCTGGGAAATTAGGAGGTTGCAAGTTCAAATCCCAGATGGGGTTCTGTCACAAAGGAAGGGTTTTTGGTCAGGATGACTGAGTTTCAGCCCGGCAACACATTGGCGGCCTGTCCAGGGTGTATTCATGCATCTCGCCCAATTCATGCTGGGATGGGCTCCAGCACCCCCTATGACCCTGACCAGGAATAAGCACATATAGAAAATGGATGGATGGATGGATGGATGGATGGATGACTGTTTCATCCCTCACCAGCACCCCCTGCTGGTTAATCATGGCCCTCTGACTTATGTCTGAGCAAGCTCAGCTTGTGGGCAGTGATGTGAAGAGAAGTATCAGGCACTCTCAATTGGGAGACAAAAAAGGGGAAAAAGCATTTCTTTTTTTTTAAGAAGCAATATCAACCGGAACACTAAGGCTCTGTGTACAGCTGCTGGAAGGACTACGCTCGGAATGAAGCCTCAGGAAAACCTTCAGGGGACGGCTCTGTGTGTCAAAGAGCTGCGCTTGCACCTGTTGGCATGCGCCGTTTAACACTCAATAGGTGGAACGCCCACGTTTTCAGGCTGGCTGGATGTTTCTGTAGTGGAGGGGTGGGGGGGGGGGTAAGGAGTGGTGCCGGGGGGGGGGGAGGATGTCGGCACGGAGACGCCGAAGCCTGGACGCACAGCTGACCTCGCAGGGGCCACAGATTGAGCCGTCCTGGCCAGAGAGAGCGCCGGAGTTTCACCGGCGAGAAAATACTGTCCACCATTGACCAAACTGACCCTGACAGTTATATATTACATAAGTAAGGTGGCCCGGCACATAAATACAGCGGGTTTATGGGGAGGCCCTGTCTGGAAACACGATGAATGATGGGAAAAGAAATGAATCCGGCCATTATAAATACTTTTGTGGGCCTACCCCAGCGCCATCCGGACCATAAACGTCCGCCACGCAAGTCGCTATCGGGAGGTGGGAAAACAGAGAGAGAGACGTGTACGGGAAGCTCCAAAACAATCTGCGCCCTTCGAAAAAGACGAACAAAGAAGGCTGCGTGAGATAAAGAGAGCAGATAATGAGATATACTCCGTGCTCAGCGAAATGTGAAAATTGTATTATTTTATGCTAACGCAACTGATCAGAGAAAAATATTTTCTTCAAGAATTTTGGAATTTTTTGTTTCCAAAAAGGAATGTCAAACATTTTCACGTCTTCGTTTTGAGTACTTTGTACACCCTCTTTTCATGATGATAACAATACTGGGACATCTTCTCATAATTTGCGAGAATTTATAAGAGAAGCTTTCAAGATTCTTCAGGCCCTTCAGTCTTGTGGCCTCACCTCTTCAATTCAAGAGCTGGGGACTAAGGTGGCTATTCTAAAACTGTATTTTTTGTGGTTAACCGTTTCTTGGTTGATTTGGTTGATGAAATCAGTGACAGTGGACATGTTTGTCAAAGACACAGAAATTAGTGATTTGCCTGTTTATACATACAGTTAAATGCACAAGTACTGGGACAGTGACACAATTTAGTTTTATTTATGACTGTGTGAGTATGTATGTTTGTTTCTGTGTGTGTGTGTGTGTGAGAGAGAGAGAGAGAGAGAGAGTGTGTGAGTGTGTGAGAGGGTGTGTGTGTGTGTGTGTGTATGCATGCGAGTGTTCTTAAACTGATTCAGAGAAGCTGCTCCTGTGTGCTGGGGCGCTGTCCGTTCAGAACCGCTGTTTCTCCTACCTCAGAGTGCTGCAGCACCATGGACAGCGCCAGCTCCAGTCACAGGCAGGGAGGCAGCTGTGGCCTAATGCCTAAGGCAGGGACACTCAGACCTGCCCCTCGAGGCCAGCAGCACTGCTCATGTTCACTCTCCCACTCTAATCCGGACCGAATTAAACCTGGGACTGGTAGGTTAAAATCTCTGGCCAATAGGATCATCAGAACATATTGGCACCAGTACCACTGGCCTCCAGGGTTAGTATTGAGTGTCACTGGCCCAAGGACTGGTTCCATAAGACTGGGGAGAGGGAGATGACCAACACATGTACCTGCTTTGCTATTTTTCGGAGGCCTGCCTCATTGCTGTGGTTCAGGGGGCTCTCATTTTGTGCTCCTAGGCTCAAAGGGGTAAATAAAATGCAGTAATGACTCCATTCACCACCTGACATGGAGCTCACCCCCAACACCCCCCCCCAAAAAATTACAGAGCTGAAAATGGCGGGCGAACGGAGCCTCTCCCGGAGCGCGGCGTCCATTTCCTGCCTTTCCTTTTGTGTGGCGAGTGAGGGGTGCGGCGTGAGCTCATACCCGTGAACGTCCACTCAACCGCCCGGCCCCCCGAGAAACGACAGCGCTGCCGGCTCCCTAATTCGCCCCCCCAGCAGGGGGGGGGCTCACGTTCCATTGTGACACGCGTGCATTTTGTCACCCTGATGGATCCGCCCGCCCGCCCGCACGCGCACACACGCGGCGTTTATCGATAATGATGATAGCGGCAGAACACACACATACAGCTCTCCCCCGCATTTGCGACGTAAAGCTCTAAGTGCAGTCTGCCCCATAACCGGCAATTTGGAACTTGGGCTTGATTACTCGGTTGCCTTTCCTGTCACGTCCGCCGCTGTCCCCGTTAAACGACACAATATCCATTTTTCAGTTTTGGGGTCTTCAGCTATGCAGGGTATAAAGTTGTCTTACGCCTTTCCAGGAAAGGAGAAGGAGGCACAATTTACGATACAGTAATCCCAGGGCAATTTTCCTCTTTCTCTCCACTTCAGAATCTTAAAAACCGCGCTCGTCGTAAAAAACGTGTCCTTCCGCCGTTGCCGCCTCGACATGCAAAGCACTTTATTTCAGCTTTAATGCATGTAAAACCGATGCGATTCATCAATAGGAGAACATCACATGAAGCCGAAAGGCAGTGTGTGGCGATCAGTGCTTTATGACAGCCAGTGCTTCCTCCCGATCCCTAATCACTCAAACATCCTTACGCAATCAAGCACCGTCATTTTACAGAAATGCATCGTCTTTCCTTTTTTTTCCGGTCCCAGCTGGCGATGGGGATATATTTACCGTGAGCCGCTGTGACTGCATCTTCCTTAACGGAGTGCAAATGAGTATGAATCGCTGTACATCACGAGGGGATGGGAGGAGAATGACTGAGCGTGTGTGTGTGTATGCGTGTGCGTGTGTGTGCGTGCGTGCGTGCATGAGCCTGTGTGTGTGTGCGTGTGTGTGTGTGTGTGTGTGTGCATGCGCCTGTGTGTGTGTGTGTGTGTGTGCGTGCGTGTGTGTGTGTGTGTGTGTGTGTGCGTGTGTGTGTGTGTGTGTGCGTGCGCCTGTGTGTGTGTGTGTGTGCGTGTGTGTGTGTGTGTGTGTGTGCGTGCGTGTGTGTGTGTGTGTGTGTGTGTGCGTGTGTGTGTGTGTGTGTGTGTGTGTGTGTGTGTGTGTGTGCGTGCGCCTGTGTGTGTGTGTGTGTGCGTGCGTGCATGCGTGTGTGTGTGTGTGTGCGTGTGTGTGTGTGTGTCCCTTCAGCCCTGCTAAACTGAAGGATGGGAGTAAGGGCTGTTTCACCATTGAAACCTGCCGATGCTCTTCCAGGCCTTTGAGGCCACTGCAGCGCGGCAGGCTGGTGAGGAGCATCGCCACGCACGGATAGGGAGACGCAGCTGCATTTCCATGGAGACCAGCCTAATCTGTGAGTGCGGAAGGATCCGGAATCGGATCGCGGGTGACGGGTGCCAAGAAAGGGGCGGGGCAAGGGCAGGCGACGGAGCCGCCCACACACGCCCCGGCCAGGGGAATTTTCAACGCCCTCGCTCCTTCTCAGTCCCTAAATGTGGCTGCTTTTGCATCCCTCCCTGCATTCCCTCACAAGCTCCACCCCCCTCCCCCATCCGGATGACTACCCCTCAGTCCCCCCCCCCCTTTCCCTCTTTCTCCCTCTCTCTCTCCCTCCCTCCCTACCCCATCTGGATGACCACCCCTCAGTTTCCCCCCCCCTCTCTCTCTCCCTCCCCCCTCCTCCCTCCTTCTCTCAGTCTAGGTGCTGTATTACCATGTCATTAAAGTGTCACGGAAAGCAGACAGCAGGCTGCTGTTTGCAGCGTGTCCAACGCTTCACAAACACACAAAAACAGCGAAGTAGCGTCGCGCGATCGCGGTAATTATTCCCTTTCCTTTATAGTTATTATTAACCAGGCGCACCTTAATTACTCCCAGACACCCTAATTACCCCCCCCCCCCCCCCCCCCGGGGCACTGATAGCGACGTGCTAATCTCCCAGATTCACATGCAGGCTGCCTCCGATCACAGAGCTGAAAAAGGCGGGTCCTGCATCCGTTTCCTGGTCTGGCATGGGGATGCTCAACCCGAACCCTTTACCCGAACCCTAAATCTCAGCAAGCTGTTCTCACTTTCTATTCACAGGTACAGGCACCAAAGAATGGCAGTAACACCGTTTTTATTTTAATTTTTAAAATAATTTTTTGCTAAAAGATAAGAGAAAATGAGATCCACATGCTTCCCAATTTATATCACCTTCTGAGGTATAAGACACACTGTGTCTTAATTGGAGACTGCCATTATTAATATGAGAAAAGCACAGAGGTACAAAGGTACATTTTGTGCCGCAGCTCAGAAAAGCAAAAATCCTGTCAGAAAATAGGACAGGAGAAAAACCCAAAATAGAGATCTTACAAATAAATCATGCATTGTGCATGTTTTTACCACGTGTGTTCACTTATTAATTATTAAATATTCTATGTCCAAAGTCTATCAGGAAAAATTCAAGTAAGGACCTTTTCTTTTTTTTTACGCCAAACTTTTGGGGCTAGTGGAACTGCAGGATTGTGTTCCTTGGCTGCCTTTTTATTTTGTGATGGACTGGTTAGAGGATCTCAAACGCACACCATCGCCCGGTGAAGAATGAGCGACACGCCGCAGCACAGCTCGGGATTTATTTACCGATCCGTCTCTCGGGGAGACGGGAGAGCACCGGAATTCCAAACACCCCTCGTCCGCTCCCGGTTTTCCCATCCGGCCCGCGATCCGCAATCCGGGCACGGACGGAGGCGCGCCGGAACGCGGCGGCGGCGCGAGGAAGATCGCTAACCGGATTCTGGCCCGCGTGCGACCCAGCCGGTTCCCTTTCACACACAAGCCCCTGTACTCCAGCGAGACTGAGTCAGCTAGCCCTAGCATGGGCCTGGAGCAGGGCCTCTTACAGCAGCAGGCTTCTGCAGGCCTACTGCAGGCTCACTGTCACCCAGTGTTGCAGCATCAGGCTACCAGGAGGTTTCTCACTGAGCAGGATGATGTCACAGTGGTGCTGATGCTGACCGGCAGTCTGCTGGCACGGCAACGATCGCCCCCATCCCCACCCCGCCGTCCCCTGCTCCAATTTTTGCTCATTGCCGCCAAAACAGATATTAATAACTGAAAGGGATCTGTCATACATTTTTAATAATGCTTAACTAAGGATGCAATTTCTCAAAGGTTCTCACTCATTTTCTCTCTCTCTCTTGTTCTCTGTCTCTGTCTCTTATGGAAACAGTGGCACTACCATCTCCCAAAAATAAGCTTTGTCCTTGAAGTTTGAAAAAACCACAAACACTATATGCTCGTGGGTGCGTGTGTGTGTGTCTCTGTGCTGCTAAAACAGCATCTATAATTCATGGAAATGGTAATTCCGAACTGTATGTGCATCCGGTGGTGCATGGCCATGACACCTCCAAACAAATACTCACACAGCAGTTCCTTTTCTAACAATTCCTCAATCGATCCAGAGTTTAAAAAAAAAAAACTGCTAGCCTCCATCAATATATAAGCTTAAAATAATAACTGTAGGGTGATAACCAGTGCACATCTTTCAGAAAAATACCCCAGGCGTGCTTTAACAGAGCCCCCCTGCAAAAAAGGTCTTCTGCTTTCCGAGGGGACGATCGATAGCAAATCTGCCGGCCCCCAGGAATTCACCGGCATCGGCCCGCTCCTTCTCCGCTCCCCCCCAACCCCACCCCCACCACCACCACCCATCCCTCAACCTGTCGATGGCGAAGCAAATGAAACACTACCAAACACTCTTTGCCCAATAGCCCACCTCCCAGGGGCAGACAGTTATAAGGAAGTAGTTATAAGTGGCAACAGCCATGATGCCCCCACATATTTAGTGAGCCTGGGTGGGGGGCAGGGGGGCGGGGAGGGGGGGGGGGGTGACTGATACACGGCTGTAATCAACTCGTGATTGTCAGAGTCGGGTTAAATATCGGTGAAGGGCCTCAATCGTTGTGTCAGAAAATTCCCCTGATTAATGTTCCTTGTCCGCGGGACCTTGGCGCTCTCACACGGTGCACGATTTGTCATTGCGGGGATGCTGGGAAATGTATTTACACCGCCCCCCCCCCCCCCTTTTTTTTTCTTTCTTATATATGCAGTTATGTATTCACGGCCCGGTAAACAAATGGAAAGTGTTGCATTGCCAAAAAGACACAAAAATAAGGACATTTTAAGAATAATTTAAGGGGTGAAGCATGTTTCAGTTTGACTGAATTGGGCTCAGCTCATCCATAGTCCCTGTTACTCACAAGCGTAGCCTGTTTATACAACTTGGCACTTGTTGGCATAATATGCCAAGCGAGTCTCCACATAGCTGTGATCCCTGGAGACAGGCATGCCTCAACTGTCAAAACGATTACTTTTTCCACACTGCATGCTCACTGTAACAACCAGGAATAATAATAATAATAATAATGATAGCAATAAAACTACAACAACTACTACTACTACTTCTACTACTAATGATAATAATAATAATTATAATCATGTGTTTACTTTTAGTTTCAATAACAAAACTAATCACCACAACCATGTAGCAAAAAACTAACTAGCTAGATTAACCAGCTGTTCATTTTATTTGGTAAAATCCGCTTGGAACACTATACAAACATTAGCCCAGTTAATGAATGAGCCAATGAAGTGAGAGAGAATAATTCATTTACATGGAAAAGGAATGCCATGAAAGGCCACGGAGAGTAAGTTTTTGCCGACTGCCCCTGATCCTCAATGTCAGAATAAGCATATCTCCCATGATGCACCACTGTCCTGATAGAGAGCTAACAGAAATGTCAGTCTGTCGCAGGGTAGGCCCACTTCCTAGCTGGATGGATGGGCCTTTGTTAAAAGCCTTTGTCACCTGGACCTCTATAAGAAAAAAATGAATGTTCATCATTCATTTATTCCCTCTTTCCCTCCCCACCTCCATTCTCACATTCCCTCGCTCCGCCACATATCCGAACTGCTTGCGACATGACAGATGACTTGCATGAAACCAACCATCCAAATATTGTTTTCAGTTCTTTCCCCTTTTTCATCATTTCATTCAATTGCCTCCTTTTCTCTCTTCTCCTCCTCTCTCCTCTTCCCCAAGTATCCATCCATCTCTAATATTACAAACGGGTGAAATGACAGTGCACGGTTTTGTTTTGTTGTTTTTTTCCACCTCCCATCTCTTTAGCTGTCCTTTTTGCGCGCCTCCCAACTTATTTTGCTCGTTTCATCAAAGCACTCTCACCCCATTACCTGGAGGGCACATCCAGGAAATGGTTTTAAAGAAGGCCTTTTATACAGCTCCCGAACGGTCACATCCACAGGTCCACCGTTTCCATGGATGATCGAGTGTGATGTCATAATACGACCAGCCACCTGAACATTCTGGCCGGGTGACCTGAGGGAGGAGGCAATGCTACTGTTCGTTTCGGAAGAACTTGGAACTTGCAACTTGCGTTACTTCATTACGTGTGTCCATGTACAACCAGATGGCCAAAGGGGTCATTTGTGGGTGGAAAGCAATGTAAAGTCTGGTCCCTGAGCGAAGTTCTCTTAATTAGTCTGCAGAGTTTCACTACCACTCTTTGTAAAACTCTGTGCATGCACCATGCAGCTGTATCGCACCTTTAAACATTAATTAATGTACTGCTTCATGAGCACACTGACAATAGGGGGGAGGGGGAGCGGTGGGTTGGCAGCAATTAAATGTCTTTTTAAAAAACTTTTTTTTTTTTTTTTGTAGTGTAGAGTGTAGAGAGCTGTAAGGAAATCTAAGACGTGAATTGTGTGGCCCACGGGTGCTTGTGGCCTTAAATGACTGCAGCCGGCTCGGAATCAAACAAAACAAAAGCTTCTCAGCCAGGTTTTTTGTTGGTTCGTTTGTCTCCGTGGATCCCACTCCCGCCCTTGATGTGCAGATTCCAGCCTCAGACACCTACTGTGGAAAGCCTTTTAAGCCCAGGGCTGATTTGTTAACACAACCCAATCGCGTGCGCCCTGGATCGGCCCAATTCCCTCCCCCAGGCTGAGCCCTGCCACGAACCAATAATGCTAAAGCTGAATTACTTGCTATTGTTTCCTTGTTTTCTAATGGTCAAAATTTTTCAGCCTCAAAAAAGGTTTCTTGTGTTGGGAGACCCATACTGTAGAATATGCAAGGAAATCCTGCCAGAATCATATTAAAATTGTTGTTTGAACAAAGTTTGAGGAGAAATTGCCCATCTTTAAAATGAAGGCATCTATAAAAGTGCTATTTTATTTACAGCATAACTGGAGCAGCGGTGTCTGCAACCAACTTTCACTCATATTTATCTCCTTTTAATGTCACGGAGCTAAAATAGTCCGGCTAACCCAGAAATGTGGCTGTGAATCATACAGCAAAGATCATTCTATGCTAGTGAATCTCACTACGCTACTGAATCGCGCTATGCTAGTGAATCGCACTGTGCTACTGAATCGTGTTGCGTTACTGAATCATGCTACGCTACTGAATCACACTGTGCTACTGAATTGCGCTGTGCTACTGAATCTCACTACGCTACTGAATCGCGCTATGCTAGTGAATCGCACTGTGCTACTGAATCGTGTTGCGTTACTGAATCATGCTACGCTATTGAATCACACTGTGCTACTGAATCGTGCTGTGTTACTGAATCTCACTACGCTACTGAATCACGCTATGCTAGTGAATCGCACTGTGCTACTGAATCGTGTTGCGTTACTGAATCATGCTACGCTACTGAATCACGCTATGCTGCTGAATCATCACCCGGTCGATCGTACAATTCTGGCCCGATTCTGTCACTTACTGCGTCATAATTTACAGGCATGATGCGTTCCTCACGTGTAGAGACTTCTTCAAGGTGCCTTCCAATTTAAACAAAATCACCCCCCCCCCCCACCCGCCACCCCCCCCAAAAAAAGAAGAAGTGACAAGACTGGGCATGTCTGCATGCATACAGATCACTCGCTGGATGGCTGGGTAATAGGGGGTGACGTGACAAACCAGGCCATTCATCATCATCAATTTCCCAGCACAGCAACAGAAATTAATTCCTCTCCCGGCACGAGGGCCTGTCCTAAATGATTAATCTGAGTAAACAGAGTTACATCAGCATTAATGCTGATTGCTAATAAGTTGAAATCCCTCACTTTCTGAGACAGACCACCGAATATGAACGTTTCCGGTCTTCTCCAGTAACCCCCAGGGCACATTCCAGCTGGTCGGCTGGTTTTTTGCACATGTATTGCATACAGTGCTCAAAATCAGCCTGGTCAAGTAGCCATTAAAATCTGCATTATCTGTTGAGCAGCAGGGTCCTCTTAATAGGGCAATTATTGGCATTGTGCAATATTAACGAGACCTAATTCAGAGAGCATTATGAAGAGTAGGTGGTGGTGGGGGTGGTGGTGGTGGTGGTAGCACTGTCGGGGGCAGGGGGGAAGGGAAGGCTGTTGAGTATTTAATTAGGGTGGAGAGAGCCAAGATACTTGGACTTGGGACGAGGAGGCGGGGTAGAGAATAGATTGGAGAGATGAACCCACATTTCTGACTAACCCATTCTGTCCCACACTATCCCAATATTTGAGATCTCTGGCGTTGTTAAACACAAGTGAAACCAATATCCTACGAGACTTGAGCAGCACGCTCCCAGTATACGGTCTCGATGTCCCGATTGATCGATACACGATAGCGCAAAAAAAAAAAAACCTAAAGCAACGTCTGTCTGTCAGCATGAGGCTCTCAGACGGACCAGGAAGGCCCGAGGATGCAGAGGAACCGCAGAGCAGATGGCCGTGCCGGGACGCTTTACCAAACAGACACTTCTCAACATGTCCTTTCCACGCCGCACAGCCGGGGACCAGCCGGGTGAAATATGCCGTTAATTAACGCCGCGAAGCGGTCGCCCGCCGTCGCCGTAGCTGTTCGCTGGGCCCGCACGATGCGGCCGGCGGGGGAAACGAGGCAGCCATGTTCTCCGCGGGCTGCCCCCGTGATTAGGGAGGGGGAGGGGGAGGGGCCCGGGCTGCCTCCGCGCGGCTCGTTCCCTTCCCCTCCCCCGCCTCTCAAATCGCGGCTGACCCCCATTAATAACGCAGAGGCGGCCGGTATGGGGAAATCCACCGAGGCGGTGCGGTGGAACCGCCCGTTTATCCTCCTCTCATCCGTTTCCCCAGATATCGGGGGGGGGGGGGGTGTAAGAGATCTGCTCCTGATTCAAATCGCTTCCAGCCCAGGCTCACCTTGTTAACCCCTGGTGATAACGTCTACAGCTCTGCCTCATGCTGATAACTGACTACAAAAAATATAATGACAAAAAACTCTTTTTCCCATGATGCTCAGGGAAAACACTTCTCCATAACACTATTCCTCAGATTTATCTGAGGCATTTCTTTAGGATAAACGGAAGGCAAAGGAAAGGCTCGCTGGAACAGGCTATTCTCTATGGTGCGTGGTAGTCCCTGTTACTGTTATTAATGGGGACAAAGCCCTGGCTCACACAAATCAATGGCTACCTGTTTGATCCCTCTTCCCTCTGGTTCTCTAGATGCAGAAGACCTGAAGCAAGACTAGCTTATCATTGCTCATTAACTTTAAACACTATGGCCTGGATCCAATCAATACTTGTCCTTAACTTTACTTAAGTGCACATTTATGTTTTTTTTTTCCCCCAGCAGGTTTAGGGTCAGTTCAATTTAAATGTAGTCAGTTCAGAAAATTAATTTAATTTAAATTGTATAAATATGCCCCAAATGTTTTAATATTAATTAATTTTAATTCATTATCTGAAGTTCAGTGATAACCAAAATTAACCAAAAAAGTCCAAATTAAGGGGCAAATGTTGACTGAACAGAGGCTTAAGTAACCCCCCTGTATGAAATAGCTTAAATAATGAAAAAAGCACATCATCGTATATCTTACATCTGATCAGAGGTTCTCCTGGCTGAGGAAGCTTTCAGATTAGACTAGCAAGGCTGACGCCCAATCACCACCCTCCCACTGTTGCCATGACAATAGCGAGGGAAGAGCTCACCGATAGCTCTAATAAGCCTGACGAGCCAATGGGAGCGGCAGGTAGGGGAGCGACGCGGTGCTTTCGAGGTGAGCGGGGAGAAGGTGACAGACGCGACCGCGCGTTCCTCTCAGCTGATCTCGCGGGTGATTAAATATCCGACGCCTTCCCGCGAGCCTTCGCTGTCCCCTCTGACTGAGCGAACGCAGGCGCCCCTGGAGCTCGGGGCTCTTCTCTCTCTCCGCGCTGCGCGCGCCGCACGGGCGGTCAGAGACAGGAAGACGGGGCGGGGCGGGGCGGGGCATAGCTTTGCGCCGGTTCGGGGTTTTTTGCGAGGGCCGTTCGGGGCGTCTGTCCGTTTCGTTGTCCTCTGAGCGCCGTCCGGACCGGAAGAGCGCGGAGGAACGGCGTCGCAGTTTCACACCTCACTTGCGCCTCCCCCCCACTGTCTGTTTCCTCCGTCTGCACCTCCTTTAATCACATCGCTTTACATAACCTTCATTTGGCTGGCGCTCTGATCCAGAGCAACTCGCGCTATCAGAGAACTCAGCTCCATTTAAGTTCACCAGGGACTGTGTGTTTGACAAATCTTACTCTAATCTAATTTTACATTGCAGAATGGGTAACACTCTTTTTTTTTAATAAGTTGTGTGTGCCTTGAGCGAAAATATGAAGTTGAATCACTTGAAAACTTTTAAAAAAATTTCTCCAAGCACAGCAGAGCTTTTTCTAACATCTCACTCTTAGGCTCCTTTGAATCCGAACATCAGAAATCATGATTCTTTAGATTCTTAATGATGCGATGGGTCAAACTGCAAGTCAGCCAAAAAGTATCTGCTGGATGAGAGATGGAGGGTGGGTCACATTTTAATATTAAGATGATGATTTCCTCAACTGCTGAGTAAACAGGAGGACAGAAGAGAACGAGTCCCACAACTAAATTACATCATGTGATCAATTACAGAAAGATGACATCATGATTACACAAAGTACCTGGGCATGCTCAGTCACATGCACAGGCCCATGCTCAGAATACCCTTCTGGTATGTTCCAATGATACAACTTTTGCTTACTGTATTACTGCTTTCATTATCTGTGATTTATGTCAGTGCTTTTTGGACTACTTTTCTTGAAAATAATGGTGTCTTATAAGTCCATGTGAGCTGGGCATTTTTATGATGCATTACATCAAATGAAAAAAATAAATATATAAAAATCAAATCAAACATCATTGTAGCAGTAAGGCCACTTTAGACCTACAGTACAATTAGACTAAAACCTCCTAAAAGTAGAATAAAACACAATATCCTCGGGGACTTGCTGTTCATTTACAGCAAACATTCGCCCCAACCTTCTGGAGCTCAATCTCATAAGAGCGGCAGAGAAAAGAACACAATGGCATACAACACAGCCCTTTATTCGTCCTCCATTTTGTTTCTATTCAACACAGAGTTGCGTGTTTTTCACAGTGCGGTTTTCTTTTCAGGGCAGCAGTAACAGATGTGGAATCGATGCGCTTTTATCTGGAAGACAAGCTATCTTCGGTGAAAATAGAAAAAAGAAAAACTCTTAACTCGAGTGGGAGCAAAACCTCAGTGCCTCAGTGTGTGTGCGTGTGTGTATGTATGTGCGTGCGTGTGTGTGTTTGTGTGCGTGTGTATGCGTCTGTCCGTCTGTCTTTTCTGACAAATGGTTTAAACTGATCACTTCTCGACACCAAACTAGGAAACAAACTGCTGAACCGGGTTTATCGTCTGCCTATAATTTAATTCCCAGGAGCGAAGAGATCATACCAGCAGAGGGGGCTAGTGAGCTTCTCTATGCTTTCATATCCCAAAATAAAATTTACATAAGATTATTAGGGTAAACTTAATTCTGAATTCATTTTCTCACAGCATCATTTTACGGGACATTATTTGTGTGGCTTTTGTTCAGCATACAGTGAAGCTTAATCAAGGGCAAGTGACTACTTACTTCATATTAAGTTTTCCTGTTCGCTGTCTAAAATGATATGTGTAATTACCGCGTGACTGTCTACGCGTAGCATACCCCATTCACGTGTTGACAGTTTTCTTTCGTTTCGCGCGCATGTGCCAAATTGTGGGCTACGTTCCGAAAGCGTGTTTTGTCTGTCACGTGGCGGCTCATCTCAGATCGACGGCACCCGGTGCTCAGATCAAACCGGCGCTAACTTGTCCCGATGCTCAGATCAAACCGGCGCTAACTTGTGAATCCGTTCAAAGCAGCCCCTCCCCAGGTGTTCCTGCCGACCTCCTCCGCCGGTCTTCCTGCGCGTCTGTCGCCGTCTCGTCTGGCTTTCCCAGCGCCTCGCTCCAAAATAACAACAGCGCATCTTTTGCTTCGCGATTCGCTGAGCGAGAGCCAATTTCAGACACGACAGTCACCGCCAAGGCTGACTCTTTTTTAATGGAGTCTGAACCAATCGGCTTAACAATGAGCGCGGCGGGTAGCGCAGGCCGGCTTACGTAAGGGCTCTCCGGAGGCCTTCTCGCTTTCCTTAAACCAAAACCTCTTAAAAACATGCTCTGAGTCCTCTCGAAGAAAGTGGACTTGAAGATCGTCTGCTTAGGAATGACCGATTACACACGCCGACTCCTCCTCGTTAATCTTAAAAAAACTACAGTTAACAATCTGCGCGAAAGCCCCCCTCGAGTTCAGCCACCCGAAATGAAATTCGCCCTGAGAGAATGAAAAATGCATCGGAGAGGGAAAATATCGGCACGCCTCTCTCAAGATCCAAACAGACCTCTGTGTCTTTCGCCACGCTAAGTCCCGTAGCAATTAGGAGGGACTTCACAGGACTGCTTCGATTTCCAATAGCGCTGGCCAACCATGCGCTAACACTGTGTGGTAAACAGCCCGGTTCCAAGCACCCTGACTTTAACCCTCGGCCTGCCTCAGCTCCTGTGAAGGTAAAACTGATACGTGGGCATCACCTTGTAGTGAAAAAGGGGGGAAGTGCAGTTTCCAGGTGGGAATGAAAATACTCAAACGCTTTGGTTGTGCAAATTCTAGTGGACCCTCAGTAGTGCCACACCAGGAGAGGTGCACTCAACTCAAGATTGAGTGCCCATCAATCTTGACAAAACAAAGCCCAAAGGCTCGCTTGTCAGAGGTGGGACAGGTGGGGAGGGGGGGGGGGGATTGAGGAGGGGGGGAATCGGTGAGGTGAAAGGTTTGCGTTGAGCGGGACACTCCCCCCCCACCCCCCCCAAATGAAATACGTTGACAAAAGTTAGCGCTGAGTCACCTCCCGTCATTAAAGGGGATCTCAGAACGCTAATGGGAGCTTTCATCCCCTTCAGCGGCGACAGAAGAACAAAAGTCTCATTGGCGATGCTGGGAGAATGGCAGGCCACAGGGTCTTCTCTTCCACTGCGTACGAGCCGCTCAGGCAACTTCATTCCGCTAATTAAATCCTTAATTGAGCAAATTGAGCCACTCCTGGCTCTTCTGAGAGCTGCTCGTTTAATGCAGCCTGCCAGCTCTTCCGCCTCCTCAGGCCTACACAAGGAGCTCTTAATGTGCGGAAAGGAACTGCGTTTCAGCCGAATCGCCCAGTCGTCTCGCCCAATTTTGTCTGCAAACTTAGGAAGACCTGCGGATTTGGACTGATTTTTTCTTCTGGGAAAACTCAAGGGCCGTAAGTTAGGTGAATTTTGGTTAAGTTTGGTGAATGTAAAGACAACAATGATAAAAAGTTGTGCCGACCGTTTTTGACCGTAGCCAACCATTGCCTGGGTTATAAATAAATATTATTGTAATATAATTTATGAAATTATGAAAGCCTCATTCCTGACTATTTTTTTGCTTTCTTTAAAGAACAGGAAAAGAACTTAATTGGCTCATTATTGTAGACAGAAATAAGTCACCATACAGTACATCTAAAGGAAGAAAACTAAGATAAGTGCACTTTGTCAAACAGAGGTCAATTTTGTCCTTAACACTGGATATATAAATGGAAATAATGGAATGGAAAAAAAGGAATGCAACTTTGCCTAAGCTTATTCAATCATGGCCCTCTGAATATTTCCCTCCCTCCCTTGTCCAATCCAGCAACAGCTCCTTGCTGTTGCCAGGCAGATACTGTGTGAATCCAGTTTAGGTGAACAGGCTGACGGTTGGGATGCCCACAGACTGACTTCCTGAAATCCGTACTGCCTCGCATGCCAACTCAATGCAATCAGTTATCTGGAAGAAATCTCATACACTAAAGACACAGTGTATTCAAGTGTTGGTTAAAGCAGTTTGTCAATGCCAATACATTAAAATAAAAAATAGAATTAAACTTATTACAAAAAAAAAAATAGCTAGATACACATTTTCTTGTTTGTTTTCTTATGGACTGGTGGAGGCAGTCCATAAAACTACAGGGATTTCAGTTGACTCCCAAGCAAAACCTAAATACAGCACAGCACGTGGACAATGAAGCTATTTACAGCATCGTTCTGCCAACAGAACGAGCAGGCACAGGTGTAAATGAGATAATCGTACAGTTCACACAGATGCTGGGAAATATTTTCACACAAAAACATGGAACAGCTCCTAAAACCCCTGAATTGCCCAAACATAGCGATAATTTCGCACTGCGCGTATTGTCGTCCGCCTGTGCGTTTCACAGTTCTCGTTTTATTTACTGACTGAAGTACTTTTTCTGTATTTACCTAGTTGCTTCTCAGCGAGGAGCCTTCGATAATGCGGAGAGCGCCTTAATGCTCTCTATAGGTGACCTACAGACCGCGGCCTCTCAGGAAGGCTCTGCCTCACCTCCACAGGATACCTGTGTCACAGGCAGCCATTTCCCCACGGTGTTTACATCGCAGTGATCGGCGTGCTCGAGGTGTAAGTCAAGGCGATGGCGTTAGAGGATTCCCACGCGTGTTCGCGTGATCTCGGGCACACAGACGCATGCGTCGGAGCGCTTCATGCTGTATTTCCCACCGCCCTGCTGTGACCAGCGTGCCTGCGCGTCATATTATTCTGTCCAATAAAACGTGCCCGGCTGGAACCTCTCTGAACTCAGCAGTTCCTCACAGTTTGGGGTTTTTACTGCCGTCGCCCCATGTACTGTAATGTCCACACAAAAAACATTTTAGAATCCTGCTTTTAAATACTGACAAAATTACGAGATAAGACTGGCCAAATGGCCTGCTATGCACAACTAGGTATATATTTCGCTCAGAGATAATGCAGCTAACATGGGGATCGTAAGCTGTTTTATTTCTTATTGTGCAAGTTCCGCCACTTCGTTCATTTTCATCAGTTAGCCCAGTGCTGACAATGCAGCGTAACCTTCGCAGACTCCCTCCGCGCGATGGCGTGCAGCGGACCTGAGTCAGTAACTAAAGCACCGACGCCAGGGTCCACAAGAGAGGGTGACATCGCCCCCTGGAGGCACGGACCTGCTAACGGCCCTCTCCGCCAGGTCTACCCCGCACAGGGAGAATGCCATCTACCTATTGTGGAATGAAGGCCAGGGTTCAAAACCTGATGCAAACCTGACAGCGACTCATCGCAGACATCAGCAATAGTGCTCGACTAGCGCTGCTGCTAATGAATACCAGTGTACCGCAGGTTATTTTAATGACTTTCGCAACAACATCTCAGTTCCCGTGGGTTGTGGCTGAAGTCACCAATGGAAGAATTATCTGGTCAATGTCCTATATCCACCAATGAGGCACAAACATGCCGAATCACATGACATTCAGAGCATATATACTACTATGACCAACATAAATTCATTGAATATCAGGTGGTTTGTGTTTGATATATTGACCACAAGTAAACAATACACAAATAACTATTTTCACTTATTCAAACGACAGTCAATCAGTCAAGTCTATATCGCTCTGACGGCTGACCTTCAGCGATTTACACTTACATACATCTTTTAATTTGTACATTTTTTTTCCGGACGCTGCACTTGTGTCCCATTTTCATATTTTAATGCATATATAAATAAACGGGTGGATAAATATCAGAAGGTCTTTTGAGTAATGGCTAGCCTGTGCGTGGCCAGCGGCAGGCCTGTTTCTCTGGCCCCGCCCCCTTCCCGCTGCTGGGCGTGCTGTAGTTGGGCTGGGCCGGACTGATTACTCAGCATGTCACTGTTAAATGAACACTGTATTTCCTCTTATGCTGACAGGACAGGCGAGAGAGAGTGTGAACAGCACATACACAAACAGGCACACACACGTGCACACACATGCAAACACATGAACACACACACACACACGCAACGGCAGGTTGTTTTTCTCTTAATTGGGCACTTGTTTCGTAGTTGAAAGTGTTAGCACAGAAAAACACACCCCAATACTTCATGAGGCAGTGGTGCGTTCAGAATTACTGTGATGAGGCTTGATTCAAGATCCTTAAGATTCGATCTGCTGAGCCAAACCTTTTTTTAAACTACAACCATAAGTCGTGTAATTTTGCAAAAATTTAATTGGTCAAATTACACATTCTCGTCATTTTGAAATTCACTAGCCTGACGGTCATGGATGATCCATAAATACGCAAACCAAGCCCAGCAGCCAAATCTGCATAAGAAATATTAGCCACTATATTTTAGTTTCACTAAGGACAGCCTGCCATTAATCTGAAATGCAAAGGCTCCACATCTCCACTGCTCCCTAAAGGTACGTAAGCGTGTTTTGCTATATAAATATATCATGTATTTATACGCAATTGTATAATGTATTTATTATAGTAAAATTTTTCCCATTTCAATACAGCTCTTTTTTTTCTTTATTTGTGGTGTTTCATTTTACCCTTTTTAAAATTCAGAATTCTCCCTGCAGGATCTTGGAAAAGTCACCTTGACTGAAACTGTTTTTTTTTTTTTTTTTTGAGTTTCTGGGAAATACAAGATGCATGCAAGAGAGGGAGAGGGAGAGAGAGTCACATGTTTGATGTGGCTACTCTTTTTCTTTACATTACATCACAGGCATTTAGCAGATGATCTTATCCACAGCGACACACACAACTTTCTACATAGCTTTTCACATTGCATCCATTTATACAGCTGGAATATATACTGAAGCAATGCAGGTTATGTACCTTGCTCAAGGGTACAACAGCAATTGTCCTACCCGGGAATCGAACCTGTGACCTTCACGTCACAAGACCAGTTCATTAAAATCGCTTTAACAAGGAGGGCAACACATTTGGTTTTAGACAATACGGCATAAAAAACACACAAAAAGAACAAAGACAAGCGAAATGCGCAAAAATACAATCGATCCACACAATTCCGGATGGGTGCGTGTACTACACCATTCTAGCTATGCCTGTTCGGTCCCAGCAGGACCCTCTGTCAGTCCTAGTCACACAGCTACACACCGTCTCCAAAACACCTACAGTCAGTCAGCCGCTCATTTTCACTGCTGAGTGAGGAGGTTTCACTTCCTGTGTGTTCTGGCTCCCTATTGGTGGAACGAGCCTCCCACCCCAGTAGGAACAGCAGAAACCCCGCCCATGTTCCCATGCAGACTAAACACGCACCATGGCTCACCTGACCTTCCTTTTTCCCTTTCATTCTTTGTATTTCCCTTTCAATAATGCTAGTTATAGCTGTGTAAAGCCAGGTTATCTCCATAGTGTGACTTTCTTAAAATTGTTGTTTGTGGGGTTGATTGATAGATTAATGGGCCTCATTGTGATACCACATTTTCATATTCCTGAGAGTAACGCTGATGTTCTCACTACTGTACGTCACTACTGCAGTTCCCCATAGCTCTCCCATTCAGGGCCTGAACTGTGGGGGTTCAGTCTGAGCCCTGTGTGTGGTGCACTACTGCCCCCTGCAGAAACGTCCCCAAAAGATACCCCACACAGAGGCCCCCCAGAGCAGTTTCCTGTAGCTTTTCGCTCTGCGCTCATTTCCTGAAGCAGCTAGCTGCGAGACAAAGCAGAGAACAGGATTCGAACCCGAGCATTCTTGGAACCCAACTGTCCACGTGGCACTGTTTTGGACCAGTCCGTCCCGTCTCGATGTCCTGAGGTGCCCTAGTCCGTGAACGACCCCCTCTTTAATTAACTGCGCATTCCATTTACTGCAACACCCAGAATCCAAATTTAATTAAACAGTGGCTCTCATTTAATTACTTCTGTCGATTGGTAAAATGTCGCTCCCCCTCGCCACCCCCCCCACCCCCCCTTACACACACACACACACACACACACGCACACACAGTCTGAGCTCATGTAGACTCATAAATTGTCACTGCACCATAATCCCAAAATGAGTCCAGTAGGCTCAAACACAAGAGCGAGATCAGAGGTGGAGATAGGTCAGGGGCACTGGAGGGCAAGTGCCCAGGCAGACAGTGGTTTGGCGGTTTTGAATAGAATCTCGATCACACCTTCAAATACACCTTCCTACACCTGGCACACAGCAGGCAACCACTCCAATTCCGAGGTGACATCCTACATAGCGTTCCACGCTGCAGAACATTCAGATCTCCGTTAGCTGTTATTAGCATCGCTATTCCGATGGACCACTTTCGACACCACGCTAACACCGCTAACACCATTTTTTCAGGAACTGTAATTTGCCACAGAAGGCTAGTCGCTAGGCTCAGTGCGCGCGCACAAAATAAGCACCGCACCATAGCGCACTCCTTTCCCGACTGCTCAGGTGTATTCTTGTTGATCCCGTAGGTTCGCGCCGTGCCTAGCCTGCTAACTAGCCCTGGAGACGCGGCGTCAGGCAAGTAAACGCATTTGTGAAATATACAAAAATGAGAAATAAACGCGGCCGCAGACGCGGAATCGCATCGACCCCCCCCCCCGCTGTTTTCACCGAAGCCGGAAAGGAAAGCCGCTCTCGGAGAACAGCTCCTCCGGCAGGCCCTGCGGTGTCCTATCAAGCGAGGCTCCGGCGATGATGCGAACGACTGGAGCGCGGTCGCCCGGCGGCCCGCGCTAGCCGACGCCTCCTGTTCCTCCCGCCGGCCGCGGGAGGGAGCGCAGGCGCCGCCGCGGGTCGAGATGAGGGACGGCGCTCCTGAGGAGGAGCCCCACATCCCCCGCCCCCACCCCAGGGCCGCGGCCGCTTTTTGCGGCGGAAGGGGACGGCTTCGCTGAGGAGAGGAGAGGCGAGCCTCAGACTCTGAGGGCACCACGGCGAGACCGGAGCGGACCTGGTGAGGCTCGGCATGATTTCGGCACGGGGACACAGCGAGCCGCACGGGCTGAAAAACGCAGGGCGGGGCCGTTGTGGGGGTGGGGGGGTGTTGGGGGGGCGATGCGGCAGTTGGGCAGTTCCTCTCTTATCTGGGAAAAAGCAGACTGGCGTCTCAGGTCGCTGGTTCCTGCTCAGGGGGAATGTTTGGAGGTCAGCTGACCGTGCCCGAGATGCCAGTGAGAATGTTCCAGAAAGAGGGCTGGGGTTTGAGGGGATAGGAAATCATTGGGAACGGGGGGGGGGGGGGGGGGCAATGGGCAGGAAAAGGGGTGTCTGGGTATTGGGGGTATGATCCCCAATGATCTCTACATCTCTCCGTGTGTGTGCTTGGGATATGTGGTGGTAATTCTGTGTGTTGTGGGGATGTTTTGGTGGTCTTTTTGCCTATGGTAGGAGATAGACGGTGGTACTTGGGTCAGTGCTAGAGATAAGTAATGGCATTTGGGTCTGGTAGGGATAGGTGGCAGTTATTTGGCTGTGTGGTGAGGATAAGTGGTGGTGTTTGGGTCTGTAACAGGGACATTTGGCGATGCTTGTGTCTGTAGTGGGGAAAATGGCGGTATTTGGGTGGAATGTGCGGATAAGTGGCGGCCGCGTTTCCTCCTGCTCACACAAGTGCCGCGGGAAGCCCCGGCGAGGTCGCCGGGACGACGGCGGACGCGGAGGCAGCGTCGCGGGCCCGATCAGAACCCCGCCGCGCGCGCGATCACGCTCGGGGTTCGGCGGGCGGCGACCGGGCCTCCGGCTGGCCCGGCGTCGGCCCGGAGAGCGCGGGCGTCGAGCGCCGCGCGGCTCCTCGAGGCGCAGGAGAAACGGAGGCGGGGCCGCGGGAGCCCGACGGGGACGGGACGCGACACAATCACGGCCGCAGAGGGGCCGGGGGCGAGCGCGACTCCGGGGCCCCAATATTTAATCAAGGGAGCCGCATTTTAAAATGCCAGTCACAGCGTGGGGGTTCATGATTAAGTCTGCTTCGCGGTTGCAATTAGACATTTCGCAAACTGCTGAAAAAAATAAAAAATAAAAAATAAATAAACACTTGCAGCCGCACAGGTCACAACTTACCTTCCCAAAGCGAGAGCAAAAAAAAAATTGTCATTATGGTCCTGTTTTTCGGGAAATACACATAACTAAACAACTTTTAAAACAATGTGTGAAAACAGACACCGGAATTAATATAGCTACACCCACACATGGCTTACAACCATTAAATAACCTCGGGTTTCCTTTGCGTATAACACGCTGGCTGTGCCGAGACGCGCGCGTTAATACGCCTGCAGTAGTGCTACAACTGCAGAAGAAACACGACGGAGAGGGAAGAACAAAAGGGAGCAGCGGTTCTAAATTCTCTTATCGGTTTGTCAGCTCTGCACGGGTCAGCGGCGTGGCGGAAGGACAGCGGTCCGCGGCCGTCCCCGACCAGGAGCTGCTAAAAGTTAACGAGCGGAACGCGGCCTCGCCGACAGAACGTTCGGGGTTAACAGAGGCCCCGCCCCCTCCCCCTCCCCCTCCCGCTCCTCTCCGAAAAAACACCACGACACGGAACGGCAACCCACGGGGGATGACTACGCGGGTCACAATGTCAAAAAATGAAGGGGAAGGAGAGAGAGAGAGAGCGAGAGAGAGAGAACATCAAACACTCATTTTGAGACACTGTCCCAACTGTGCTCTGTCTTCATCCCACACAGCCCCCTCCCCCTCGATGTTCAAATCCTGGTTTATATTTAGGTTTCTTTCTGGCACAGTCGAGTCCCTTAAAACAAGAAGACGAAGAAGGAGAGAGAGAGAGAGAGAGGAAAAAAAAGAAGCAATTTCATGGGAATGGTAAACCTGTTGCCATGGTGATTCTGATGCAATCAGGCACCAGAGGGAGGCTAGAGGTAGAGAGAACCTCCCAGGAATGATGAGGTCACCGTTCACAGCTGTAAGCAAAAATAAATGAAGAATGACACAAGTACGGTGTCCCTTTTGGACATCCCTGCACACGGACCTCAACCGAAAAGCAAAGAGATGAGCCGTTTTAACCACATCTGGCCGGCCGTCGCCATGTCAACCACAGTACACGACAGCAGGTGACATAAGCCGGCATGACCACGTCCGTCTAGACATCTTATGCAACGGTGTGTCTGGATCTTATGTATATTAAGGGTATGGAGAGAGAGCGAGAACATTGTAATTTAAGGCAATTTTCCCCTGTATGATTAGCCTTTTAATGTTCATTGAGTGCTAATCGAGGACCCTGTAACCACGGCAATGCTGTTCAATAACAAAAGCTGGCTTTGCGGGGGTCAGAAATGCTTCTGACACGCTGAAACCTAGCCCCCAGCACGCCTCCCTCCCCCTTCTTTCTCTACCGGTTTACCAGACTAAAGCCTTTCACCGCTCCGCGAGGCCACAGATTATACCAGAGGCCCCCCCCCCACCCCGCACCCCGCACCCCCTCGATCCCCTCGTCTTCCGGGGCGCCCTCCGTTCCCTCTTGCTCTCTGGTTTACCAGAGGAGTAAAACGTGTCACCGCTCTACGACATGGCTGATTATACCCCAACCCCCCCCCCCCCCCCCCATACTCTCGTTTTCGGCCCCCCCCCCCCCCCCGAAGCCTGAAGCTCAGTAATGTGGCTCGTTATGAGCGCGGGCCTGGCGGGCCGGGATCCTGAAGCGCGCTCACTCGCTCTCCTGCGTCGTTCGGCCCCATTGCACCCTTTCTAACTCACCTTTATACCCCCCGCGCATGCACACAGACATGCAAACACACACAAACGCACCAGTGACCATGCCATATTATACAGTCGTAGCCTCAACATCATTGGGCCACTTTCCTTTCAGTCACGCCTTCATGCATAAAACACTTGGACAAATTCCTTTTCCTTCGCACACTCCTGTGGCCTTCTCCTAGGACGGCAGGCACAGAACTCAGAAAGCAGACGCTGAATACACAACGTCAGGGGTTCAAGTCCCAACAGGAGACGCTGCTATTGTACTCTTATCCCTGAAGTGCTTCAGCAGTCATCCAGGCAATATATAATTGAGCAAAAATGCAAGCGATGTAAGTAACTCCGGTGGGGGGAGTGAGCTAAGCTAATGAATAATGCAATGTAAAATAATGGAAGGGACGCGGCAGACAATGACATGTCCCTCCCACTGGCTGTTACTCCAGCTCTCCATGGGGGTCTGAGATAAGGAGACCAGCGGGGGGAACCAATCACCTCGTCAAAGATGGAGGATGAATAATAAGATATAAGAGTTGTACGACAATGGAGAATGGTATCTGTGAGTTGTGGTAAGCCTGTAGTTAGCCTCTGGAGAACCTCGTGGAAATGTATTGAGACTGAATCATATTAATATATAGAGATATTTCCAAGGCAGAACCCAGCATTAAGTTCCTACCAAGCCACCACAGACATTCAGTGTCCTTGGTGGCTAGGTAGGTGGCCTCTAAACACAATTTGAGGCAAATTGTATACTGCCCCCTGGTGGTCGGAAGACTCTCGTCTACACCACGCTGCAGCTGTGTGCATTGCATTCCATCGCATCGTCGTCGCTAGCATAAGCATCTTCATCAGTGTGCGGCTCGCTGCGGGTGTCGGGACCCCTGCGAGACGCTCACACACTAAAAGCTCCGCGGTGCCTGGTGATGTCAGCCAGAGAAAGAAGGTTTTAGCTCCTCCTTCAAAGGGTCGGGGGGCGTTCGTCGCTGCTGCTCTTTGGCCGGGGGAACAAAACGGCTCGCCAGCTTTATAGCGCCACAAACAAGGCCGCTGGGAGAAACCGAAGTCCCTCCTGACGCCCTGACGCTCACAAATAAATCCTCTGCCTCTCAGGCCGGAGGCCCCGCTAGGCCTCGTTGGGGTGCGGGGGGGAGGCGGGGGCATTCGACCCTGGGAGGGGAGGCCCTAGCAGCAGGCCTGGGTGTCGAGCCCCGCCCCTGATTTATGTACCCATCTGCTCACCCCGGCGACCGCCTCAACCGTAAAACAAACAAATCAGGGGGGGGGGGGGGGGGGTCCCGACAGTGCCTGTCAGATTTAAACGCAACCCCTCCCCCCCTTCCTGTTCATTGGTTTGTTCTCTCCACCCGATCACGCTGAAAACCAATCCCCAACCTGCCGCCTCCCCCATCCCACACCCCGACAGAGCCTGAACACCAGAGAGCGCGGGCACACGGGCGAGGTGTTGGGCTATTTCATCACACCTGCCACAGGCACCGTCCAGCCCATTAAAATAACAGACGCACGCCATCAGTTATCTCGCTTTCTCGGACCCCCCGTGAAGTCCCTTCAATAAACAGCGCGCCCGCCTTGCCCCCCCCCCCCCCCCCCCCCCACAGACAGGCCACCAATGGAGCGCTGTCCGCACTTCACACGTCCAGTAACAGCGGATTTAATTCTAGAGGCGGGGCAGGGGGTGGAGCTGGTTACATCATTAGCGTAGGTGCGCTTCACGTACCGAACCGTCACTCTGTCTTTCCTTCCGTTGCAGAATGGCACGTTTAGCACTGACCTCAAGCCCCCAAAGGCCTGTGTGTGTATGTCCCTCAATAGAGTGATGCCCTTTCCTGCTGCTGGTAACGCATAGCAACCCACTGGTATGCAACACCCATATCTGCCAAATTGCAACGACACAAGTGTTTGGAATGGCCAATCGGATTCATCAGCGCCCACTGCCGCAATCTCTGCTATTGACTGGGAGAGCGCAGACACATCCCATTACAGCCAACAGGCAATTACTGTACATCTGCAGCAAGAGAGACAGCTGTTTGTGTGTGTATGTGTGTTTGTGTGTGTGCATGCTTGTGTGTGTGTGTGTGTATGTGTGTTTGTGTGTGTGTGTGCGTGTGAGTCTGTGCCTTGCTTTGTTCCATTTTATAACCACCGATGAAACGAGTAACCTGATAAAATACAATCCGGCAGACCAGATGACATCATAAAAGACTGCTCCTCTCCATGTCTAAGTACCGTATCTCTTAAACACACACACACACACACACACCCCCCTAAGACTCCATTGTATTGCTAGGTTTTATTTTTACACAGAAGTTCACAGAAGCAGCATTCCTGCAAGTTCCTAATGGCCACTGATGACAGGACAAGTATGCACTCAGTAACTCAATAAAAGAAAAACTGCATTGTATGCCAGTCTTAAAAAGTGATGTCAGACAAACTTGGCCAACAATGTCCTTGCAGAACACAATAAATAAATAACTAAACATTTCTCTTCCATTCACATGCAATAGGCCTCGTTCAGTTTGAAATGTGACCATGGTATTACCTCACCCATTCTCCTCAGACCTAGCCATTCATTTTTGTCCCTGCAGGGGACGAGACTCTGGAGTTCATCTCACTATACATTCCTGCTAAACCTACACTACAGCAGACATTTAATAAAAATAAAACAATAAAGTAACATATTTCAGGAAATATTTTCACTGCATCATGTTTTTTGGTATTCATGGCACTTGTATTGTGTCAAAAAAAGTCAAATACTGAAACTGGAAACATATCGACACTTCAGAAGAAGCCCTCGGCTTCACTATACCGACGCAGCACGGGTAATTTGGCATCAATTCTTGAAGCCCTTGGCATCCTCACAGACTTTGAAATCAAAACCCAGAACACGTTATGTTGACGGCAAAAGTAAACATGTTATATCGAGGTCAAAGGGAACAGTGTATCTTGCCAGATCTTAACATAGCCAAAATTGCGATGTAATATAAATGTAATTATTTTACAAATGAAATATCGTTTATTTGTTTTTCTCGATTCACAGCACTGGAAAGACATACCTTTCCCCCATCTCGTATATGCTTGGCATCAGCATAAGACGCTGAAGGTCATTACTGAAGACTATGGGGATATGTAGGGCATACAAAACTTATGGCAAAGGACTCATTCTGCATTGGTATAGTAACACCGAGTGCTTCTGCACAAGCGCCAATATATGACGAGTTGGGAATGAGAACCAAGACCCAAGTGCTACAACCTCGGAGGGGTGGAACTGCTAAGCAACCACAGAAGAAGACAATCCTAGCTGGGACCACAGAAGAAGAAGATCACAAGGGCCTAGCCGGGGTGCGTGAATCTGACGAGGGCTTTCAATTGTAGTGGAGCTGTTCCTTTGACTGACCCATCGCCCAATGGCAGAGTTTTAAACTGGAGCGCGGGGTGCAATCGGTAACTAATGGATAGAAATGAGGAGAGTTGAGTCGAGCGTATCACATCGCACAGCGAGAAGACGAAACCCCTTTGTTTCCACAGGAAGCGGCAGGTGATGAGTCAAACCCCCGGCTGCACAGGGAGATTTGCATACCGGTTGTGGGTTGGCTGCAGTATGGACTATGCCACACTATTCTCTGTAAAAAAAAAAAAATGGTACACCACTTGCTCTTACAAAAAAAAAAGTTATGTTTCCTTTATTATTGGAACCTGACCCTGTTTCAGTGACCCTGGCTGTCAGCAAATGATGAAACACCATGTTTTTTAATAATAACACACTCATATTTTATTTTTGGCTAATGTCATACCTTTCCTTTTGCCAACACGCTGAATCTTTTTTTAAGGTACCACTCCGGGTACGGCATTCCAATATTTTGCTTTACAAGCACTTACTATTGCAACACCCCCCACCCCCACTGCCCCCCCCCCCCCCCACAACCCAAACCTCACAAGATCTTCCATGTATTAATAGACCCTGTATTACCACGCTATAACAGTACCTGTCACCTTATAGCAATGCTACGAAGGTGTTATAACACTGACGTAATAGTGCACTGTTGCACAACGGCTGTACTCCACATGCAAACCATATCACTGGCGAGCCCATCCGACCGGAATCGGCTGAAAAGGATCTGGGGACACGAGGCGGTTCAGTTATGACGAAGCACTCACAGATGCGAGGAAAGCACTCACAGATGCGAGGAAAGCACTCACAGATGCGAGGAAAGCACTCACAGATGCGCTCTGAATGAAATAACAGAAGAAGAAGAAAAAAATACACTTGGCAGTTTTTAAATGTCAAGAGCGCTGAGTCAGAAAGACAGACGCAGTCTGAGGACACCGTGCGAGTGGCATTACCTTTCTTTTTCTTTTTTCTATTTTTTTTTGAGTGATCCAACGTCTGTGACAGGAGAAACAGTTATCCACCGTTGGCGGTTGAATGGAAGCAAGTCAACCGTCCGTACGTGAATGTTGTTAGCGACTGAATTGTCACTGATAAATCTGCTTTGAAAAAGCCGTCTTCGGCTCTGAACAGACTGAGAAAAAGAGGAATTTTGAACATATTTTTTAAAAAGAAATCCCTGAAAAAAGGGTTTTAATGGACATAGGGTAGTTATCGAACATCCTTGTGAGGGTCATTTACTCGGTGTTAACTCATTATGTGCAGTTAAACAGTCATCATTTCCCCAATTTTCAAAGGTTTGCCTTTTTACAAAGAGCACAGAAAGGAAGCCATGTGTCTTAAAATTACATAAAATAGCATGTAATGATGACCAGCCATTTATTCAGAACCGAACAAATGGATTTGATCTGACTGTAAGTATATGTAACTGCCCTCTATCCCCGTCAACAGCACGCTAGTGCGTACTCCTGCAATAATTTGGCCTCATCCGGTTAAATAACCTCACCCTCAAAAGAGCACCAAACTAGCGTGACCAGTGAGTCTGTGGTATGCCTGCACATGTGCAAAGCTGAGGACCCGTGGCTCCCGCAGCCGGTTTATCATCAATGTTAATATTAATATTAATGCGATTTCTAAGTGGAAGAACCTGAATCAGCCTCCTCTTGTTTGGCCTGATTAGATTTTTTTTAAAAATCGTGTGTCTCCTAGCGCCACCTAATTCTCTCAGTCTGGCCGGATCCTCCAATTTTCTTCCCAGCTGCAGGAACAACACCCCCCCGCCCCCCCGCCTTCCCTTTAGCGGCTGCCCGGGCGACAGCATGATTAATCGCTCTTATTGGATTTCTAATCGATCAGCGATAGCGCGTGCGGGTCGAGAGAATGAAAGCGAAACAGAAAACAAGAAAAAATAAAATATAAATAACAGCAGCCAGCTGGTTTGGGTCCATGTTCCTATGGAGGCCCCTGACCCCGGAGCCTGCTACTACAACTGCTGCGCAATCGCTCTTTCTGTGTGAGTGTGTGTGTGTGTGTGTGTGAGAGAGAGAGAGAGTGTGTGTGTGCGTGTGTGTGAGCGTATGGGTGTGTGTGCATGCATGTGTTTGAGTCTGTGTGTGTGTGTATGAGTGTGTTCTCCAGCACTAGCAGCACATAGCGGTCACTCCCCCAGGCACAGTAAGATGAAGGGGCGTGTCTGTCGGCCTGATGTCACGGTGTGATGTCATCCCCTGCAGAGGCCTGTCGCACGTGCACCTGAAGCGTCTCCGCGTCCAAACGAGGGCAGGAGCTGCGCCCCACTTTCTGCCCTTAATTAACACGCCGATACCAGCCCCACGTGAGAGCAGGAAGTGGAGCTCCTCCTCTGCGCTAATCTGTCTCAGTCCGCTGCTCCCGCGCACGGGACAAAAATGAAGGGTCGTCGTCGTCGTCGGCAACGGCGAACGCTTCACCCCGCCGAGCCCCCGCCAAGCTTCGGCCGCGGGGCCCGGAACTCGTCGGGGAATTAAGAGAAATCTCCGAACGTCCCGGCGGGGATTTAAAGAGGACTCATCCTTAAAAACAGGGGGATGAGGACAGCCCCACTGGGGGAATGAGATCACGATGGTGTCCTTGGGATTTATTTTCGCAGACGCAAAATGACAGAGGATTTTCTGCAAACCCCCCCCACAAGCTCTCCCCAGGAAAGCAAAACTAACTGCTTGGGGACGATCACACAGAGGAATTCCCTCCTCTCTCACACATCATATTTCCAATACAAATATAAATATATACATTATATATACGATCTTTACTTCACTCCAGTGTTTCTTTTGCACCTCTGCACCTTGAACTGATGCACTTGTTGTACGTCGCTCTGGATAAGAGTGTCTGCTAAATGCCTGTAATGTAATGTAATGTACATTTAAAAGGCAGTTCCATACAATGCGCGAATATTGTGCTCATTCACTTTATATTATTTTTATTTTTCGAAAGCGCTTCGTCGACCGCGAGGTGAATCGCGCTAAATGAATAAAGCTAGGAATCATAAATGGCGTTTTAATTCCTTGATCACAATGCAATAACGGTAATAACTGCAGAATGTACAACATGATTTGCAATGATAATAAATACGATGATGGTGTCTGGTAGGCAAGAGGGTGAAATCCAAGGGGATGTCAAGGACCCTTTTTTCCAAAATAAAAGCATTTACTTCCTGATTAACTGTTCTCTCCCTCCTCTCTCTCTCCCTCACTCCCTCATTTTCTGTCGACTGCATCTCGCTTGCATGTTCAGCGGTCCCCTTTTCTCTTTCTTCGCATCAGTCTCTCTCATCTTTCTGCTTTCCTCTCATCATCCTTTGTTCTTTTCCCAACTCCTTTTGTTTTACACTCTGTTCATTCCCCTTTAGTGAGCTCTCTACATTTCCTCCAATATCTACATCCTATATTTCCTCTCCTCTCTTTCCATCTATCACACTCTTTCCTTTATCTACCCTCTCCCCTCCCTCTCCATCTCTTACTTTACGAGTCCTGCCTCCTTCCTTCCATATCTCTCTTTCTTTCTTCTTTTCTCTCATTCTGTCACCCTCCCCCTTTACTCATGTTTCTCTCCCACACTTTTTCTTTCCCTACATCACCTGTTTCTCTCCATCCCTCTCTCTCTCTGTTTCTCTCCTGCTGTCTCTCTCTCTCTGTTTCTCTCCCTTTCTGTCTCTCTCTGACTCTGTATCTTCCTCTCTTGGTTTCACAAATTCTCTCTCTGTTTCTCCGTCTCTCTCTCTCCTTCCCTTTTTCCATTCCTCTGTTTCTCTCTCTCTCCTTACATTTTTTCTTTTTCTCTACCTCTCTCGAGACCAGGGTGAGTTAAAAGCCTATGACATCACCGCTGCTATCGTGGAGGGTTGGTTGCCACATACTCCACAGTGGAGGGAGAGAGAGAGAGAGAGAGAGAGAGAGAGGGAGGGAGGGAGGGAGAGAGAGAGGAAGGGAGGGAGAGAAAGAGCGAGACAGGGAGGGAGGGAGAGAGAGAGAAGAAGGGAGAGAGGGAGAGAGAGAGAGAGAGACAGGGAGGGAGAGAGAGGGAGGGGGCATCTGGCAGCTGCAGGAGAGTCGGCCATTTTGTTCCCCTGCCCCCTCCTCCCAGGCCACCCCGCTGATACACACACACACACACACGCAGCGCTGAAAACGAGCCACACTGCCCGTGAAAAAAAAAAAGAAAAGAAAAAAAAAAAGATTCTCGGACCACTTCAAATGGAGTATGGCGGTTGGCGTCTAATTAAGGCGGAGCCTCGGTCCCACATCTCGCTCCAGCCAATCAATGAGCCTTTCACAGCAACGCTGAAGAACAGGCAAAAATAACCGAGCACCTGGAGGCAGCCGTTAGAGGGGGGCTCGTTAATCTGGGGGCCGAGGGGCCGCTGAGCTCGTTTTGGCTAATTTAGGGTTTTTTTACGTAGCGCTCAATGTAGTCGCGCACGAGCGCCAGAGCGCTGCATCTGAGTCGCACACTCAGGACGAGCCGCCGCGCTCATAGGACACGCCTCTTAAATAACCGAGAGGCGTCTCCGAAATGTGCCGTGCTTCCCGATCTACATCCGGCCGCTGAAAATATCATCTTGCGCAATGCAACTCCCCCACTGCACGCAGGTTTCTGCTATTTAAGAAAAGGTTAAATTATATTCATTATGCCCAGAGTTTTTTTTTTTTTTTTTTGCTTTTTGGAGATTTTTCTAGTCAATTAGAATGCCTTTGTGAATTTTCTTATGTATTAACGTCAGTCTGGGAAATCTTAATTGTGATCATCTCCTGACCTTTATTTTTTGTGAAAAAGAGTTATCCAAAAAAAAATCGGCTCTCTTAGACTGAATGTAAAACTCTCGGGGATAAGAAAACAGACTCTGGGTCTCCCTGGCTGTAATCTCTGGCACCGCGCAGTTCCGTGTGTAATTATAGCCATATCATAAATTATAAACGAACGGCTTCAGGTAGTTTAGTCATTACAAGCCAGATTTCCCCGCGCTCTGAAAGCATCAGCGAAGGCGTTTCCAGTCATCCTATATATTTTAAACACGATTAAGGCCGCA